>OZ024740.1:368598909-368628909 GCA_964016885.1 Eledone cirrhosa
GCGAAGACAAAACCACGTAAATGGTATAGCAGAAATCGTAGACTAAAATTCTAACTAGGAGACCAAATGAATCTCCGCTATAGAGTTAAGAACAAAGTAAATAAATACAATACAGAAGTAATAGAAACAAATAAATATATACACGCAAACAGATACGTACATACACAAGCATACGCAAAACCTTACCATGGTTATACAAAACCACGCACATATAAGTATGTGTGTGTGTGTATGCTTGTGTACAAATAAATAAATAATTATATAAACGTATATAAGTAAATAAATACGTATATAACAAGCGCACCCGCATACCTACATATAAATACACGAATGTTCGGAGACGTAAGTCAACTAAAACAAGAAGTACACATATACACACACCCACCATACGTACGAACCTGCACACTCACGCGGACGCAAAACTCTCGTATACACATAGCCAAACCCTAAATACCAGAATATGTAAAAATGATACGCTATAACAGTCAAATATACGTACGAGAAGGTATACATACCTTCACAGAACATACGGGTAATATATACTTACCTATGCAAATAAGTAAAGAAATAAACAAACATATACTTAGCTCCCACATCAAGACGTAAAATATCCACGTATAGATCGTGCTATCCGTTAGGGTTTAACGTGGGGCTGTAATACAGGAAAGTTTTGTGCAATTTATGTTTACAAGCCGAAATTGCCTCAGAAAATGCTTCGTAATAAGGGAAAGAAAGATCTTAGCTAATGGTGTGGCCACCTCCATATTATATGGTGGGTTAAACCAACAAATGCGACGGGATCTATTTCTTCTAGGTCTATTTTCGTACTTTGTATTATTTCTATTTTCGTACTCTGTATTATTTCTTTTGTACATGTATTTATTTACAAATCCGGAACCGTAAGTTGAGCTTTTGCCACGATAGAACCCCACCTAACCACATACACACCACTGAAGAAGAAATGACATCCGGGACATTATTCTAAATATAAAGTAACGTTCTTTTGAAATCAATAGAATTATCTACTACATTATTTGTATCCTGACCTGTTGAACAATACTTCAACCCTTACCACCCAAAATTCCTAAAGAAAATATATAATAAGAGAGTTTGATAGAAAATGTTCATACGTTATAACTGCCTTCAGAATATAAGTAGAAACCTTTTATTGTTTGATCAGATTGGCAGTAATATTTCATGAGATATAAATTAATGTAATGGACCAATTATACAAAATCAAATCAAACTGGCTGATTAAAAAACAGGATCTCTAAATATACTTCAATGCTTTTTTACCTCTCTCACTCACCCTCTCTCTCTCTCTCTCTCTCTCTCTCTCTCTCTCTCTCTCTCTCTCTCTCTCTCTCTCTATATATATATATATATATATATATATATATATATATATATATATATATACATATATACATATGTGTGTGTGTATGCGTGTGTCTGTGTGTATATATCTCTTTCTCTCCCTCTCTCTCTCTCTCTATATATATATATATATATATATATTCCGACCGCATTTGATGGCATATTTGAGGCACTTCTTTTTCAAAAAGAATGTTCCAGAAAATCGCCCTGCATCGTATATGGCTAGTGGAGTTCTAATGCTGCAACGGCCATTAGGTTAATACGAAAACTACGTGGCTGACTCTTTTACACTAACAGTGGCAACTCTTTTCTAGGTAGCAATAATTAATAGTAGGACGTACTGGTTTTTCATATGAAATAACATAAGTCAGGCCGAATATCTTTACCGCCCTAATGCAGTAAATAAGACCCAGAACTCTTCATAAACCTAAAGAAAATGTGCGACTGGGAAGTTTTGCCTGCACGCAAGATAAATTCATCAAATAGATAGAGAAAATACAAGACAAACATTTATTGGAACAAAAGTTTCTTCATGGTTAGCATGGACTCCGGAGCATTGATTTTGATATAGAACAGAAAATAGTCTATTAGAGTTGGAAGACATCAATACTATAGACAAACACAGAAGAGTTTACTACGTGTAGAATAAGTTAACAGAGTGTTTCTCAGAAATAACAAAGCATATGGCCGAAATAAATTGGTAAATCGAAATTCCGGTTTTATACAAATACTAGTCCACTCGTGGATCCGTTGGGTCACATTCACTTAAAAATCTAAATATTTTAAAAATAATTATCACTTAAAAATAATTTGAAAATAATTAGAATATACACAGACATGTATATAATGAAAAATGAAATTGTGTATATGTATATATATATATATATATATATATATATATATATATATATATATATATATGTGTGTGTGTGTTGTGTGTGTGTGTCTGTATATATGTGTGTCTGTATATATGTGTGTGTTGGCGTGCGTGTGTTTGTTTGTGTACGTGTGTACATATACATATGACTTAATATTGTCACATTTTCTCTCTCTCTCTCTCTCTGTCTCTATGTCTCTCTTCCAATCTACTCTCTCTGAACCACCATCTCTTTCTCTCAATCTTTCTCTCTCTCTATTTATGAATATACCCGGAAAAATCCATATCTCGGAAAGCATTGCTACGATTTACGCGAAACATGTTTTATTCCATTCGTATTCTCATTTCAGGAAGAACTACGTTCACAGCATTTTCTCATTATGCTACGATTTGGCTGTATTAAATTACAGATAAGCACACAATTACAGAGTTTTAGTAGTTTCTATGATGAGGCGATAAACGAACTTATCTTAGTGTGTCACTGATTTTGCAGGAAATAGTAGTAAGAATCGTTATAGATAATATATTAATTACCCTGAAAGCTGTGGAACCTTACAAAATTTAAACAGAGACATACCTGTAAGAGAACCAACCAGAGCCAGTAACGGAAGAAGATAATATTAAAATCGTTTGGGATTGGTTAATTTTCACAGCCGTAAGAATCCAATATATAGACCAAAATCATTAAATGGGGATGGAAGCGAAATTTTGAAATAATATTGTTATTCGTTAGATAAAATATATTAGAGAAACAGAATCAATAATAAAACTTATAGATAATGATTGAAAATATGTGGCATCATAAAACGAAAAAAGCCAGTCAGGGTGAGATGTAACAATAGAAGGATGTAAGAAACATCGTATAGCTATAGATGAACTCTCTCTTCAGAAGATTCAAAATACAGTATTGGCTAACATTGAAGGAATATTAGGAACTGTCATCACAATGTACAAATGAATTATCTTGTACATGTAATTTAAAGTAACATATATTAAATTATGGCCATTTACACGTTCAATAAATTATAAGGTATATGTTTATATATATATATATATATATATATATATATATATATATTTATTTATTTATTCAAATAACAGATTAAAGTTTAAGCAAAGAATCGCTGCTTTCACCCTTAACGGGATCTTTTGAAACTAACAAATCAATCTGTGAATGCAGAAGTGAATATTTAAAAAAACGTGCACCGGAGGAAGACAGGAAGACGATACTTTGGTTCGTGGAAACGTTCCCTTCACAAAACATACAGGTAATATATACATATGGATTTTAGTCTTCAAATTTATTACTTTTACTATTTGGCTCCCTCGGTTGAGCACTCTATTGACTTATATTCATTATGCAGAAACACCATCTGAATATTTCTACAAAGAACATACCCGTTCCAAGAAGGAAAACATACCTAAAACTCCTGATACAGAAAACAGACGCGTCAATTAAAAGGTTGCGTTGGCGTGCCTTTTATTTCGATAATCATGGGAAAGCAGACAACAAACAGGGTACATTTGGGTTTAAAACCTATAATATCCCTCCGGGTAACCCAGCATTGCTACCCTTTGAAAATGATGTCTTGGAACTCATACGGAGTATCTCATTTCGGAATAGGAGCAATTCCTTCCAGCTGGACCTGAAGAATAGAATTCGTTCTATTAAGGATTCTAATGCCATGCACGTCCATTCCGACACAACTGGCAACCTATATCAAGTGGAGCGCAGTACTTACCATCAACTACTACATAATGCTGTAACTAAGGAGTACCGTAAAACTAATCGATGCGTCATTAATGAAATAAACGATGCTGGGTTTAAAATCACCTCTGATCTCAACATCCTGGACCGTACCGAAACTCTGGACCCTATTTCTCCCCACTTTACCCTGAAGGATCACAAATCCAATTTTCCTAACAACTCCTCTATTCGGCTTATTAACCCCACGAAGTCCGATTTAGGTAGACTTAGTAAAAGGATTATTGATAGAATTATACCTGAAATTAGAAGTTTCGCCCCTCTTGCACTGTGAAACAATTCTTTCGCGGTGATTGATTGGTTCAACGGCATATGCAACAAGGAATATTCGACATCAATAATTACTACTCCTCCATCACTTTACCACTTCTCCTTAGAGCTATCAATTTCGCTAAAACACTCACAGTGGTTAAGGATTTCGAAATTGATGTCATCCGCAATGCCCGTAAGTCGGTGATTAATTTCGACGACTCTATTTGGATAAAAACATCTAATAGTACCCCATTCGACGTGAGTATGGGCACCAGCGATTCTGCGGAGGTTACTGATCTTATCGGCCTTTTCCTTCTTTTCTCTATCAAGGACGAATTCCTCAACGTGGGCGGTGGTTTGTACCGTGATGATGGTCTTTTGACCATGACTAAGTGCGGCCCACGTGCTTGCGACATGTTCAGAAAGTAACTCACAGCCTTCTTTAAAGGCTTCAACCTCTCTATACAGGTTGAGACCAACCTCTCGGTCGTTAATTACATCGACGTTACCCTCAATTTATCGAATGGCTTGTATTACCCATATAGAAAGCCGAATGATACGCTTAATTACATAAGTAAGTATTCTAACCATCCTGCCAGCATACCCATTAACCTGGTAAGAAACGTTTCTTTGAGGCTTTACCGTCTATCTACTAACGAGCATATTTTCAACGAAGATATTACAATGAAACTCTTGCTCGGAGTTGATTTATCGATAAGGTAGCATATACAGAGTACGACAATAGATCTAGTAGAAATAGATCCCGACGCATTATATGGTATAACCTACCATGTAATACGGAGATGGCCACACCATTAGCTAAGGTCTTTCTCTCCCTTATTACGAAGCATTTTCCCCCTACACATAAATATAGTAACATTTTTAATAGAAATACTACTAAAATTTCTTACTCTACGACACCTAACCTTGCACATAACATCACAGCTTCAAATTTAGCTAAACTACCTAGCCGTAGGAACACGTTCAACCCTGTAGTTAGTACTAACTGTAATTGTAGGAGTCGGATTGACTGCCCCCTATCCGGGAAATGCCTCTCTAGTAACATTGTCTACAAATGTAAGGTTGAAACACCCTCGTCCCGTAGGGCCTACATGGGTTTAGCCGCCAATAGATTTAAGCAGCGTCTTTACATGCATACCCATTCTTTTCTTTACCCTCTAAGAAGGAATATGACGTCACTTTCAGCTTATATCTGGAGTCTAAAAGACAAACACACACAATATAAATTACACTGAGAGATCCTAGCTAGGGCTAGATCGGATAACGGAAATAAAAGACCATGTGAACTCTGCGCCGCTGCGGCCCTGGAAATACTCTACGCCACAGATCACATCTTAAACAAAAAATCTGAGGCAAGTTCGGCTTGTAAACATAAATTGCACAAAACTTTCCTGTAAGGATCTATACGCGGATATTTTACGTCTTGATGTGGTAGCTAAGTATATGTTATGTTTATACCATTACTTATTTGTATAGGTATGTATATATTACCTGTATGTTTTGTGAAGGGAACGTTTCCACGAACCAAAGTATCGTCTTCCTGTCTTCCTCCGCTGCAACGTTTTTTGAAATATTCACTTCTGCGTTCACAGAAGATCCCGTTAAGAGTGAAAGCAGCGATTCTTTGCTTAAACTTTAATCTGTTATTTTAATAAATATTTGGTCTACGGTTGTTATATAATTGATATATATTTATCCTTATCGAGCACTCTTTGGATTCTAGTCTTCAAATTTATTACTATTACTATATATATATATATATATATATATATATATATATATATATGCAAAAGTTTTATTTAAAATTGTTGGGTTACAACAAGTAAATATTTTATAACTGATATAAAGCGCTCAACAAGTTTTGGAGTAGATATACGATATTAAACAAATGGAAACTATATTTATAAAACCATATTTATTTCATTATACATATTTCGGGGATACCATATTAAAAATATGGCATGCCTTCTTCAGATAAAATACAATATATAAGCAGTTTTATAAATAATTTTGACCTACCATAAATATTGATCAACTTTCATGTAAGTAGTTGGTTTGGTAGTGAGATGTTTATAAATATTTAGTGTTAAGCATAGTTAAAAAGAAAGACGGAGAAAAAGAAGAAATGTATGTAAAGAAAAGCAGAGAGAAATAGAGAGAGAGAGGGGAGAGAGAAATAGTGAGGTGGTGAAAAAAGAGAGTCAGCTGAGGCAACAGATGAATAATAATAATTCATCATACAGATTGAGCGATTTAGTAGGGAGGGAGTACTGTAATTATTTAGTTATAGTGTTAATGTCTCAGATGAGGAATTAAAAGCAATCCCTCTTGAGACAATATTCCAAAACATCGAATATCAACGTCATCATGTTTAAGTTGCCAGAGTAAGCCTGATAGTGAAGTTGAAGATTTTTTGATTGGATCTGTGAAAGAATTCTTATGATTATTATAGCGAAGTTTAAATTCTGTCGAGGTGGAACCAACATAGTTAAAAGAATTTAAGTTAGTTTTAACATTACAATTGTATATTATATTTTTAACTAAGCAATTGTTATTTAACGGACATTTAGATATATTTCTACAGTTACAGTTGTTTAATTGAATATTGTTTAGGCTATTATCGGTATTTTGGCTAGGTTTTAGATTTCTATTATTTACTCAGTTAATATTCTGTGCTAAATTTTTGGTGGACGAGTAAGTTGATTTTATAGTATGTCTATTAACAATTGAGTGATATTTATGTGTTCTAGGGAAGCGTTTGTCAAGAGCATTAAAAATTAGTTTAGCAATGTGGGTTTTAATATTTAGTGAGAAAGGGGGGGGGGGCAAACCATATTATATTTCTAGTTCTATTTCTTTTCTGGCTTTTGGAATTATTGTAATATTTTCTATTATAGTTGTTAAAGTTGTTACCGTAATTAAAATTGTTATTAATTTGGTTAGTTTGCCTATTATTATCGATGTACTTAATTTTATCACTATATCCTGCTCTAGCTAACGCTTCATTGTAATACCGCGCTTTTTCGTCGAAAATATTTTTATTAGATGATATTCTTGAGATACGTTCTTGAACAGAGTTCACTATAGTATTTTTAACAGATCTGGGGTGATTAGAGTTAAAATTGACATAATTCAAGTTTTCATTTAGTTTGTGAAATGGATAGTGAAGACATGTGTTGAGATTTAGTGTTACATCTAGGAAATTCACTATTCTATGGTCATCCTGTATTTCTGTTTTTAGATTAAGGTAATTAAAAAATTGTATAATTTGTTTTTTTTTTCTATTTAGTTCAGAGTTATTATTTTCAATAAGTAAAAGCATGTCATCACGATATAATCCTCCGGTTACACCAGGTATTTTTCTATGCAGCGAATTAATTATAAATAGGCCCACAAGGTCCGTTACCTGAGCTGAGTCAGATGATCCCATAGTAATGTCGAAATTATTATCTCTATCTGCCCTAGTCCATAGTTGGTTATTAAATTCTATCAATGTTTTCCTTGCCGATAATATAATGTGCATTTCATTACTAGTTAGGTCTGTATGTTTGAATGCGTAATTTAGTGCCTTATTCAGTAGATTAGGAGTAATAGATGAATAGTAGTTAGCAATATCTAGTTGAATAAATTTATTATTATTGTTATATTTAATTTCTTTAAACCACTCAATAACCTCACCAGTTCCCTTCCAGTTCACCTCCTCACTATTTCTCTCTCCCCTATCTCTCTCTATTTCTCTCTGTTTTTCTTTACATACATTTCTTCTTTTCCTCCGTCTTTCTTTTTAACTGTGCTTAACACTAAATATTTATAAACATCTCACTACCAAACCAACTTCTTACATGAAAGTTGATCAATATTTATGGTACGTCAAAATTATTTATAAAACTGCTTATATATTGTATTTTATCTGAAGAAGGCATGCCATATTTTTAATATGGTATCCCCGAAATATGTATAATGAAATAAATATGGTTTTATAAATATAGTTTCCATTTGTTTAATATCGTATATCTACTCCAAAACTTGTTGAGTGCTTTATATCAGTTATAAAATATTTACTTGTTGTAACCCAATAATTTTAAATAAAACTTTTGCATATATTTTTGCTCCAATACTGTTGAGCGCTTTATATTATAACTGAAAAAATGGAATTCTTTAAGATATCTTCTTCTCTAAAAGACATACCTCTACCTAAGAACAAAGACTTTATTAAACAATTAATAGAAAAATCAGACTCTTTTATAAGAAGAATCAGGTGGCGTGCCTTCCACTTTGATAAATCTAATCTAAATGAAAATGTTTCAGACTTAGATAAAGTTTTCAAATCTAAAAAAAAATCCCCCCCCCCCAACAAACTTTTAATGGATTTTGAAAACGATATAATTTCTATCATACAAGGAGTCAAATTGAAGAGAAACTTCAAAGGCCAGGACTATCTAAGAAGCATTAAGGATAATATTGAAAGCTTGGAGAGAACAGAGAAGATCTTGGTGAAATCGGACAAAACCAACAACCTTTATGGAGTGCAAATAGACATGTATAATGGCCTTATACTGAAAGAACTAAGGAAAAAGTACAAGGTAGCAGATAAGGATGAACTGGAAAAAATGAATGTTGAGGCATCTTGTATAATGCATGAGTTGAACATTGAGAACAAAACACAACCCTTCTTGCCTAGGAAACCCAAGATCAATATGAAAGATCACAAAAGAAATTTTGAAAATGATTTGCCAGTCAGATTGATTGCACCATCAAAATCTGACCTGGGTAAACATAGCAAAAACATTCTAGACAGGGTGATACAGCAAATTAAAAACTTACATAATTTACCTAACTTAAACTTATGGAAGGGAACTGGTGAGGTTATTGAGTGGTTTAAAGAAATTAAATATAACAATAATAATAAATTTATTCAACTAGATATTGCTAACTACTATTCATCTATTACCCCTAATCTACTGAATAAGGCACTAAATTACGCATTCAAACATACAGACCTAACTAGCAATGAAATGCACATTATATTATCGGCAAGGAAAACATTGATAGAATTTAATAACCAACTATGGACTAGGGCAGATAGAGATAATAATTTCGACATTACTATGGGATCATCTGACTCAGCTCAGGTAACGGACCTTGTGGGCCTATTTATAATTAATTCGCTGCATAGAAAAATACCTGGTGTAACCGGAGGATTATATCGTGATGACATGCTTTTACTTATTGAAAATAATAACTCTGAACTAAATAGAAAAAGAAAACAAATTATACAATTTTTTAATTACCTTAATCTAAAAATAGAAATAGAGAATAACCATAGGATAGTGAATTTCCTAGATGTAACACTAAATCTCAACACAAGTCTTCACTATCCATTTCACAAACTAAATGAAAACTTGAATTATGTCAATTTTAACTCTAATCACCCCAGATCTGTTAAAAATACTATAGTGAACTCTATTCAAGAACGTATCTCAAGAATTTCATCTAATAAAAATATTTTCGACGAAAAAGCGCAGTATTACAATGAAGCGTCAGCTAGAGCAGGATATAGTGATAAAATTAAGTACATCGATAATAATAGGCAAACTAACCAAAATAATAACAATTTTAATTACGGTAACAACTTTAACAACTATAATAGAAAACATTACAATAATTTCAAAAGCCAGAAAAGAAATAGAACTAGAAATATAATATGGTTTGCCCCCCCTTTCTCACTAAATATTAAAACCCACATTGCGAAACTATTTTTTAATGCTCTTGACAAACGCCTCCCTAGAACACATAAATATCACTCAATTTTTAATAGACATACTATGAAATTAACTTACTCGTCCACCAAAAATTTAGCACAAAATATTAACAGAATAAATAATAGAAATCTAAAACCTAGCCAAAATACCGATAATAGCCTAAGCAATGTTCAATTAAACAACTGTAACTGTAGAAATAAATCTAAATGTCCGTTAAATAACAATTGCTTAGTTAAAAATATAATATACAATTGTAATGTTAAAACTAACTTAAATTCTTTTAACTATATTGGTTCCACCTCGACAGAATTTAAACTTCGCTATAATAATCATAAGAATTCTTTCACAGATCCAAACAAAAAATCTTCAACTTCACTATGAGGCTTACTCTGGCAACTTAAACATGATAACGTTGGATATTCGATGTTTTGGAATATTGTCTCAAGAGGGATTCCTTTTAATTCCTCATCTGAGACATGTGACCTCTGTAAAATCTAAAAATTCCCTTAATTTAAGGAGCAATTTATTCAGTTGCTGCAGACATAGATTGAACTCAACGTTTAAATATAAATATACATTTAAAATGTAGTATAATTAGTTAAGATATTTAATTAATGTATGAAACCTGACGATAAATCTTTCGATTCCTTCAACTTTTTCTTTTAAACCTTCTACATAAATATATAATAATGATGTAATTAAACTACCCTAAAATGTAGATGCTCCCAATATATTGAATACATTTTACGCTAGATATACTTCTATACTAAATATAAGAGCATCTGTAGAGCAACAGGGTCTCCTAAATCTTTTAAATGATTTCTGCTAAATAAGTTTTGTTGAATAATTTTTGGTTTTTTGTTTGCTTTTTGATTCTGATTGCTTCTAATGAACTTGACAATATATTGTCAGATGAATTGGAAGGGTAGATTTCTGTGGTTGATAAGGGGGACATACTGTGTTTTTTATGGCCCGAGATACTCTAGGGAGTGATGAAAATATTTTTAACGTTTTGATATCTCTGTGCTGATATATTAATATCTGGTTGTCTCTGTACAAAGGCCATATGTATTAATATGAATATGGAATGATTACAGAGTATATTTTATTTTATCTGTTTATTTTATCTGTCCATGTACATATATGTGCGCACGCATATATATATATATGTATGTGTGGCTATGGTTCTGGATATGTTACAGATATGCATAATATTCTATACATGAACGATAATCATGTATGTGAGGGCAGAAATATTAATATATATTTTTATGTATATATATATATAATAAAATCTTTTATAACACAAGAGAACATGTTTTTGTGTGAAACAAGAAATTACAGAGTTGATCACGTAAGATCACGGGTATGTCTATAGTATCAACTAGAACTTGAGATGACCTTCTCTTTCTCTTTCTTTCCTTCTCCGGAAAGTACATATATACTTATGTATTTCCGTATTTTTTGAAGTTTTATCTCAGTTTTTGGTACATCGACCTAAGAATTTTAAACTAAACATATGGTCATTATTTTTCACACATTATATATCTATGTCTCATTCATGAATATTGATATTTACATTATAATACCCAATTCATATGAATTGATAATTCAAATTCATAGGACATAACGTAAACATGTAAATCTATCATCCTTCTCTCTAGATATAGCTCTTTCTTCTCCTTCCTCTTTATACATGATGAAATTTAAGTATCGGTTATTTTAACTTTGCCTCTCGAGCTTCTCTCTTGTTTTCTCTCTTACTTCTCTCCTATTTCTCTCACCTCCCCATATATAATTATTATTTGGTCTACCTCTTTTTTCCCCCCACCTCTATCTTTCTCTATCTCTCTGTTTTCTCTTTATTTTTTATTTCTCTCCGTCTCCTTAACACTATAACTAAATAATTACAGTACTCCCTCCCTTCTAAATCTCTCAATTTGTATGATGAATTATTATTATTCATATGTTGCCTCAGCTGTCCTCTCTTTTTTCACCTCCTCACTATTTTTCTCTCCCCTATCTCTCTCTATTTCTCTCTGTTTTTCTTTACATACATTTCTTCTTTTTCTCCGTCTTTCTTTTTAACTGTGCTTAACACTACATATTTATAAACATCTCACTACTAAACCAACTTCTTACATGAAAGTTGATCAATATTTATGGTACGTCAAAATTATTTATAAAACTGCTTATATATTGTATTTTATCTGAAGAAGGCATGCCATATTTTTAATATGGTATCCCCGAAATATGTATAATGAAATAAATATGGTTTTATAAATATAGTTTCCATTTGTTTAATATCGTATATATATATATATATGTGTGTGTGTGTGTGTATGTGTGTGCGTGTCCGTGTGCGTTTGTGTGTTTATCGATGGTTGTTTCTGTGCCTACGTGCGTGTCTCTATGTGTGTAACTATATATATATATATATATATATATATATATATATATATATATATATATATATATATACACACACATCCAAAATTAATATATTAATATCCACCATTCAGTTATACAACCAAACCGCATATTTCCTGCTATAAATAATGTGCACATATGACAGAATATATTCAGTGAATTGAAATATAACATCTGCAATATCATACGGTTATCACTACCACCGTTGTATTTAATGAATGCGGAGATTGTCGGCCGTATTATAAGTAAATTCATTAAAGTTGCAGACAAATTTTAAAAACGGCCCCATGATAACATTCACAGGATCTTGCAAGAAGGTTTATCAGATGTATCAAATAGTATGAACAGAAACCTAGTACGCAGAGCAGTGAGACACAAATGTAGAATTAGAAGATATGTAACTAATTCAGAATTAAAGATCCAGCACCACCATTAAGTGCATGTAAAACAAGTTGATGCTGTTATTGTTAAATAAAAGGACACTGCGCTATTATATGATGTACTACAGCTGCATATGCTGTACGAGAGCATAACAGAGTAAGTGAGAATGAGAAGGAAATATCTCAGCTCTACCAAAATGCAAGGAAATATCCGTGGAAAATGTTGAACACGAGAAAGCTTGAAGTGATAACAATTCTATTGTTTGTCTTAAAGTTAACAACTAAAATAAGAACGTTGATAACAAAATAGAGAATTGATAAATTTGATGCTGAATGCTGCAGGTTGGAATGAAAATAACTGTAGCGAATCCTGAGGCACTGGACATCCCTAGGAAGCCTTAATAGTGTACTCTACATGTGAATGGAATTGCACTGAAGCAGGTGGAGAAGTTCACGAGTGATGGAAGCCTGGAGGCTGAATTATGAGCAAGAATTGCAGGAACTGGTGAATTAATGAACGAGAGGTTGGTGTAAATGCCAACTCACTATCTTCAATTTAGTATTGGAGGCAACACTTACCTATGCTTATGTCTCCTTAATAATGAGAAAAGGTGAAGAAAAACTGGAATTGACATATTTTTTTCAACACTTAATAGGTAATGAGATTGCAATCTTTACACCGTTATATCGATATCATTTGATTCGTTATAACATTAAGTATCATTATCAAAATGTTAATTCTTGAAGTGAGTACATTCTCGTGTACAATCTTCTAATTATACGTTTAATTACTTTTGTTCTTTCGTTAGTTTTGTTAGCCACACTAACATAAATATATATTCTGCAAATTATAACTCACCATTCATGGTCAAAGCTTTTCTTATGCACATCCCTATGGTATTAAATGTTTATGCACCGTGTTTATTAATCACCATTGAATAAGATAAACGTGAAACTAAATTCTTTGTAAAAGATTCAGTTTAGTAGACAATATTCAACTGCTCTAGAATGTATTCACAATTTAACCACCATGAACTCCTCTATTAAATATTACGCTTACAATAACGCCGACAACTTAACAATTTCCAAAGTATCATGTGTGTGACAGTAAAGCCCTTTACATGTCAGCAAATAGTTATACATTTCAATGTTCCCGCTTTCACAACATGTTTTACTTCGGTGAATAATCTTTTTTTTCTCTATTTCTCGTTCTATTTTTCTCTCAATGTCTTTCTCTATCCGTCTCGCTTTTTCTCTTTGATACTTCTTCCATCCATATACCATATGTACGAACGCATATTCATATTATGGATAAGGATAATATAATATTGCCAGAACGCCAATATTTTGTGGGAAATCATTGCTGACTTATTCAATTCAGGATTTGGAAGCTCGATTGTAGGTAATTAAAACATGAGCAACAGCATTCTGCATGCTGCCCTACAGAAAAAAAGAAACCTTGTCAGCTTTGTCGATGAAATATCACATACTCGGTCAAAAGAACGTCTTACATTAAATTAACAATTAAGTGACTGAATATTGCATAGACACGTGTCTCTTCAACGTAATTCTCATAGAGTCAAATTGAAAATGTGTACAACAAGGCAGTCATGTTCATTTATATATACATTCCTATCAACAATCATAGACTAATGAAGCCCACACCCATGGCTTGATTCCATATGATGTTGTGGTAAACGACACAAACTCATGATTCTACTGCAAATAAAGTCCAAAACAAATGAATGTAAAGTTAACATCTTAATCTGTTTGCCATTTCGTTTCTATGTAGCATGTATATGCTGATTTTACAGCCTCCTCTAAATACATCAATATTAGTAATAACATCTTCTAAAATGTATGTACTTACCAATTTAAACAATTAATGCAGTTCTCTACAAATTTAAAGATTATCACTTCAAAAACGTTTAATATAATTTGTAACACATTTTTCTTGTAAGTAAGTAAGTAATTGCAGGCTTGTTAATGGTAATCAGTGGCTATAAGGTTTTCTGAGAGACGTATAATTTGCCAAATTTTGAGTATGAAATGATATCGAATGTAAATGTTTTACATGTATTTGTATATATATATATATATATATATAGAAGCGGTTACACAACAGTTAGTTCACCATACCGAGAACAATTGTTTCACCTTAGCGGATCCTCAGCTCGTAATGGGCATGGTTATACGGAACAGGAAGGACAACCGTACGAACTCGCATGCGCACATACCGGTCACTTCACACAGGCAATACTAAAATGCGTGCGAGAAGTGTAAGGGAGATAACTGCGAAAGTCCGAAAAGTGTTCAGTTGATAAGAACATTATGATGTTGTTACAATAAATTCAATCCGGAGCTTTGTAGTTATGCAACAGGTGTTTCGATACGTGTGGATAACGTGTGAAAAATTCATTCCTCGTGTTTAGGCAATCACTATTGTATAATCTCTTTAGAATATTTATTCGTTCGTCAATACATAGTTCACACGACAGATTTCCCTTGCGGATGGTTTGGACTTAGTGATGGCTTTCCATTGAGGGACCATACGTGGCTCGTGAGTTTCGTGGAGGAATGTCTGTCCGGGTACCTAAAGTTCGACTGGTGTTTCAGGAAACGTTCCTTAAATCGGCCCTCCGCCATGCCCACATAGGATTTGACCTCCTGTGGTTGGTTTGGTCGGTTGAAAGTGACCACAGCTTCATAAATTACAGCTGGTGTTTTGCATTGCTCTTGAAGGGGACAAGGTCGGGCTTACGGCAAGAGCAGCCTGGTGGGGTGTTGCTCTTAGGGTTGCTGGTGATGTGGGCCTTCATGTTCTTAGCGCAAGAGTATCCTAGTTTTACTTTGTGTCGTTTGAAGATGGAGCGGTTTTTATGACCTAAGGGAAAGTGTCTATCTAAGAGGGCAAGACATTTTTTGCCTACATTGGTTTTAAAGTTGACTGAGAATGAAGGCAAACATGTCTAGACCTCTTAGATAGACAATTTTCCATAGGTCATAAATACCGCTCCATCTTCAACCGACACAAAGTAAACCTAAGATACTCCTGCGCTAAGAACATGAAGCCCCACATCACCAGCAGCACTAGGAGCAACACCCCACGAGGGTGCTCGTGCCGTAAGCCCGAAGCTTGCCCCTTTCAACAGCAATGCAACACACCAGCTGTAATTTCTGAAGCTGTGATCACTTTCAACCGACCAAACCAAGCACAGGAGGTCAAATCCTATGTGGGCCTGGCGGAGCGCCGATTTAAGGAACGCTTCCTGGACCACCAGTCGACCTTTAGGTACCCGGACAGACATTTATCCACGAAACTCGCGAGCCACTATGGTCCCTCAAGGACTCAAGTATACACTACTCCATTCAATGGAAAGCCATCACTGAGTCCAGACCATACGCAAGAGGTAATCGTCGTGTGAACTATGTATTGACGAACGAATAAATATTCTAAAGAGATTATGCAATAGTGATTGCCTAAACACGAGAAATGAATGTCCACACGTATCGAAACACCTATTGAATAACTACAAAGCTCCCGATTGAATTTATTGTAACAGCATCATCATTTTCTTATCAACTAAAAACTTTTCGGACTTTCGCAGTTATCTCCCTTACACCTCTCGTACGCATTGAAGTATTGCCTGTGTGAAGTGACCGGTTTGTGCACTTGCGCGTTCGAACGGTTGCCCTTCCTGTTCCGTATAACCATGCCCATTACGAGCTGAGGATCCGCTAAGGTGAAACAATTGTTCTCGGCATGGTGAACTAACTATTGTGTAACCACTTCTACCTAACTCCTCTCATGGGCTGAGAGCTCTATCATTACGGATATTACCTTCCAGTGTTCAACCACTATGTATATATATATATATATATATATATATATATATATAAATGTGTGTGTAATGTGTGTGTGTATGTGTGTGTGTCTATGTGTGTGAGTGAGTGTGTGTGCGCATGTGTGTGTGTGTATGTGTGTGTGTGTGTGTGTGTGTGTGTGAGTGTTTCTGCGTGTGCCTTATATATATTTGTGTCATCTAATTTAATCGATTAACACTATATTATACAAATGTCTAGAGTTGCAATATTTACGCAGAATTTCACATTCTAGTTTGTATGTTATTGTAGTTGTACAGACAAATGTAGACATTGCAGATGTGAATTATTACGTTTGTTGCTTTTATTAAACTTTCTATCGCTTTATGCCACTTTTAAGTTGTCTCTGCCTGCCTAATAAAGAAACCGTAATTATTGGTATTATTATTTGAGGTATTACATGTTGCTTATAACACATTTAAAGCGATTTAGAAAGTTCATAATTGTCCTACGAATAGTAATGTTTGTATTACAATATTTCAAACGGACCAATGAAAAGAGAATTATAACTGATCTGAGCGTTATTAAAGCAGATATGAATTTCTCAGGTTCAGAATTCTACTTATTTATTTTATGATACATATTTGAGGCAAACTATTACCTTGTATTTAATTGCTCGATGCATGTGCAATAATGTCAAAATCTCTCTCATTCCAATAACAAATTATGGGCACATTGGCCAAGGTATTCTAAGAAACGCTATCTCTGAATAATGGTTAGTGTTTGGATGTAGGAGATCACCCGTTATAGGTTTTTTTTTTTATCGTGTCCGATAATTGTGTAACAGGAAATAAATAAAACTTTATTTATAATATTTTATTGATATTTGAGAACATTACATTAATGCTAATTGGACAATTATTCCTATAGGCCGTTGACTATCGATCTGAGTTCTTCAATTTCTCCAATATATACCCGCATATTATTTTTCCAGTTTGAATTGCAATTAATAAATATTAGGAAAATATCAATAATTATAGTTACTCTTTTTTTTTTATGAAAATAACTTGCAGTTTCCGGCCATTGTTGCTATCATTCTCTCCACGTCTCGGACATTGTATTGGGTGAATTGATAGAACGTTGGAAAAATGCTTTGCGACATATAGTTACAGACATTTGTCTCAAATCCCATTGATGACAACTTTGCATTTCATCATTCCAGTGTCGACAAAAATACATCAGATATGTACTATGGTAAGTATGAACGATTTTCCCATCCCGCATATCGTTGCTGTCCTTGTGTCTAAATTAAAATCGATGATTTCGTCCACGTCTGTCAAATATATATATTTTTATGTTTTGAAGGCCTGCTAACCTTAGTCTTTTTGGTGTGAAATTTTTGGTCTGTGTAGTTTATCTACATGGGATACGACATATAATTGTTTAGTAAACCTAATAGCTCGAGCGGCAATGCGAAATATATTTGGTTGGTGCCTACAATTATTCGTATTTATCGTGCCCGTTGTTTTTGCTATATAACACCTGGTAAACCTGGAGAAAATTAATGTCTTATCAAATGTAATTTAATTTACTTGTTATTATCCGTCCATTTAGAACGGTAGACTATGATTTTAAGTTGATTTAGACGTCAAACCTTGCAAATCGGTAGATCCTAGAGTAACTCGCCTGTTGGTTACAAAGTTGAAATTCTGGCGTTCCCTTTAGACCTAGACCAATACTCAGTAAGCAAAACTACGGTGAAGACATTCCATCCATGGCTATCTATTTTGTTTATTTACTATATTTTTGCACATCAGGAGGAGCAATTCTTAATGTTTTATTTATTTGTGTATTTGACGTAATTTTGCTACTGATTCTCTCTTGTCAAGTAAAGACATAGCGAACGAAAAATCGACTAGCTCATTGATATCCTCTAAACTCTTTTATTTCTATAAATATAGAATTGGGAGGGAAGCAAATCAAAATTCTCAAGTGTTTACTCTAGATATGAGGAATCCTTAAAACATCTCCACTAAAGAAGAATGCATACCCCCGCAAGTTGTTAATGCATCAATATATATCATCTAATAATCTGGATATGTAAACTTGTTTGCTTATGAATTAAAATGAGTACTTTAATGTAATTCTAACACGTTTCTTCTTCTTCTTCTTCTTCTTCTATTCCCCTTTTGAGATAATATTTTACCCGTGGTGAATGTTTACCCAACAGCAATAAGCGTTATATCTAATGTATTGCACATATTCTTCTATATTAAACAATGATATATTTATTGATTATTTATTTATATATCGAAATAAATTATTAGCAAACTTGAATTCATAAAACGATTTTATCAGGTTTCGATTCACTTCAATCACAATTAATATATTCGTTCATTTATTTAAAGAACTAAAGATTAATAGCGCGCCAATGAATGATATTATTTCATTTTCTGAGCTCTAATTACCAACGCATTCAACTTTGCTACTCCCTGTAATCATGGTCAGTTCAATCGATTACATTCTTCCACCAACATTAATGATATCACCTGGTAGTCAAGCTGTTACAACTTTGGTGTAATTGTCGTGAAGTTGTGGAACATTATCTAGCGAGTAGTGAACTGAGTATGAGCTAAATGCAAGTCTGTGGAAATAATTTGCTGCTGTGAGGTTTTGGAGGTATAAATTCGAATGAGTTGTTGATAAAACATATCAATGTGTCCTTCTATTAAGAAACTTTCTTAATCTAGATATTCGATTGCTGCTAAACGACATAGTTATATCGACGTGAATATTTACGTGATACATAAACTTTGGTGACACCATATGTTTTTGTTTTTGTTGAACTTATCACCTACGTCTTTGATTTTTTAATTGATTTTGGGTGTACACACCAGAGTGATATCTTTGTGTAGGATACTTTTACAATGGTAGTTACAGGCTTTCAAATTTCGCCTCTTTTGCCATGTTTACAGAATTAGTTATTAGTTAAACCCAACTAAATACTAATGTAATTGATATAGGAATAGAAATACTTTACACCCGACATCTTGTTTCTTTTTATGGCAGCAGTTTATCGATATAAATATCAAATTTAATGTGCTTTGTTTTCTTTCTTTTTTTGTGGGGGTAGTCAATAAGACGATATTATGAGGGTGAGACATTTTAGCAGATTAAGTGAATACAAACTGTACACTTGTTAGATTCTTAGTAAGAGTTATTTTACACGTTAGTCATTCCATGAAACTCTAAACATTTATGTTGTCTGCTTTTGATTTTTGATCCACGAAAAGCATTGGGTATTATATCTCATAGCTGCCATTTGTTAGTTTTATAAAGTATAATTTCGATGCAAAGGACACTTTCTTTGTACATTCTTGTCTTACTTCTGTGTCTACCATCAAAACATAATTGATACATTTGTCCGTGGGGTTGGGAAGCATGTACGTCTATCTGGTATTTTATTATGGTGATTGATGTATTTCTCCGAATTATATTAGCTTATTGATGTTTTTTCCTGCTTCAGATATATGATGTTGGTGTCATGTGATTCTAGCTATGTCAAGTTTTATCGGATCGGACATTAAGTGATGTAATTGCATTTATATGATACTGTTGCTATGGGGGATATGTTATTTGGAAGATTTTATAAATATACATTCACTATATACATTGCATTGTCTAAGTTTTTAAATAGATTTGTTGTCTAGATTCTCTTCCGTTACAGCTGGTTAATTTGGGCTTTCCTGAAGATTGTAATAATGATAGATAGGTCGTAGTCGGACAGTTGTGGTCAAGCACATTTGTGGGTGAAATAGGTTGTACTATGTTGCAGATGAGAGTTCACAATTACAAGTTGTATTCAGCTTGATGTAGCTTATGAGACTGTTGATATGGCTTCTTACCGATTCTGAATTAGGATGTAAATTAAATTCAGTATCTATAATATTAACCTATTCATTAATTAAATTATTTCAGTAGGTATTCATAATGTGGGCTCTGCATCGAAGCTTCTCAAGTGCTTCGTTAGCTGTTACAGCATTTGGGTATTATATAGCACTATAGTGTTAAGACTACGTGTATAATGGTAATTTTCTTTATTTTGAATAGTTTAATATCTTATGTGATTTGTACCCTTATTAATTGTTCAATGATGTTTGCAATATATATGTAATGGATATATGCGCCCTGTCATGTTGGGTTATCCATAATGTTTATCTTTATGAATATCTGAAATGCAGTGGAAAAGCTTTGATACTTGTAACATGTGTTCTGTATGATACGGGGAGACTTTTTTTTAGCATTTACAAACTGCATTGTTTCTTTCTAGATGCTATGTTGAAATCTAAATCTCGTTCCATGAGAATATTTTGGTCAGCCTATGTATTTTTCAGTCTAGGAACTTTTTACCTGACCCTCGAACTTTGTGTGCATTGTTTATTTTATATGCGGTTGTGCGTGTTATATATATTGAACATGTGTTTATCTATTTTGTATAAATACAGAGGAAAAGTATGCGAGCGAAAATGCAGTGTTGTTATACGTGGCGTTCCTTATTTTGGTTTTATACTTTGCTATCTGCACATATTTAATGATTTGTTTTGCCTTTTTATGTATGGGAACATATTGTTGGGTCTGTGTACGTTGCTTTAGACAGAACCCTCCGTTCCGGTTTATCTCCATATGTTGTAAGCCGAAGGTATTGTCCTGGTATAAATCTAACAGCGTCCTTTGATGGATGTCGATCCCCGAACCAACTTTCTACTCCGGATTATCACGTCTTCGTTTATATGCATAATTCTACAATGAAAATTTAGCACAAAAAAAAAACAAAAAAAAAACAACATAACTATTCTTTAAAGATGTTAGCACGAAATATCAAAAAAACATTTTGAATAATCTATAGCAGATCGAATTATAAAGTAAAGCTTTGCTTTCGCAATAATTTACAAACAAGGTTTGTCTTCTATCAATTAGGTGAAAGCGGAATCTTGAATCGAAAAAAAAGATATATATTGTAAAGTTAGTATTTCAGCACTTTCATTTTCCAGCCAATAATATAAGCTAATAAAGCAAACCGTTTCTCACTATACAAGTGAAAGGCTGTTGACATTTTAAATTATAGCTTAGAATTTAGTATTTCTGTAAAAGCTATATAATTGTTTCTACTTTTGGCACAAGGCCAGAAATTACCCAGTACATTACTGGTCCGTTATTCAATCGATCCCGTAAGGATGAAAGGCAAAGTTAACCTCGGTGGGATTTGAAATGGGAACGGCAAGGGCCGTAACTCTATGCTTCAAAACATGGCGTCCGACCCTCTACCAATACTGCCAATCCAAAAACCTATATGATGCCTGCCATTTACATTAGCGAATTCAAAATTATATTGAAATAATAAATGTGAAATGAAAGAGAATGCTTAATTTGTATGCAGAACTTTGGTTTTGTCGTGGCTGTTAATGAAGTAAAGCTATGTATATAATCGGGGGATATCTACAAAGTGAATGGGGCGTAATACGAAATAATGTATAATCTGAATTGAAACCATTCTAAGAACTTCAACCGCGATATAGGAAGCAATAAGCAGATTCTTAACAATGAAACTTTAATGATAATACGTATCATTGAGGACACTGTTTTTCTTCGTGTTTGATAAGTACGCTTTTTGAGATTATTTTCTTTAAATTTCCTAAAGAGAAAGCTGTTGATATTGATTTTCTATTCTTAGATACAAATCCTATATTGTTTCAAGGAATGTAGCAAGAACATAATCATTTCCCATATAAATGTCAAGAATACAAATATAATGGGGTGTTCATTAGACACGGAGATATAAATAATTGTTTCTACTTTTGGCACAAGGCCGGCAATTACCCAGTGCATTACTGGTACTTTATTTTATCAACCCCGTAAGGATGAAAGGCAAAGTTAACCTCGGCAGGATTTGAACTCAGAATGGAAAGGGGCGTAACTCTATGCGTCAAAGCATGACGTCCGACACTCTACTGATACTGCCAATCCACCGCCCTCACGGAGATATAAATAATAAAAGAATACATTTTAACCTTTGTAAAATTAGTGATATCCATAATGTAAATTAAGTTTATCAATAATAAGAAAATCTTAGGAGTCCTCCGCATATCAAATACGCCCACACACATATATATATATATATATATGTATGTGTGTGTGTGTGTGTGTGTGTGTGTGTGTGTGTGTGTGTGTGTGTGTGTGTGTGTGTGTGTGTGTGTGTGTGAGTCAAATTAATTTTAAACGTGATGAGAAATGTTATTAAGAATTGTCTCTGAAAAGGTTTTCAGTGTGAATTGGAAATAGAAGGTTTAAATTAGAGTAAAGAAGGAAAGATCATACAATAGAATAGATTTTACCATACATTAAACGTATTACCGGATAACCTATAGCTTTTCAAAATAGAATAATAGGATAGTTGTGTTGTTCAGTGCAATCCCCTGTGCTAGTGGAAGACGAATGGTGGAAATGCGTCATGGACCTGCTTCTGTAGTAAAAATATTTTATCGGATCAGTGAAACTAAATTCAGTTATTGATAACCAGTTGAAACATGTTAATGCTAATAGTATTTTATTGCATACATGTCAGATGATCTTCGGGGATGTCCATACCGAGATCTCAATATCTCGGGAGTTACATTTTGAAATTATGTTTGGATAGTGGAAGTGTTTATATTGTTGCATTCATAGATCCATATAAGTAGTTTCTGGCCCGTGCTTTCTATTTAGGATCCACTGAGACTGCGCAACACGTACAACTTAAACCAGATATTTTGTATAGTGCTCGGGAAATAATTGCATACATTAGATCAGCGTGTGCTGCATAACTCTTGTTATCATGTGTTAATTACAGAAATTGAAATAAAGAAACGTAAATCACACAAAAGAGATGACCAGAGGTGTGACTATGGGGACAAACGTAGTAAATTACTTGAAAGTACATTATTTGTTAAGCTTCAGTAGTTCTCTCATTAAAATGTCCGATGCTTGGTTATTCAAACACAACCTTGATTATGTAATCTTAAATGATTGTATTGATTCATATTTATTCATTAATAACACTGTAAAATAATTCCCGTAACTTCTACAAAAGGAAATATGAATTTTCCTCACAATAGTCGGCATGATAGATTTCAAGGCTGTGAGCGACAATCCAAACCATCATTGTAATATACCAACCGTTTCAACTGAATTAATTATTATCCTCTGTACAAACGTACACTGAACGTTTTAACGGTTGCCAATGAATTGAATACTCTATGAATGAATTTAATTAATTTCTATCTTGATCACAGGAATAATTATATACGTGCACATCTATCTACCAATGTTGACAAAACTGTATTTCGATGAAGTTGTTTATAAAGACCTAAAAATAGAAATAATTAATACTACACAGCTAAAATGTGATTTGTTAATGTTCTAAGTTTCAATAATTTCATTTTAATAACATGCTAATTATGGCTCCTAAACATTAAGACAGGTATAATTTCCTGTTCATTAGAATGAATTGCTTCATTGCAATAAGTATGTGAGCACGTAACTTCCTCTATTAAGATACATACACACACAATACGTATGAAAACATGGTAGCTAAGTTGGCATAGGTATGCTTGTTGCCGGTTATCAAGTTTTGATTAAACAATGTGGCGGCCTTAGTGATGAGAATAAATTATTTTCCAAATGATACATTTGGTACAAAGAACCTAATAAACACAACCGCGAAATACTAATGAATTAAAATTAATTAAATATAAAATACAGTTATGCGAGAGTCTGAAAAGTAGATTTAGAGTGAAAGATCCGGTCATATATCCATCGTCTTTGTCCAAATCAACAAAAAACAAAACAACTACTTTTGAATCATTACTACACATACTGTTCATTCATAACAGCATACGTGAATACATCACACCTCAATTAAAGATGTAACAGTCCACTTCCGTGTATGATTTACTGACTAAGTCTAGTAAGATGAAATAAAATCAAAAATGTTTTAACAAATCATACTAAACCACAACTCCATTACGTTTTCTATTAATTCTAATTAATGCCATTATATTTACGGCAGATGGTTGTGCCTATATTATATTTTATTTCAACTAGTATTATTAATAGCATTGCTGAGACAGTTAGCAAAGAAGCTTTAAAATGTTTCTTACCACTTGTTGCAAACTAGCATCTTCGACATATTGCTACTTTCATGTTTATTGGATCCTAACCATTTCGGACAACAGAATCATATAAGCTAAAACGTTCAGCACAGGTATAACCTTTCTGACAAGCTGATGTCATATCTATCTATCTACCTATCTATCTATCTATCTATATACCTATCTATCTATCCAACTATCTCTCTCTCTCTCTCTCTCTCTCTCTCTCTCTCTCTCTCTCTCTCTCTCTCTCTCTCTCTCCCTCTCTCTCCCCCCCCCCTCTCTCTCTCTCTCTCTCTCTCTCTCTCTCTCTCTCTCTCTCTCTCTCTCTCTCTATATATATATATATATATATATATATATACAATATATTAGTAAATGGAAACTATATTTATAAAACCGTATTTATTTTATTATACATATTTCAAGGGCAACCAAGGTAAATTATGGTGTGCTTAAGCGCAAATATGTATAACATAAATATGGTTTGATAAATATAGTTTCCATTTATTAATATATTGTGTATTTACTCCACACATTGTTGAGTGCTTTATATCAGTTATACAATTTTTAAGCTTGTTGAATCCCAACAAATTAAATATAACCTCTGCATATATATATATATATAGATATGTATGTATGTATCTATGTATATGCCGGGTTCAGTCAGGGTTAACCACAGTAAGTAAAGTAATCAATACTTTGTAGCTTATTAAAATATTTAATATATTTAATATTAAATATTATATATATATATTAACAATCGATTTATATATTTATTTAATACTATTATTATTATGATGTGATGTTTGGATTTTGATTTCTGTGTGTACGGGCTAACACCAAGTATAATCCACGAACCCCGAGAGAGAGGAAATTGATAATTACTATATTTTTGGGGTGGGCGGGTGGGGAGTTAATATAGTTACAGCGGTTTGTGTTTTAAATGTATTCCTTGGTTTTGTAAGAAGACTGTACTAGGAAATGTCTGTCAACATCTAAGAAAATGTAAAGTTACTTTTAAATTATTTGTGTGATGCCAAATGATAGATGACAATAAAATAACGTTAAAAGGTATTTAGTATTATGTACAAATATAATGCATTTTGATGATAAGTGAAAAATATTTTTTTTTAGTTACATGGAGAGAATATCTCGTTTGATAGGACATAGGAACGATCCTCTTCAGTACTATTTCCTTAATTTCCTCAAATTTTGAGTTCCCTGAGATTTGAGATAGATGATGATTAGTTCTACTACCACGGGTATTGTTCTGGAATTGAGTTTCAACATTTTGCAAATTTCTCTGTCGAGATATGTGTACATGCTCAATTTTTAGTGCATCATGACAAATACATTTATATCAATTGGGAAAGTCATATCGCTGATGAGTCATGGCTTTGTCTAAACACCATTCAATATAATATTTGATATATTGGCACGATATTTCTATCAGTTTGAACATGATAGTGCCATAGGAGTGAGATATGATGTTTTTCAAGCACTGGATGTGGTTTCTGCTCCCGTCAGTTCTTATTAATGGGACAGGTCTAGGAAGATCCTTGCAAATTACTCAAAGGATATTGTGTACAGTTCTAAATTGCTTGTTGAGCTACTCCAATGCCCCAAGAAGTCTACACATGGAGACAACGTGATCGATGAATTTAGGTTGATGTTTGCATACTCGACATGTTAGGCTATTTCCGTTCTTTAAGATGTTGGCCTTTTTTTAGGCAAAAATGTAGCCTGTGCTCCTAAGATATTACTCAAGCGGACGATAACGACTGATGTATAACACTTTTGTCCACACCAGTGTTGTTAGTTCCCTCTCTGAATACTTTCCAAGTTTGCCGACAGGAATATTTTAGGCTGCATTTGTATCTAGAGTTTTCAGCCTTTTCACATTTTTGTGCTTGTTTTATTTCATAAAATTCATAGATAACTTGTACTTTGAATTCAGCTAAATATGTTCGTGTCTATATTTTTGCTGTATTGGTGCTTTGAACATGTTTTAGCATCCAACATGACTGCTGCAAATTTCAGCGACAATTAAATTTGTATGATTCCATGGCCTCCTTCACTTCTTTTCAGGAAATTTGTTCAGTTTGCTTTAGTTTGCTGCATTCCGTTTCCTGTCAACTATATCTAAATGTTTCTATCAAATATACAGATTTTGGCACTTGATCAGTTATTAATACTGAAACTATATGTTGTGAACGTTATAGCTAAATCATTAATTGCTTCAGACCTATTTCTTGCCTTATTTCTGTCCTGAATATGGTCCTAATACTGCGATAACATTTTCATTTCTATTCACATCGCTTTGTGTAAAAATGTCATCGACTTCTTATTCTACAGGATAATTGCAACACTTCCCTGGTTCTAACACCTTTATTGCAGTTTGCTGATCAATTTCAATGCTGGATGCTTTGACAATGTTCATCTAGCGGAGATTAATTTTTACGCATATATCAATGTTAAATTCGTACAAGTATGGTCATTAATGTATTTTAAAAGAAATAGTGCGCCGTTTAGCCGGTGGCCATTCATGCAAAAAAGAACTTATAATGTTCTCATAGATTTTTGGAGCCATATTTTGTTTCATAAGTAATCTAGATCTAAAGCTCTCAACAGCATATCCCTACCCCCGAGCATATCCCTACCCCCGATGGGGGGGGGGGGGGGGCATTTCGGGACATCAAGCGGGGAGTGTTTGGGAGCATGTAGGAGCTAGGGGGCTTTTGAAGGTGGGGTGAGGTGCGCTAGGGTGCGCAGGGAGGCTCTTTAGTTTGGCAAAGTGTTTAAGCCATATGTGTACGTCTCTGAGACAGCCAGTGAATGAAGAAAGCGAAGAATATAAATGAGAGCAGCTTGTCAACCAATTCCCTCGGGAGATAAAAGGAAAACGAAAGGCATAAAAGGAAATGAAAATAAGGGCAACGTCAACTATGACAACAGTTACAAGAACAACTTCAACAGAAAAAGAAGCAAGAGTGATGAAAGGTGTGGGTGTATAATAATACATACATACGAATATACACACGCATGCATACGTACACACATGCATACATGATGGCTGCCACCTCGTTATCGATTATGGGCATTACACGATATACCATTATTAATAATTATTTGTTAATTCTATCGTGCAATGCCTGTGCATGAAGATATTGTTTAAAGTTAGGAAAGACTGTGCACTGAGCCAAACCCACTCTCTGAGCGACAGTAGCTATAACCCGAAAAGAAGAAAATATCAACATCATCGGTAACTACAGAGCCGCAGGTTTTATATCGGAGTTATCCCAGTTTCCTGAGTTGCCTTCTCCTGGAGCAACGCCCTGACAATGGCTAGGGTCCTTCACTCCTAGTAGTTTAACCGCCCGATCGGGTGTCCAGCCCGACTATTTCTATGCCCTCGCGCACATGCACCCATGCATACACACTTATATGTACATGTGTATATAGATATTTACACACTTTTGGATGGGCGTTGACACATATGACTTCTTCCGCCCTTTGTCAGGTCTTGTGTTTTGTCCTGCAGGGTGTCCTAAATCACCCTCCTCACCAAGTAAACTTGGTGGGGTTGCCGGGTTAGTCGCCGACGACCCGGCCATGCGACACAGCTGTACTGGGTTACATGTTACAAAGTAGTACTCAAGAGTGACCCGATAAACACACGCACGCATAAACATGCATTCATACGTACATACATACATGTGTATATACATATTTACACAATTTAAATGGCTGATGACCCTTATCAGTTCTTCTGCTCTTTGTCAGGATTTGTTTTATGTCCTGCAGGGTGTCCAAAATCACCCTCCTCACCAAGTAAACTCGTTGCCGACGACCCGACCATGCGACATATTGTACAAGGTTATATGTTACCAATATACTCAAGAGTGACCCGACATACATACATATATACATACACATATAAATATACACACAGGCCGGCGTTGCTGTTTGATGAGGTTGAACAACTGTGGTAGTTAATCTCCCTAGGTAATAAAATCTCAACATAAATCATGTCAACATACTTAAAGGCAAATATACACCCAATTAAATATAAATACATGCATATATTCAAATATATAAATGTATGGCTATATACGTAAATGTATGTATGTATATACGTATGTATGTAGATTTATATATATATATATATATATATATATATATATATATATGCACACACACACACACATATATATATATATATACATAGGAAAAGTATATGACAATAAGGAGTTCAGTTACGAAAGGTGTTAGGTATTAGGTTCACGCTTGCTATGTTACGAACCTTGCCACTAGTGTAGACAATACTTAAAAAAGAAAAATATAAATATATGTGTGTATGTCTGTGTGTGCGTGTGTGCATTATATATATATATATATATATATATAATACAAACACACACATATATACATTGTTCGATCCTGCCTCGAGCGACGGAGAAACTTATGTAATATGTTAATAAATTGTAGTTTGATGCATTACTGATTCCTCTTTTTCTATAATAATATACTCTGCTCTCCGCGAGCATCGAGTGCTCACTTTATATATATATATATATATATATATATATATATATATATATATATATATATATATAACGAAGGAAATGTGGTAAGGAACCAGATGGATCATAACGCACCAAAGTACTCAATGCCTAGGGTAGTAGAGTGGGTAATAGGAACGAGTAGGACCCCGACGGCTGAGCTCAAGCTGTTTCGACGGCTAATTCTGGACTTTTTGGGGGGGATCCAGAATTAGCCATCGAAACGGCTTGAGCTCAGCCGCCGGGGTCTTACTCGTTCCTATATATATATATATATATATATATATATATATATATATATATATTCATTAGTTTAGCAAAACAAGACCACAAATTTCACAAGGAACACATTAATTAAAGATTGTCAACATAGTTCTAGGTTAATGAAAGGAATGTAAAGAATAATAATAATACTAATAATGTCCGTTTACAATTGTTTCGCTACTCCATATAATTGTTTCTACTTTTAGGCACAAGACCACCAATTACCCAGTGCATTACTGGTACTTTATTTTATCGACCCCGTAAGGATGAGGGACAAAGTCAACCTCGGCGGGATTTGA
>OZ024740.1:368633909-368646409 GCA_964016885.1 Eledone cirrhosa
ATATTTCTGGCGGCGATCGCTTTGGAAAATTAATTGACCTTGAGTTTGCCTTCTGATGAGTTCGATACTCGAGATTGATCCTTAATAGGATATCTCAAAACGCAAACGAAACCCAGGGTAGGGACATAATTACGATTAGAATGTACTCATTTATTCTAACTTTTAGTTTATACCTAATCGTGTATGATTGACGGTATATTTTGTCAGTTTCTACATGCTGTTGAAATGTTGGGTAAATGTTCTGTTGCGGTCGGCCGAGAAGAGGCTACTGTAGTTTATTTATCAAATATTTCTTCATAGGAGCCTTTATTCTTATAGCCTGGTCTAATTGATTTTTTATATGGATAATTATGCTAATTGGGAGAGGAAATAGTGTATATACTTTATCATATAATTCTATTGACATAATTTATGATATATATATATATATATATAATTGAAATAATGGCGTGCTTCGTTGTTGAAAGTGTGATACATATGAATGGAAAATAGTGATATTCTGACTATCAACGATATTTCTTCACATTAAAGACCAGATACCTCAAAATCAGTGCGAGCAATAACTAAAATAAATTATTGGGACAGAGCGAATTGGGTGGCGAAAGAGTAAACAAACAAAGTAGTAATGTAATATATATATATATAAATGGCATTGTTACTTGACGTTGTTGAAAAGAGCAGTGACCTTTGACCCGGCAATAGAAACAAAGCACACACACACACAAGTTTGTGTGTGTGCCTGTATGTGGGTGTGTATCTATTTATGTATATATATATATATATATATATATATATATATATATATATATATAAGGGATACATATATTGTTTGCTCACTGTCACCAAGCATCTCAATTCATTCGTTGCAACTAAGTTTGTGATCGAGGTATTTTATTTTACAAGGAACTATTTTTCCCTTGAGTTTGTGATTCCAGAGAAAGGTAAGAAATTGTTCATATTTTGCATCTTTGGTATTGTGACTTTACAGTTTGAATTATAGAATTGTCTATCCACTCAAAATATTACAACAGGTAACAGTGAAATATAGAATTTGAAAAAAAGCTTTTTCGACTGAGATTAAGTCTTTGAGAACATTCGCGTCTATTTTTCAAAAACATATAATTTGAAATAGTTTGCTTTTGTTTTGGATTGAAACTTTTTGTATTTAATTTGTACGATTATTTTTTAAAGATTTGTTTAAAGATTCTGACATAACTTGATTTGGCCCAGTAATCTACTGAAATCAAAATCAGTAGTATATTGAAAAATGGAAAAATAGGGTAGGGTGTTTTTCGTGATTTCGAGGGTCAAAAGGGGGCGTTTGGCCGAAATAGGTTGAGAACATCTGATCTAGATAAACCTGCCGTAGCTAGTCAAACGAGAAACTGTGACAGACGATCCAACGCACTCAGATATTTCTTCTTTTCATGATTTCATACCAACAAATATAAAGTTTCCTAAATTAGATGATATTTTAAACGTTTCCATACATTGTTCAATCCAACAATGTGGTCGACCCCCACCAGCTTTTTTCATATTATATCCAAGCTATTGATAAATCCTTTCCCTCATTGTAGAAATCTTCAATTTGAATGTTATTGATGACGAGCTAATCTTTACAAACATAGGCACCAGGATTAAAACATTGGTCATCATTGATGAAGGTGCTATTTTATAAAAAATGTTACTGCTGTATTCGGTTAAAACAGATTTCTTACCTTACACACAGTCGTTAAGCAGGTTATAGGTAATGAGTTATTAATTTCATTTCTTTCTTCGTTTTGAGGGAATAATAATGTAGCAACATGAAATAGTCAAGTGGGCAGCTTGTCTTGTTCTGGAATAATATTGTTTTAGGGTCTAGTTACTTGTTGACATATTTCCGAAAAGCCCCTTGACCAACAATTAGGAATTTTATACTTTTCTGGAGAATTAAATTTGCTTCGTTTTCTGAGGGGAGATGTTACAGCCTGTATCATGATTTCCATCCATTTTACTTTCAATTGAGTTGAATCTGTTGAGAAATTATCTTATTTTTATTTTCTGCCAAAATGTTACTTAAACATTCTTGCACCCAATTTCATGGAAGAGATTTTATTGGAATTTATGTTTTTCTTTTACTTTTGTAAACATGTTCTTTTTTTAACAATTTGGGGTTGCTGAAGAACACAGCGAGTCTGTGATAACTTGGTATTTGGGGAGCTTCAGCAGGGATGATGTTCTTCTTCTTCTTCTTCTTCTTCTTCTTCTTCTTCTTCGCCGGTGTATTGTTGAGAGGGCCAGATTGGCTAGATCCGAAAGCAAGGCTAGACAATCTTATGAATGTTATTCAAAGATCTTGCTCTGGTTATAAAGATGCGTCGCCTGGCACTTGGTTTTGTCTGATTCTTTCCTGAGACATTCTAACCGCATGTTCATAGTATCAGAACTGTGATCTTTCAATTCGAAGAAATAGCGTCTCTACCTGGAGTGACTTTTTCGAGTAACCTCACTCCAAAGACACTTCGTATATACCCCATTTCGCCCGCTTGTCTTGTGGATCCTACTCATTCGGTCATTACCCAAGATTTATGAAAAATAGATAACGTTTGGCACGAATACTGAATCGGAGGTAGCAAATTTGGCTTTTACAATTACCTCCCTTCTTCTGATTACCGAATGCTGAAGTTGGTGTATTACTATATTCTTGCACTTAACTCAGTTTGAAGCCTCCACTCACTCGTGAACATGGCCTTGAGATACTTGTATTTCTCCACCTGCTTCAGTGGAACGTCATTCACATCTAGAGTGCACTGCACAGGCTTCTTTGAACGGAGGAGGGCATCAGTTTTCGTGCACACTGTGAATTTATTTGTCCTAGGTGTCAGGAAGACACTCCGCATATATCACAGAAACAATAATGAAAGAAAATTAAAACTATAATAATAATAATAATCTAAACTATAATAAAGGAAGGTCTGCGGGACTGCGTACGGTTTATTTATTTTTACCCCGTTGGTAAAATAAGTTGGATTACTTTGAATAAATAATGAATGAATATTACATAATTTATCTACTAAATTTCGTAAACAAAAATAATTTCGTAACAATAAATAATTAAAAATTTACACTTCCGGTATATCCTTGCCACCACTTCAACTACCATATATATAGAAAGAGAGAGTGTGTGATATCAACACTTCCAGTGGTGATCACTTAAATACACATACGAATTTGCTGTCACTAATTTCCTCCTAACGTAGTTTATATATAGTATCGTCTTATTTTAATGTATCATGGATTACGTTACTGATTACATAAGACAGTGTAACAACGTCTTCGTTCAATTTCTGTTTATATTGTCAATTACGATTTTATTTGATGTATCATATCTACATGTATATATAATTGCGTATAATATCAATATACACATTACACATGCTAGCAGAAAACCACCCTTCGTGTGGTTTTTCTGCTAGTATTAATAATAATAATTATTATTATTTCTACTTTTGACACAATGCCAGCAAATACCCAGTACATTACTGGTACTTTATTTTATCGACACCGTAAGGAAGAAAGGCAAAGTTAACCTCGACGGGATTTGAACTCAGACCATAAAGGGACGTAACTATGCTAGAAACAATGGCATCCAAACCTCTACCGATACAGCCAATCCAATAATAATAATAATATATATATATTTTTTTAATCTTGCTTTATATTCATACGAGTTATCACCAAGTCACAACCAGTGACCTTAAGAGACAACAAGTGTCCGCCATGTTCCAGAAAGAACTCACATACGCACATATGTATTTTTAGGTGTTTAAACTTGTATTTATATGTATTTATATTGAGAGACACTTCCTTAGTATATGGGCAGTTCCCACTAGTACTATCTTTTGTATTTCTTCAATACGCGGGTTTCCTGGGATTTGGGGTAAGTTTCTTTTTATTATTATTACTATTATTAATATTGTGGATTGGCAGTAGCGGTAGAGGGTCGGACGCCATGCTTTAACGCATAGAGTTACGGCCCTTGCCATTGTGAGTTCAAATCCCGCCGGGGTTAACTTTGCCTTTTATCCTTACGGGGTCAATAAAATAAAGTACCAGTAATGCACTGGGGTAATTACTGGCCTTGTGCCAAAAAATGAAACAATTATTATTATTATTGTTATTTTAATTTTCTTTCATTATTGTTTCTGAGATATATGCCGAGTGTCTTCCTGACACCTAGGGCAAATACATTCACAGTGTGCATTGGTAAGCCAGTTAATACAGCACATTGATTATAATTTTTAAAAAACAAACAGTATACACAAGTGCATATGTATATGTAAATACAATGAAGGATATCAATCTTACAGAGATAGTGCTCTTCTCAATACGTGTGCAGTACCAGTCAAAATAGTTGTTGGCACCTCTTGCAGAGAGGGTAAACCAGGAATCATTCGCAAATATTGTTCTGTTCCTTTATTGATCATTCCCAGTCCTCCCACAATCACTGGTATTGTAACGGCCTTGAGTTGCCACATGTTCTCAATTTCAATAAGCAGAAATTTATATTTTCGTAGCTTGTCAAATTCCTTTGCCGCAATATTGTGATCACATAGGATGCTCATATCTATCAAAAACAGATCTTCTTATGTTGATCTTTTACAATGATGTCGGGTCTATTTGCTTTTATGGTCCTGTCAGTATGTACAGGAAAGTCCCAGAGAATTGTTACTTTATCTCCTTCAGTTACAGCCTCAGGATGATGATTGCACCACTTGCCTTCAGCTTTGATTTTGTAATGCCGAAATATTACCCAGTGTTGATATTGACCAACTCGGTCATGTCTATATTTGTATTTTACTGGTGCTAAAACTTTACATCCAGAGACTAAGTGATCCACTGTTTCATGCAGAATCGGCACTTTGGGTTTATTCCGTTTCTCATCACATAGACCTGGTAATTACGAATCAATAAGCTTTGATCTTGGACAGATAAGATGTTGCCTTCACTCTCCACCTTTAGCCCTGAATTATGTAGCCACTGATGTGTGTGTTTTTGGTTAACATCAGCTTGTTTGCTACGGGCCCCATATTTTCCATGCAGAGGTTTCTGCTCCCAATTTGATGCTAATTGTCCTTGCCCTTTTGCTTTTGCCAGTGATTTTATGTGCCTAGCAGCATCAGTTTCTTTAGTCTGTCCAGCCTGGGTATCAAGTATGAGATCAGTAGCATATTTTCTGCCCTTCTTCAAGTGAGAATGAATCTTCTTACTTCTCTCATGCTTTTCAACAACTTTCAGCATACACTCGTAAGTTGTTTCAAGGTATTTGGCCAGTCCAATGATGGTGGTCTTGTAAGCAAGTTCAAACTGGATTAGGCCACGGCCTCCTTGAGTTCTAGGAAGGTAAAGACGATCCACATCTGCTTTTGGGTGGTGCATCCTATTACAGGTCAGTAGCTTACGGACTTTGGTGTCGATTATTTTCATTTCACTCATATTCCAGTTCAACACACCGAAGCTATAAGTGACAACTGGGACTGCCAAGGAATTTATGACTAGCACCTTGTTACGAGCGTTTAGTTCTGATCTCAGAACTGCACGTACTCTCCTGTAATATTATTTCCTTATCCTCTCTTTCACACTTGCATGCTCTATGCCAGAGACCCCATTAATCCCTAAGAATGTATAGGTTTGTTCCATCTCAAGTTCCTTTATGATTGTTTCAGCATTATTATTATTATTATTATCATTATTCTTTGAGTCACAGTCATTGATGTTATTTAACTGGAAAGTTTGTTGAAATGAATATCAAGCCGCTACCTGCAGCCTCAGATATTCAGGACGTATCGGAGGGTTCTTGCTGTTCCCAGCAAGCATGCCGTTTGAAGTGTTCCAAAAAGCGGGGCTGAACTAATCTACTTTAACCATACTTAGAAACTCTTTGAGATAGTACTTAGTACGCCTATGGCAATCGGGAGGTCCTTGATTTCATGGAAGTTCCAAATCCTTTTTCCTCCCATTTTACGTGCTTGTATCGGTTAATTTTCTCCCTCTACTTTTCTTGAACTCTCGTGTCAAATGGGCAGGCTCCATCTAAAATCAGTCACGATCTTCTTTCCTTGTCCAAAACCACCAGGTCAGGCCTATTGTGTTCTAATTTCTTGTCCGTGTGTATCCTAAAATCTCATAGCGCCTTCACCTGATCGTTCTCTATCACCGACTCTGGCTATTGCTCATACCACTTTTCAGAATGTGGTAAATTGTTTACTTCGCATAGGTGCCAGTGGATCACCCTGTTCATCACATCATGTCTCCAGCCTTTATAGTGAGTCTGAGCTAGGTGTTTACACTCGGTTACAATGTGAGACACAGTCTCCTCTCTCTCTGCACAGATCCTACACAGTGGGCTAGCCTCCTCCTTGTAAATATGGTGTTTCACCCACTTCGTTCTGAGGGTCTGCTCTTGCGTAGCCATTAGCATTCCTTCTGTAGGATTGTTAAGGTCTCCTCTTTTAAACCAACGCCATGTGTGTGGATCTCTAAATTCAGTTTTCTTAAAGAAGGAACTATGAAGGGATTTTCATGAAGGTTGCTCTTCCTCCTCGTTGTTATTTCCTCCTTGGACATCCCCTGGTCAATTGTCCTCTCCTTCAGTAAAATATGTCAGTCACGTATTTGTGCAGGTTGCTTTTCTCCATCTCAACACAGTCCTCTATGCTGATAAGACCACTTCCACCTTCAGATCACTTTAAGTAGAGTCCATCGACATCACTCCTCTTGTGGAACATGCTGTAGATAGTCAATAGCTTCCTAGTCTTCCTATCCATTTCTTTTCGTTCAGAAACATTCCATTTCAGAATTCCCGCACTGTACCTAATAATAGACACAGCTCCGAAATTCACTTCACTTATGACATTCCAAATATTTAGATGTGATTTTAATACGCTCCTTACTCTCCTAATGTACTCAGATCTTATCAATTCCTTCATTTCTTTTGTTCTTGATGTCATCCGGCTCCAGAACACCTAAGTATTTGTATCCTTCTTCAGTGTCAATTTCCTTTACCATCTCACCTGTTGGTACCCGGATTCCGTTGCTTCTGCTCAATTTACCCTCTACGTCACTAGGACTCCACACTTATTAATACCAAATTCCATACATATATCATTGCTGAAAATACGAACAGTGTCAACAAGTACATCCACCTCCTTCTCACTCTTCCCACAGAGTTTAAGATCGTCCATGAAGAGGAGGTGGTTGATGGTAAGCTCTCCTTTTCCCAACTTGTATCCTGCTCTCACTTTTCGCACTATAATGGTCAGGGGTATAACGGCAAGGACAAACAGCAGAGGGAACAGAATATCTCCCTGGAAGATACCTCTCTTGATCTTCACCCCTCCCAAGGATTCTCTTAACTCTGTTTTCCAGGATTTCATACTTTTGCTCAACAACTGTCTGATGTTATCTGCCACCTTGAATATCTCTAGGCTTTTGGTTATCCAAGAATGAGGCGCCATGTCGAATATCTTTTTCCTATCTATCCATCCCATGACAAACCAGTGTGTCTCCTCTTGCAATTCCTCATTACCATCTTATCAATAAGTAACTGGTCTTTTGTACCACGGGACTTCTTTGTGCATTCTTTCTGTTCGTCCGGTAGCAAGTTGTTTATGTGGATGTGATGGTAGATTTTCTCAGACACAATGCTTGTTAACAGTTTCCACATTACGGACAGACATGTGATAGGTCTATATTTGGTAACATCATTACCCTTGATTCGGTTTTTCATTACCAGAACTGTGGTACCTTTTGTCAACCACTCTGGTACCTCACCCGACATCAAGCATTCATTGAACATGGTTGTCAGTTTCGGGTGCGGGGATGTTATATTGTTAATCCAATACACCTGCACACCATCTGGGCCTGGTGATTTCCAGTTGGTTAGCTTTTCTCAGAATGTGGTAAATTGTTTACTTATTATTATTATTATTAATGGATTGGCAGTATCGGTAGAGGGTCGGACAACATGCTTTCCAGCATAGTTACGCCCCTTTACGATCTGAGTTCAAATCCCGCCGAGGTTGCTTTGCCTTTCATCCTTACGGGGTCGATAAAATAAAGTACCAGTAATGCACTGGATAATTGCTGGCCTTGTGCCTAAAGTAGAAACAGTTATTATTATTTTAATTTTATTATTATTGTTGTTGTTGTTATCATTATTATTGTTGTAGTTGTCAACATTAACTGTTTTACCATACGTAGAGCTAATATAGATGTGAACGAGAAACATATAATACATTTACGTCCTTCAGACAGTTACTAAAAGTAGTTATTTTTCTGTCTGTTTAAATAAGCAGTTGAAATATTTCGGTGAACGTTAAGTAAATTTATATAACGCCTGAAATACAATGCCACCTCTTAGTTGGCTTGGCTAAAATAGATTATGAAACGTAAATTAAGCATTCAAGTACAGTGCTCCTATATTGATTATATTTTATTATTTTTATAACCTTTGGCTTTTTTGGCCATACGCCATTATAAAGGAATTCTATCTAAGTGTTTCTGTAATTGCAGTTTTCTACGTTTCTTTATTTTTATTTCCCCAAAGATCTTCATCTCATTTATCCAATTTTGGCTGTGAATAGCGTAATTTCCAGGTATAAACGGTGAGCAAACGACCGACACTACATTATTAAAAAATATAATTATTATACTTTATTTGATAGCACATAAACAAAGAAAACATATTTCTGAGAAAACACTCAAGCTGTAACACACATAAAATTCGGTGGCAAAGGAAGGAGAATGATCAGCATTGCTTTTATATAAAGTTCCTTTTAAATTATCATTCCTCAAGGAACGAGTGATATACAAAAATTCACTTCTAGGCACAAGGAAGTTATCGTAGCATAAATGTTGTTAACCTCATTTCATACAATCAATACTGTTATTTATTAGAGTAAAAAAAGCTTAACTAATCAATTAAAACCAGTTAAACTAAATATAGTGTATCTCCTTCACATATGAACTACAGCCTCATTCTGAACCAGAAGCCCAGTCCATCTTACCTATAACTAATATATATATATATATGAAAAGGGAGTAAAGTTATATACAAAGCAAGGGTTATAAAGAAAGAGTGGTATTAGAAATAGCACCTAATATATATTTAAGGATCTGTTTTTCTTGTTTTCGTCTTTGATTCGGATTGAAAACAATGCGAGTAACAATTCTTTTAAAAACAGGAATTTTATAATGTTTATGAAATATATAATATAACCTTTTTCCATGTATCACTGTAAACCATATTATCAAATGTTGAATATTACAATTAAAAAGAATTAAGAATTTGAAATTTAAAATTAAGTGCCAAAGAAGTCTGTTCATCTTTCTTGTTACGAGTACTGGGCCTTAAATTGAATAGAAACTCACACACACACACATACACAAACAAATATACAACGATTCGTGCGACGCACGAAACTACAGGAACATTTCCATCTAACACCACCGGCACCGAACGCTCCAGACCCGTTTCTCGCCCTGGGCCGACGACCATCGTCTTAGACGCTGGCACCAGGGCGATTTAGCCCCCTGGACACGTTCGTTGACACATGCCGTAGCGCAGTAAATCGCTTCGACTTCCGCCACCGTTCCAAACGGAATAACATCTCACAGGGCGAACTCCTCGCTCTCCGCTCCCTCCGTAGCCGGGATGACATCGTCATCAAACCGGCGGACAAGGGAGGCGCCGTGGTGGTGTGGGGCGCTGATCCCTACACGACTCAAGCCCTCAGGCATCCGTAACCACCTCTTCTACCGCCCTCTACCCTCTGACCCGACACCCCTCTACCAACAACAAGTTTACACCACAATCGAACACCTTGTCTCCTCCTCCCTCCCACCGCTTCCCACCTTATCGTCCACACCGCCTGCACCCCTACTATCTACTGCCTCCCCAAACTCCACAAACCTGACAACCCTCGCCGCCCCATCGTCTATGCTTGCAACTGCCCCTCCGAACTCATCTCCGCATTTCTTGACTCCATCCTCGCCCCCCTCATCACCACCCTCCCCTCTCACAGCTGGGACACCAACCACGCCCTTCGCCTGTTCGACTCCTTCACTTTCCCAGCCGGCCCACATCCCCTCCTCATCACCCTAGATATCCAGTCCCTCTATACCGTCACCCGACCCCCCCCTCACGCCTACGGCCTACGTGGCCTCCGGCACAAACTCGCCCCTCCCGCATCCCCTCCAGCCCCACCCTCCTTCGCCTCGACGAGGTGGTACTCACCCTCAACTGCTTCTCCTTCTCGGGTGAGTTTTACTAATAGGTCACGGGGGTAGCCATGGGCATAAGAATGGGCCCTAACTATGCCAACCTTTTCGTTGGCCGTGTTGAGGCCCAAATCTTTGCTCAGTACACCGGCCCCACGCCCGAACTGTACGGTCGTTACATTGACGACTGCATCGGAGCCACGACCCTCACCCGAGAACAGCATAACTCCTTTCTCTCCTTCTTCTGCTCTTTCCAACCCTCCCTGCACTTCACCACAGCTATCTCCACCAACCACGTCCACTTCTTAGACATTTCCATCGCCATCGACCCCTCCCACCGCTCCCTCGTCACCTCCGCCTTCTTCAAACCCACCGACTCCCACTCCTACCTCCACGCCACCTCCTCCCACCCATACACACACTAAACACTCTATTCCCTACTCTCAACTCCTCCGGATGCGCCGCCTCTGCAGCCGAGATGCTGACTTTGAGTCCAAAGCCCTTTCCCTAGTCAGCCATTTCATCCGGCGAGCTTACCCAACGCCCACCCACTCCGTCCACACCTCCCTCACTCGCGCCCGGGCTGTCCACCACTCCACCGCTCTCAACCCACGCCACCGCACACCCACCCAACGTCTCCCATTACCCACCACCTACCACCTCTCCACCCTACCCCTGAACCGCACCATCCTCCGCATCTTCCTCCGCCTCCAGCCCGACCCTCCACTTCCTCCATCTTCGCATCCCCACCCTCCCCTCCTACAAATGCACAAGCAATCTCCGCACCCTCCTCGTGCACAGCTCCCTACCTCCCAATCCACGCTCTTCTCCCCCCCCCCCCGGTTCACTTCCCTATTCCAAGGCTCGTTGCCACACCTGCCCCCGCATCACCAACACTACCACCGTCCATGGTCCCAACGGCCACTCTCTCTCTCTGCCCGGCACGCCTTCCGCTGCACCTCCTGCATCCTAGTCTATGTACTTCGCTGCACTGAGTACAGCGCAACCTACGTCGGACAGGTTGGACGTCGCCTGGCGGACCGTTTCACGGAACACCTCCGGGATATTCGTCTCGGCGGGTGTTCCCCGATCGCCCGCCACTTCGCTCCCCTGGACATTCCGCCCACCACCTCACTGTATGTGGCCTACTTCAATGCCATAGAACACCCGCCACCCGCCTCACGATCGAACAACGCACAATCTTCACCCTCCAGACCACCCCTCGCGGCCTGAAGTCCCCACCCCTATTCATTTAGCCTTCGACCGTCCACCCTTCCCCCACATTCCCCACTAACACCTCTAATACACTTCCCATGTTCACCGCCCCACCCCCGTTGCCCAACTCACAATTAACTATACTAACATCCCCACACCTCCCCCTGACACGCACACACCCACCTGAACATATATACACGCACTCACACTATCCACACACCCTACTACCACCACTAACCCTCACCCACACATCCACTGCCATCACCCCACATCTAACATCACTAACCTCCCTCCGACCCCACGCACACGAAGACACACCATCACACACACACACCCACTCCACACACCCAACCACCACTAACCCCGACTTACACACCCGCTTTCCCCAGCATATGTAATACTAACACCGACTAACAGCCCCTTTACCACACACATACAAACACGCACACAACAAGTACACTACACTCCCTCCTCCGTCCTCAACACCTCTTCCCTCCCTCCCTCTCTCTATCCCCTATCTCTCTCTCTCTCTCTAACTCTCCCCCTCCCCTACACCCCTTCACGCACACATCCCACTAACACCTCTACTAATATACACCTCATCTCCCCACTTCACCACCTTCCCCCTCCACCCTTCACACCTACCCATCCTCTCCCCTGTCCACCGCACCTCCGCACAAACGGACACACACAGTCCTCACCACAATGACCTTACTCCACATGTCATCCAGCTCTACTGCTATCTCTTCACCTTGCCTTGACCCTCGGACCACTTCCTGTTACGCGCGCACCCCACTTCCCTCCACTTCCGACCACCACCAGCATTGGATTCTACACCACCGGGAATCTCTCCAGCCATCCACTCCATAACATAACAAATATCCAGCACTCTTCTCACACTCGATGGAACTACCTCAGGAACTTACCCACGAACATACACTCACATATTTTTTCGCACCACGCCACCGACATTCACACCACATATAAACACAAACACAAACGTGCGTACCCCCACATATACA
>OZ024740.1:368653909-368671409 GCA_964016885.1 Eledone cirrhosa
ATAAGAAGCACAGTGACACGAGCAAAGCCGTGTAACTCAGTGCTTTATGCGAGCGAGTCCTGGAAGAATACGGCAAAAATAATGAAACGACTGAACGGTTTTTACCAGCGGTGCCTGCGAAAGATCCTTCATGTGTCCTGGCACGACCGAGTGCGAAACGAGGAGATCCTGCGTAGAGCCGAGTCGTGGACGCTACAGAGAGTGGTCACGGAGCGTCGGTGCCGTCTGGCTGGCCATATTCTGCGCCTGCCAAATGAACGGCATTTGAATATAGCGATGAACTGGACTCCCCCTGGCGGTAAACGCAAGCGGGGTTGCCCAAGGATAACCTGGCGACGAACGTTCAGGAAGGACCTGATGGCAGCCAACATCATCTGGCACTGTCTCGAAAAAGTTGCCGCTGATCGTGACCGTTGACGAGTACTTACTGCTGGATGCGCCGAACGGCGCGGAAGAATCTAAGGCTAAGACTAAGATATATATATATATATATATATATATATAAAAAATAATTAAGTCAAATATGTAAAATTTGGCTTCGTTTGAATATTTTACATATTTGACTTAATTATTTTACATTACTTCGGAGTAAACAAACCAACCTACGCACCTCGTCGAGTGCTCCAATCTGCATGCTTAGATGTCGGTAAACGACCCATATATACTCAATATATATCTGTATATATATAAAATTAAGTATGCGTGTGTGTGTCTGTGTGTCTTTGTATTAACTATACGGGCCTACATCTTACGACCGATTTTAATGAATCTTTACAGGCTCATAGATTAGTCATCGGGGAGTTTTTTCAATATATCAGCGTATCGTTTTTTTTTTTATTCCGGGGTCATTCTGCAGATGAAAATCGATAGGGGGGGGTCACCTTTTTTTAGGTTTCGAAAAATAGGATTTTTGGCCTTAACTCCCACATTTTGCCACCGATTCGGTTCAATTTTCAAGCAAATTAAAACTTATTATTGCCCATCTTGTAATGACTTTATATTTTGCATTTGTTGGTTAGGGACGGCGTGGAAGCCGCTTAAATATTCAAAAATACAACTTTTAGACTCAAATTTCCACTTTTTCGGCTTTAACTCCCATATTGATCAACCTACATTGTTAAAAGTTTACACTTCGCTAGATCTGATTATTTCACGTCTTAAAGTTGCTTTACATTTTAGATGTTTTGTTCAGAAACGGCGTTGCAGCCGCTTAAATATTCGAAAATACCACCTTTTCGCTCAAATTTCCGCCTTTTCGGCTCTAGCTCCCGCATTTTTCAACCGATTTCGATCAAATTCGAAACTTCGGCTCCATCTCACACATAAATCAAATTAATTGGTTCAACTTTTATAATACGATAGAACCTATCATTAGCTCCCATATTTTTCAACCGATTTCGTTCAAATTTGAAATTTCGGCTCCATCTCACACATAAATCAATTTATTTGGTTCAACTTTTATAATACGATAGAACCTATCATTGCACATGTTATAGATGGTCAAAGGCAAAACGTTGGCGACTGACGTCGTATGAGCTTTTAGTTGTATATTTGAGAATTCATCGATTTCCAATCAACTAGCGTGAGGAAATTTGGCTTAGTGTTAGATGTCATTACCTCCCTCCCCAAGTATGCCCTTCGCAGTCACGCGCGTTTCTCAGTGATAGAGGTCATCATCTCCCTCCTGCGCATGGACTGTGTGGCCATATATGAGTCATCGAGAAGCAGTCGCTAAGATCAACACCTTTTTATAAAAGCAGATATTATTTTACCTACCCAGGCAACGCTGAGTACTGCTGCTAGTATATATTTATATATTTATACACACACACACACATATATATAACTATTTATACACACACACACACACATATTTATACACACACATATATATATATTTATAAATACACACATATATATATATATATATATATATATTTATAAACACACACACACATATATATATATGTATATATGTATGTATACATATACATGTATATGTATATACATGTATATATGTATGTATACATAAACATGTATATGTATATACATGTATATGTATACACATGCATATGTATACATACATATATAGATATATGTATATATACGTGTGTGTGGGTGTGTGTGTGTTTGTAAATATATATATATATATATATACATATATATATATATATATATATATATGTGTGTGTGCTTACATATATATATATGTGTGTGTGTGTTTATAAATCTATATATATATATTGAGTATATGTTGGTTGTTTACCGACACCCCAGTGTGCATATTGGAGCACTCGACGAAGTATTAAAAAAGAAAAAATTGGCTAAAGTAGAAAAATGTTCTTGTTCAGGGAGCAGTTTTGATTGGATTTAGAGATATATACATAGAAACATACATATATAGATATATATACATGTAATATATATATATATATATATATATATATATATATATATATATATATATATATATATATATATATATATATATATATATATATATATGTATATATATATATATAAATCCAATCAAAAACTGCTCCTTGAACAAGAACATTTTTTTTAGCCATGAACCTGGAAAAAGAGATAGAGAAAAACAGTTTAGCCACCACCCAACACCATCCTTGCTGTCACTAACACACAATCTGAAAACAAACCTCCTCCAACAGTCAAAAACCAGCCACCACACTAGCCTCCACATTTTTATCAATACACAAGGTATCAGCCCATCCATCAATGCACAGAAATGGAAGATCCAATTCATTGAGGATTGGGTTGGTAACCATCCATTTCACATGCCCTTCTTCATTCTTACTAAGACCCACCTTGACAACTCCCACTTGTAGGCCGAAGTAAGAGTGGGGAATTTCACAACCATCCGTGCGGATCGTGTTGGCAGAAGGAAGGGTGGAACTGCCCATTTCCTGCATGATTCCTTTACGGCAGATGGTAACACAACAATCTGCAATGGCTACTGTGAATCAGCCACCGTGCACAATAAAGCCAATGACCTGATATTAGTTGGGCTCTATAGGCCACCACCGTCACCCATAATCTGCTCCAAAGAATGCCTCAACAGTATTAAATGCTTTATTAAACAGTGCCATTCTAGCAACATACTTTTGATGGGAGACTATAATCTATCCTGTGTCGATTTTTCTACATGTAGTTTGAAACCAGGCACCCCAAACTCAACCACTGACAAAATGGCTGTCGAGTCACTTCTTGACTCTATGAATGAGTGTTTCTTGTCCCAACTTGTACTTGCACCAACAAGGCATCAGAAAACAATTCTGGATCTAGTGTTTAATAACAACACTAACACTATCCATAATATTACAGTGGAAAAAACCCTTCTCACAGACCATGACATGGTTCTTTGTAACCTGAGATTCCACCAGACGAAAGCTAATCCCAGGGTCTTCTTTCCAGCCCACCCATTGGATAACATGGATCTCTACAATGCCAACTGGGATGCAATTATGAACGAACTATCACATGTTGACTAGTCTTTTACACACACACACATTTCCACCAACATCAAAACATCTTGGCAGATTTTGTAGACACTGTACGATATATGTACAAATCACACCCCACACAAACCTGTGAACAAAACCAAGTGCAGGATCCCCCCAAACAGAAAAACAATTATCAAAAAAATAAAAAGAACAAATAAAAAAATTAACGCACTAAAATATTGCCAACAGCAACACACACTCGATGGTTATCATCCTGCTTGAGTAAAAAAAATATAACCTCCAGCAATGCATGATGACCATCATCAATAACCAGAGAATAGCTGAAGAGAGGAAATCAAACTCAACCCCAAAGTTTTCTTTTCATTTGCTAAAAAAACACAAGGTCACCGTCTCCACTGTTGGCGCTCTAGTTGATGAAAGTGGCACACTCCAAAACTATGGGCGAGATACTGCAAAAATAATACTGCTCTGTTTTCAGCAATCCTGATATGGCCGATCTGGGCTGTATCAGTGATGTTAATCCCCAACACACTATATCGGACATAACGTTTGGCGCCTCTGATGTCTTAGTGGTAATAAACGAAATTAAACACAATTCAACAGTAGACCCCGACAGGTTCCTTGCTTGTATCCTGAAGTTGTATCGAGATCAACTTGCATCTCCTCTTGCTAATCTGTGGAGGAACTCACTGGACACTGGCTACATTCCTGAAAACGTTCTGTCCCAGTCCGTTGTCCCAGTTTTCAAAAAGGGAAATAAGTACCTTGCTGTGAACTACCTTTCGATCTCACTCACTTCTCATATTATCAAGGTATTTGAGAGGGTGGTGAGATCACGAATAACCCACTTTCTTGAAAGCAACGGCCTTCTGAACTCCAACCAACATGGGTTCCGTAATGGAAGAGACTGCCTAACGCAGCTCCTGCATCACTATGACGATGTTTAGAGAGCTTTGGGAGAGGGCTCCAACACTGATGTCTTCTACCTTGATTTCAGCAAGGCCTTTGACAGGGTTGATCATAAGATTCTACTGAAAAAACTATCCAATGTTGGTGTCTCTGGAAGGTTACTACAGTGGATCAAATGTTTCCTGACAGACAGAACCCAGCATGTTGTATTCGAAGGAGTAAAATCAAGCCCTACCAAAGTCACCAGTGGCGTTCCACGAGGCGCTGTGTTGGGCTCACTTCTTTTCAACATCTAGATTAACGACATTACTGACATCATCAAGCACGGCAACATAAGAATCTTCGCAGATGATTCCAAGCTCCAAAGGGTCATCGATGAGGTGGGTGACGGTACTTGCCTCCAGTCAGACCTACTGGCTGTTATCTAATGGGCAGAAAAGAATAATATGCGGTTGAATGAGGATAAGTTTAAATTAATCCAATTTGGAAAAAAGGATGCCCTAAAACTACGGTACTCTCTTCCTTCGGGTGAAACTCTAGTGTCATCCAATAATATCAGAGACCTGGCAGTAATTGTGGACAACCACATAATCTGGGGCACTCATATAAACAGCAAAGTTGATATGGCCCGCAGAATCTGTTCCTGGATTCTCAGAACTTTCCCGTCGAGAGATATCCACAATATTATCCTTCTCTTCTCCACATTTGCCCAACCCCACATTGAATACTGTTGTCCACTGTGGTCACCCCACACAAAATAAAGTATGATGGAAGTTGAAGCAACCCAAAGGTCAATTATAAGAGATAGATGGCATGACAGGCCTTGACTATTGGAGTCGATTAGAAAAGCTCAATCTTTATTCTCTCCAATGTCGCCACGCGCTACATTATCTGCATGATGTGGAAAATATTCCATCAGCTTTGCCCAAATGATGTTGGCATTACCTCTATTGTACACCCAAGGCTTGGGCCTCATGCTATCCGCTCACGACAAAAATCTCACTCGCATCTCAACAAAAATATGGTACATTTATTTCATATTCAATTGGCCCTGCACTCTTTAACATTACACCAAAATACGTCAAAGCAGAAACAGACCCCATCAAGTTCAAGAAGTCTTTGGATAAATTCCTTTAAGAAATCCCGGATAAGCCTCCTACACCCGGATATGCCTCCGTAAACAATAACTCTCTGATCGAGTGGGCCATGGTGCCCACACACTGATTTTTAAGACTTCGCCAGGTTGTGCTATTAAGTTAGACATAGCCTGGGACAATACTGGCCGAAACCTATCAAAGTTATAACCAAAGCTATATATATATATATATATATATATATATATACATAATATATATATATATATAACTTTAATCTTTGTTTATAATATATATATATGTAGAAGTTATATTAATTTGTTGGGATACAACAAGCAAATATTTTTATGGGATTTAAACATTTCAGACACTAATTTGCATAATAGACCAATAATAAAATTAGTAACGCCACTATCCGGGAGCTTCCAACCGACATGGATGCATTCTTTAAGGGTATGTCAATATTTGTTTGTTTATAGAACTGATCTATATTGTATTTTATCTGGTGAAAGCGCACCATAATTTGCTTTGGTGTCCTTGAAATATGTTTAATGAAATAAATATGGTTTTATAAATTTAGTTTCCATTTGTTGATATATTGTATATATATATATATATATATGTATATATATATATGTATATATATATGTATATATATATGTATATATATATGTATATATATATGTATATATATATGTATATATATATGTATATATATATATATATATATGTATATATATATATGTATATATATATGTATATATATATATGTATATATATATATATATATGTATATATATATATGTATATATATATATGTATATATATATATGTATATATATATATGTATATATATATATATATATATATATATGTATATATATATATATATATATATATATATATATATATATTTATGTATTTATATATATATGTATGTATTTATATATATATGTATGTATTTATATATATATATATGTATTTATATATATATATATTTATGTATTTATATATATATATATTTATGTATTTATATATATGTATGTTTATGTATTTATATATATGTATGTTTATGTATTTATATATATGTATGTTTATGTATTTATATATATGTATGTATGTATGTATATATATGTATGTATGTATGTATGTATGTATATATATATATATGTATATATATATATATATATATATATACATACATATATATATGTCAGGTCACCAGTCGGTGCTACTGGTAACATGAATCCCAGTACAAACTGCCTCATGGTCGTGTCGTTGGCGACTAAACTGGCAACCCCACCAAGGTTTCTTGGTGAGGAGGGTCACTTTGGACATCCTGCAGGACTAAAAACAAAACCTGTCAAAGGGCAAAGGAGCTCTTAAGAGTCAATGGCCATCCAAAATCACCGGGAGAGATGACCCCTTAGCCTTTGTCAAAGCAGAATTCTAGGAGAAGGAAAATTCTGATATAACACCTGCAACCCTGATGGTATCCAATGATGTCGACGTGTTCTTCTTTTTGGTAAATATCATCTTGGTTAAGAGAGTGGGATTGGCTTTGTGCGGTGCCTTTGCTCACTATAAAAGCTTCACGGCACAGGCATGCTTTATATCTGGAGATCTCTCTGCACTTGTGATCACATGGTATTATGGGCCCAGCACTATGTGTCAATAATTGTCACAAGTGTGGTGTTTGTGCCAGAGTTTTCAAGTCGCTGGCTGGACTAAATAGTCACACTCGTTGAGCGCATCGGTAGGGGTTCTCCTACATGGATATAAAGTAGTGGCCGTACTCGAAAACGAGTTGGCAGCCACCATATATATATATATACAATAGTACAGCATTTTCGAAGTTCGATCAGCAGCGAAGCCAACGAATGCCTTCAGCAGTGCAGCCTATCACTCGACAAGGAATATACCTCAGAGTAATAACATACAGTTTAAAGGGCTTTGCAAATTGAAAATAGCGACCGCTAATTCAGCCGCGTGATCTGTAGAAAGAACTGACTAGTGAGAAAAAGAAATACACACACACACACATACACACATATATATATATATACATATAAAAATATACATACATACATACTTATATGCACATATCTGTATATATAAAATTAACATTAATTTTATTTGACAATTCCATTGATTGGTTAATTATTTAAGTGTGTTTAATAACGGTCTGGTTGAGTGCTTAATTCAGTTTGTGTATGGAATTTATTCCATTACACATAATTTTTGAATTGACCGCCTGAAACAGGGGTTACCTCCCTTTGGAGTAACATGTGCTTTCCACCTGGTTTTGGGGTTAGAACGAAAGCCGGTTGAGAAAGTAAATTCCTCTGTTCAATCTTCCAGAAACCTAACTTGTATACACCACAAGCGGATTTTGTTGATTTCGGATTTACAGAAATCTCAATTGGATATTCAGTAATTTCCATGTTACTGTCCAGGTATGTTATATATACAGTTATGTGCATATATGTATGTATGTATGTATGTATATTTTATATATATATGTGTCTGTGTGTGTATGTGTCTGTGTGTGTATGTGTCTGTGTGTGTATGTGTGTGTGTGTGTATGTGTGTGTGTGTGTATTTCATTTTCTCACTAGTCAGTTCTTTCGTTGCTACAGATCATGCGGTTGAAATAGCAGTTTTCAAAGCCCTTTAAACTCTCTCTCTCTCTTTCTATATATATATATATATATATATATATATATATATATATATATATACATATATATATATGAAATACGTAAAATAAGAAAATTATAAAAATTAACTTACTAAAATTTCACTCCAACTAATTAGTTTCTGAAAGGGAATAAACATGGTTTCCGAATGGAAAGCATGGACAAACCTTTCGTCATCAGGAAGTCTGTTCTCAGCTAAGTTTCTAGGCGATGCGTGGACACAGGGAACTTATACAAAAATAATTCAGTGGATGGAAAAAAGCAAGCGTGGACTAAATTCCAAGACAGTTTTTCCTGATGACGAAATGTTTCTCCATGCTTTCCATTCGGAAACCATGTTTATTCCCTTTCAGAAACTAATTAGTTGGAGTGAAATTTTAGTAAGTGAGTTAATTTTTATAATTTTCTTATTTTAGGTCTTTCATATAATTGTTCTGCATCCACTTGCATTGAACCACAAAGTTACTAAGACAAAACCTATATATTTGCTAGCATTGGTATGCATCTGTATATATATATGTTGGTAGGTATACTAATTCTTTATAATTATCTCCAAATTATTTTGTTGAGCAAAAATTTGCCAAAATTGGTACTATAGTTCATAGTAATGGGTCGGCCACTGTCTTTTTAACACCCCAGTCCTCACTGTTAACCTCGATGTCACGTGATTGATTCTTTTGAATTTGCCACCGACCAAGTAGGCAGTGATTTTTTCAATGTCTTGGAATTTAGTCCACGCTTGCTTTTTTCCATCCACTGAATTATTTGTGTATAAGTTCCCTGTGGCCTGGTAACTTAGCTGAGAACAGACTTCCTGAATAATGTTTAAGGAAAAAAATATCTAACATCAAAATATATATGTTTACGAAATATTTTCTAATGGTAATAATATAATATATTAAAGGAAATTAGTTAGGGTTAAATTTGTTTTTATGTATTGTAATATGTAATATGTAACAGTCAAACGAGCATGAAAGGAAGAGATAAGGAACTTAAGGAAGAAAAATCTTACGTCAAAATATGTTTATGTTTACGTAGGACTATTAAAAGTAATACTATTATGTATTTAAAAGATAATAATAATTTGTATATCCAATGGTATGAAGAAATATGGAAGAGTGGATATGTTGTGATGTGTAATAATAAGAATTGAGAGGTAGTTAGGAAGAAAAAGTACAGATTAGAGGTTAGAAATTAAAAAGAAAAAAGAAAAGAGGAAGAAAGGAAGGTGATAAAGAGGAATGATATAGAATGAGTAACTTGAATTATATAATATATAATAAATAATATTGAAATAAGGTAGAAAGTTGGCTATATTAAACAAAAATATATATATAAACCTTTGAGAAAAAGGATTTTAAGCTAGTAAAGTATGAGATATTAGCTGTATAATGTATGGAATGTTCTGTGGAATGTATGCAAGCAGAGAGAAAATAAATCAGTGCGTCTATTTATTATAGAATCTAAATTAGTATAATGGTACATTTTTCAGATAGACAAAGATTACACGTTCTGGATAGGGAGGCATTCAAGTAGGGAGAGGCAGAACAAACTTTCCTCCAAGAGATGTTATAGTTAATAATTGTGTCTTTCAAGGACCATATGAGTTTTGAGAGTGCCGTGTTAGTTCTTTTAAGTTGGTATCTAAAAGACGAATTGTGATTATAAAATCTCACTTTGAAGGAGGTGGAAGTGGAATCGAAATAGGTAAAGGAATTGGTATCAGTTATAACCTTATATTCATAGACTAAGTTTTTTTCAAGACAATGGTTATTGAGAGGACATTTAGTTTTAACAGGGCAATTAAAATTGCGATTAGAGAAATTAGCAGAGTTATTAACAAGTGACCTAGTGTTATTTATAGGGGGAATTGGATTGGAGAAGTTATTTACGATATGAATAATAGTTTCCTGATTTGGTTTGGTATTATGAACATTCACGGAAGTTACGATTGACGTCGTATTTGAGTTTGCAGAATCTAGCATAGAGTTAACAATGACGTCGGGAGTACTACTGCTATTATTATGACACTCAGTTCATTCTGAGTTCAAATCCCGCCGAGGTTAACTTTGCCTTTCATCCTTACGGCGTCGATAAAATAAAGTACCAGTAATGCACAGGGTAATTGCTGGCCTTGTGCCTAACGTAGAAACAATTATTATGACACTCAGTGTTGGAAGGATGTGATTTAATATTTAATATGTTATTGTTGTGTTTAGAGATAATATTAGAGATGTTGGAGGAGGTGGAATAGGAAACTTTTATTGCATATTTATTAAATATTGTACTATAGATATGTGAGGGAGGGAAGCATTTATCTAAGACCCTAAAGGATAGTTTAGGAATATTATTATTAATAGAAATAGAGAAAGGAGCATTATACCAGATTATATTTTTGTATCTAGGTCTTTTATTTAAGTTATTGGAATGATCATAATTAATTATTTTACTGTAAGACCTTCTAGGATTGGTTTCTTTACTGTATTTAATTTTATCAGGATAACCGGCTTTAGAAAGCGCAGTACCAGTCACGCACTGGTGTCGATTTAATCTACTTTCCCCTCCCCAAAAATTGCTGGCCTTGTGCCTATATAAGAAACAATTATTATAGTAATTGGCGTTAGCATCAAAGATATTTTTATTACAAGATAGTAATATTGGAAAAAGAATATCAAACCTAACTATAGAATTGTTAATGTTAGTGGGGTGGTTAGATTTAACATTAACATAATTTAGATTCTCATTGTTTTTATGGTAAGGGGAATATAGGCCAGTGTCAACATTAAGGGATATTTCCAAGAAGTTAGCTAGTTTGACGTTGTTATCAAGTTCGATTTTAAGGTTATGTTGCTTAAAGAGATCACGTATATTGTTCTTAATAATATTAAGGTTAACTAAATTGCAATTTAAGATAGTAAAAAGTCCATCGACACGATAAATTCCACCGCGAAGTTGAGGAATTTTCCGATTTAAAGAATTCAAAATAAAAATACCAATCAAATCAGTCAATTGCGATGAATCGGAAGCACCCATTGTGATATCAAAGTTGTTGGAGGTATCAGCTCTAGTCCAGTATTCATTGTTGAATTCTAAGATGGTTTTTCTTGCGGGGAGAATGATGTGAAGTTCATCTGTGGTGATGTCAGAATATTTAAAAGCGAAAGATAGAGCATTGTTGAGAAGTGAAGGCGAAATAGAAGAATAGTAACTGGCAATATCAGATTGAATACATTTTTGTTTGTTTTTCTTATTCAGGTTGTTGAACCAGCCAATTACATCAGATGTACCAAACCATAAATTTAAGTTTGAAATAGAGCAATTACAACGAACCTGTGGGATAGTTCTATCCGAGATGGCTTTACTAACGACCCCCAGATCCTTTTTCTCAAAGGCTTATATATATATTTTTTTAAAATATACCCATCTTTCTAACTTATTTCAATATTATTTATTATATATTATATAATACATGTTACTCATTCCATATCATTCCTCTTTATCACTTTCCTTTCTTCCTCTTTTCTTTTTTCTTTTTTAATTTCTAACCTCTAATCAGTATTTTTTCTTCCTAACTACTTCTCAATTCTTATTATTACTCACCACACCATTCCACTCTTCCATCTTTCTTCATATCATTGGCCACAAAAATTATTATTATCTTTTAAATACATTATAGTATTACTTTTAATAGTCCTTCGTAAAAATAAACATTTTTTGATGTTGGATTTTTCTTCCTTATGTTCCTTATCTCTTTCTTTCGTGCTCGTTTGACTTTTACATATTACATATTACAATACATAAAAACAAACTTAAACCCTAACTAATTTCCTTTAATATATTATATTACTACCATTAGAAAATATTTCGTAAACATATATATTTTGATGTTAGATATTTTCTTCTTTGCTTTCTGCGTTCATTTTTAAACAAACTATTTACATATATTACGCACACATATTACATTACATAAAAACAAACTTAAACACTAACTAATTCCACTAAATTCCTAACTCATCCACTCTTATACTTCTTTTCACATTATATGCTTAATAAAATTAATATTTTAATTTTCATAATACATTTTAACAATCTCTTTTCCTCGCACATATTATTAAACCCTTCAATATACAAACCTTAATTTAAATTAATATTATTCTTAACCCCTTTTTCTCTTCATCAACTTTTAATTTCAAATTATTTTAAATTATCTATTATCTTCCAACGACTTTTTAACTTCTCTCTGTGAGACAATATATATTTTTCTCAGTTGTAAAGGCTCTCTCTCTCTCTCTCTCTCTCTCTATCACTCATCTACCCTCCTCTCCCAACCTTCCTTCTTATACTCCTCCCTCACCACTCTTTACTCTCATCTCTTCCTCTTCCTTACCCTTTCCAAGCCCCCCTCACTTTTTCCCAATATCACACACCAATCTTCAATATACAAACCTTAATTTAATTTAATATTATTCTTAACCCCTTTTTCTCTTCATCAACTTTTAATTTCAAATTATTTTAAATTATCTATTATCTTCCAACGGCTTTTTAACTTCTCTCTGTGAGACAATATATATTTTTCTCAGTTGTAAAGGATATCTCTCTCTCTATATATCACCCATCTCTCATCCTTCCTTCGTATACTCCCCCCACCACTCTTTACACGCATCTCCTCCTCTCCCTTACCCTTTCCAACTCACCCCCTCACTTTTTCCAAATATCACACATCAATCTTAAATTATTTTTCATATGTTGATTTAAAACTCCACTATTCACAAGTGTTTTTTAACCTTCATATCATGTATCCCTATTTTATTTGATGAAAACGCAGATATTATCTCATGATGGTATTTGTTTTTGAAATGTGCATAATAAAATACTTGTAACTCTTTTAACCATCGTTCGTGCGTGCGTGCGTGCGTGCGTGCGTGTGCGTGTGTGTGTGTGTGTGTGTGTGTGTGTGTGTGTGTGTGTCAGAATATTTCATGAGTAAACTAAGAACATGTGATGGAATATTTATATTTTCTTTTATCCATTAGTGGCTAGTCATTTGAATTATTATCTAGTTTCTCGAGTGTGAGATGACGTATGAATAATTTCAGATTATCACCTATCTCGAAAACAAATAAATTAGTTGCAACTTAAAATAGAACCGGTATCATATCAATTATATTTCTCATATTTGCATATATGTTTTTAACATAAATTATATATAAGCAATATACTCTAATTTTTGTTTATACATAAACTGCTAGCTGCAGTGTCATATATTCAGGACGTATCAGAGTATCCCTGCTGTTCGTAGTTGGTATGACTTCTAGAGTGTTAAAAAAAGTGGGGCTTGGATAATCTCCGTTAACCAGCCTCTGAAGCATTTTGAGATAGTACCTATGACGATAGAAAAGACCTTCATCTCACGACATTCCGAAATGCTTTTCTGTTCCCACTGGTACCGGTTAATTTTCTCTTTTTCCTTTTTTCACTCTTCTGTCAAAAGAGAAAGCCACATCTGCAATCGAGCAATCACTGTTTTTGCTAGTCAAAAACCACCGGATCCGGCCTATTGATTTCTAATTGTTTGTCCGTTTGTATCCTGAAATCCCTCAGCATCACCACACGATCGCCTTCTATCACCCACTACCACATTTGCACATAGCATTTCTAAAATTAAGGTAAGTTGTTCAGTTTACATAAATACCAGTGAATCAGTTTCCCTGATGATTTCATGCCTCCATTCTATATATTGAATCTGGTCTAGGTTTTACACTCTGATATGATGTGAGCCCCAGTTACCTCTATCTGTCTGCAGATCCTAAAGAGTGGACTAACCACTTTGTAAATATGGTGTTTCCCCATTTCATTAAAATGGCTTGCTCATATTTCACCCTCTGTTGCTTTCGTAATGTCCCCTTTTTTAACATGTTCAATGTCTGCCAATATCTGAATTTTCTTTTATTTTAAAAGACGCCCTGAACGAGCATTTTATTCAGTTTATTTTACCTCTTTGTTGATGATTCTTTCTTGGGCATCCCTTGGTTTATTGTCTCCCCCTTCGTTACTCTCATACACATATTCCTGTAAACAGCACTTCTCCATCTGAACACATTCCTCCGCACTGATTACTTTTCTTTTACATTCAGATCATCTTAGGTATAATCTATTAACATCTTCTTATAAAACTTACTGCAGGAAATAATTAAGTTCATTTGTACGATTACATTCCATTTAAGATTTCCCGCACTGTACCTAATGATAGAAGCATCTCGGGAATGTACCTCACATAGGACATTTCTACTATTTAGAGGAGATTGTATCGTGTTATTTACTCTCCTTATGTATTTAGACCTTATCCTCAACTTAATTTTATTGATCATGATGTATCTATAGAACCGAAATAACTATTTCCCACTTCTTCATCATTTCACCCATTAGCACCTCGATTTCTTTGCTTCTCCTCAATTTACATCTCCTCATGACTAAGACTCCACACTTATTATCACAATTTCCATACATATATCATTGTTAAATATCCGGGCAATTTTATCACATAGATCCAGATCCTATTCGCTCTTCCGGAAGAGATTTAGCTTGTCCATAAAGAGAAAGTGATTAATAGTAAGCGCTTCTCCTCCCAGTTCATATCCTGCCTTCATTATTCGCAATACGATATACAAGATTATGAAAGTAAGGATAAACAATAAAGAGCAGAGAGTATCTCTTTGGAAGACACATCTAATTTTCACACATCCCAAGGATTCTCCCTCTGATAATATCTCTGACTCCCAGGGCTTCATACTATTACTTAATAGCAGTCGGATGTTGACCGTCACCTTGAAGATTTCCAAACACCTGGTTATCCAAGAAGGAGAAAACATGTCGATGGATTTGTTGTAATTTATCCCTCCCATGGTAAGAAAAGTATGACTCTAGTAGTTGCTTATTAGCATATTTTCAATAGGTTACTGTTCTTTTGTAGCACGGTACTTCCGTCGGCTTCCTTTCTCTTTCTCCAGCAAGAGATTGTCGAGGTGGTGGTGGTGGTGGTGGATTTATTTCAGACATAATGCTTGTTTGTAATTCACACATCAAGGTCAGATATGTGATAAATCTAAATTTGTTAATGTCATTTTCCCTAGCTTGGTCTTTCATTTTGTTAGCCATAGCTGCACGTCACCGGACATCAAGCAGTCATTGAACGTAACTGTCCGCATCGTGTGGAGAGATGTTATATTTTAATCCGATATCCTTGCACACCATCCGGGCCAGGTGATTTCCAGTTGCTTAATTTATTGGCCTCCTTTTTAAGGGTTTCAACCGAAATATTCAAAACAGTTTGTTGTTGGGTTTATTCATTAACCTATTTTTAACAGTCTTAATTCACTCTGCCCGACTATCATGCTAAACATCCAGCTCCTGTATCAGCACACTTACGACTGATGTGAGGATGTTACACTTTTTGAAGATTCTACGCCTCAATGTTTGGGATGAACGTATTTACCTTAGCTGTTATACTTTTATCTGTTTTCTGTCCACAAAACTTAGATTCATAGGTAACATTATTCATATCATCCAATATTAAATCCAGGTCGTCAGCTTTCCTTTTCTCAACAGCTGTATCTTTACTCCAAATCTTATTTAACACAATATTTATATCATTGTTTTCATTAGTTATTTCTTCGTGTATCAAAACCACCTTGCCATCATTTTCTGCTGGCTCATTTCCCTGATTCACTGTACTTTGTACAGGCTCACTAACCTGATCTACTCTACATTTTTTGTTATCTCCGGCATACTCTTTATACCCATTTTATCCAATTCCAACTCACTTATTCATCCATTAGTTCTTATTACACAAGTCTGACCAACTTGTTGAAGTAATTTAAATAGACCTATGTCGTTCCAGATTCCATACATTTGTTTCCTATACCCTTACATAATGGGATCATCTTTCAGATAATATTCCATTACAATTATATTCAATTCCTTCGTTCAATTGGTTATAGCTTCGTTCCTATCTCTTCCACCAATACCAATAATATTTGGATGACAGTCAGATCCCTTCTGCTGGACCAGGGAGCACTTGCCGATTGAGAATCCTTCCCATGACATTCCAGCCTCATTTTCACCGTTATCTATATATCTAAAACCGAGAATGTCTGTCTGTCTATCTGACTCCCTAAAACTCGAAAACCACCAAGCTGTGAGTGCTTTGAGCAAAGAATATTCGAAATGTTCAATGCCCAACGGACCGCATTAGGCGATTTAGCGATCTCTCTCTATAATTCATAGTCTTTCTTTTTAGATAGATACATAGATATAACGTTGCGCCCTTATAACATCTGCCTGTATGTCTGCATTACGACATTATAACGCTGTATGTGTGTATATATGTATATATAAGGTGTGTATGTATATATATATATATATATATATATATATAATATATATAAAGAAAAAAAGATGAAATCGAAAATGCAACTGGAGTTTTATTTTAAAAAAAATAGATATATTTATTTGGTTGCTTTACCGGTTTCGTAGTTCTTCTGCTTTTCAAAAGTAGAGTTGAGATGGAGGGTCTGTGGTTTTTCTCGCATCTGAGAAAAATCACATGTGAGAAAAACCACAGACCCTCCATCTCAACTCTACTTTTGAAAAGCGGAAGAACTGCGAACCCGGTAAAGGAACCAAATAAATATATATATATTTTTTTAAATAAGACTCCAGTTGCAGTTTCGATTTCATCTTATTTTCTTTATACTTTCACTCGTGTAGTACACCTCGGTTATTTTTCATTTTGTTAAAAAAAACCCTCACTTTCTAATATATATATATATATAGTGTGTAACGTTTTTCGAAATATTCACTTCTGTGTTCACATATTGATCTCTTTAGTTTCAGAAGATCCCGTTAAGGGTGAAAGCAGCGATTCTTTGCTTATGCTTTAATCTGTTATTTTAATATATATAGATATAATTATATATTCGTGTACAGATAAGTTTGCTTACACAATAACAAAAGATAAACAAAAGTATTTATTTCACGATAATGTATTGATTTTCTTCGCACGGAATAAAACCCTGGTAATCCACGACGAATTTTTTTTATAAGCCCAAAAGGTGGACACCATCCTGAGGCCGAGGTATTCCGTACTTCTCGGTACTGTTTCAGAAAGGAGGGATAAACATGCCAATCTATGTTTAGAATCCCGAGCATTCTGCTAGTTTGAACTATTTATGTACGGCATTTAAGAACTCACAAAGAGAATTAGCGAATTTAAATTTGCACTAACCAGTATTTTTAACGTACACCATCACTAGAATCG
>OZ024740.1:368678909-368688909 GCA_964016885.1 Eledone cirrhosa
GTTCCTGGCTTTTCTACCACCTTTATTTTTAAGTGGGTCTTTCTCAGGGCCTTTCTACACTGGTTAGCTAATTTCCCTCCAGGGGTGGCGTCCACAAACATGACACTCTGATATCTCTGGTTGTCGTACCATGATGTGGCCTTCCCTATCTTATGTCTAGCCCTATCTAAGCTATTCCATGATTTGCTCCTGTATAGTGGGCAAATTCCTTTCATGTCCAGTTCTATGAGAAGTATAAATAAATAAGTAAATTAAATAAAATAAAATAAGATAAATAAATACATACACAAGCACATAAACACACACTAGTCACCCAGCAGACACAACACTATACACACTAGTCACACATCACACATAACACTATACACACACGCAAACGCATGCGCAAAGAAGACAAAATAAAATAAGATAAACAAACAAGCAAATAAATAAATAAATATATAGACAGACTGAACAAAAAAATGGCGTAGACATACAACACAACAGGAGGGACAATGAATATAACACCACTGACGATGTTGCAGATGTGCAACAAAAGATTTATGTAAACTATATATATATGCGTTTGTCTATATTGTATCTGTATTATTTTTGACCGCCGGTCAGTCAATGGCAACATTGAGGACCGAGTAAGTTAGATCGCAGATATATATATATAAAAGACAGCGAGAAGCGAAAACCAACCAAACAGTGAGTGTGTTCTGTTATTAATTCTGGCAATATTACGCAAATATGACCCTCCCCAAATATAACAATATCTGTTTCGACACACGATTTCATATAAAAAACCTTGCAAAACTAATTCATCGCCGCTATGGCATTAGCTTGTGCCAAGCTGAAAGGTTATTGAAAGACACTGTTTTCTGTTATATAAAAACTACAATAACAACAGAACAAATCCGCTTCTTAAAACACTGTGTTTCCTCCAAAACATACACAACAAACATATCAAAACAAGTAAATAATTTATTATTGAACAAAACACAAGCTGAACGGCTAAAACACACAATAACAGTTAATATGAAAAGAACAACATACACAAAAGTCAACGCACTCTACAGACAAAAACGCATCAACGGTAAGGAAATCCGAAATCTCATCACAGCAAACGAGAGAGATGACTTCATGAGCGTCATCCGACGCGAAACGAAATATGCTCAAAACGAATGCTGTAGGCATTTCAAGAAGAAATTAGAATGGATGAATAAGAAAAAACTACAAGAAAGGAAAATCGAATATTCTCAAAAATACCCAGATAACATCGACAACATCCGTATGAGTGATGTAAAACTACCGGAAGAATTTACCAATGACCACACAGTAAATATCTATGGGAACACTTTAATCAGTGAACAAGAACAACAAATCCTAAAGTTACCACCAAAATTTGCCATCTACAAGAAGATTAACCCTATGGAATGCAAAACGGAGCTGGAAAAGTGTTTCACAAAAATACGTTGGAATGCAAAGGTAAACAACAACAACAATAATAACGGTAGTAGTAATATAAACAATAACTCTGGGTATAGAAATAACAGCCATAACCATAACAATGGCAGGAAAGTGAGAAATAGTGATAATGGTAATAATACTAGCGATAGACAGAACAACAACAACCACAATAATAATAATAATAGAAACGTTAACCACAGACACAGCAACAGTGACCACAGTAGTAATAACGGTAACAATACGAACAACAACAACAACAATAACCACAGTGGTAATAATGGAAATAGTACATGTAGCAACATCAACAAAAACAAGAAACATAATAATAGTAACAACCACAATGGTAGAAATAGCAGTAACAACAACAACAATAACGGTGAAGTAAACAACAATACATCTAGCAATCATAACAATAATAATATTAATGCTAATGATAGAAACAACAACAACCACCATGATAATAATAATAGCAACACACACAACTATGACGATAGAAATAACGACAACCCCTTAGAGAAACTATTTTTCAACCCAGCTGACAAAACATATAAGATGGGTAATATCTATCCTACGAGGTTACCCTTTAATAAAAGAGTTTGCATACCACAACAAATAGATGACGAGACGGAGGCACAGTTCACCATAGCTAGAAATAAGATTAGACAAGTAGTAGACAGGTACACTATGAGACAGAGCAGACCAGAGGCCCAACAACTTGGGATAAAACCTGTAGAAGGCTTGGTTAGCCTCAAGCAGCGCACAAGGGATGGTGAGGTAGTGTGTCTACCCACAGATAAGTCTGGTAGGATGTCAATAGATAGCATGCCGAACTACATCGAGGCAATGCAACCCCACATCACCAACACGAGCGAAGTTGCACAACTAACACACGATGGGAGAGAAAAAATCCTCAACGCTCACATGATGATGTGGACTGACATCCTAAAGCCAAGCAGACGCACTGCCAACAACTTCCAGGCGTCTAACAATGGCATACCACCCTTGTATGGGCTCCGCAAAGACCACAAGACAGTCGACGACCCGACAACAGGACCACCAACAAGACCTGTATGCGGAGCTAATATAGCTAGCAACTACAGGATCTCCTACTTCCTCTCAATGGTTATACGCCCCATAATCAAGATGTCCCCAGATGTATGTGAAAGTACAGAGGACCTCCTCAGCAGAATCAGTGAGTGCAACAACAAAAACAGGAGCCTATCCAACTGCATAATAGGCAGCATGGATGTGGTGTCACTGTACCCATCCATTAACATTGATTTTGCTGTGAAAAGATGTGTGGAGATGATCATTGAGAGTGAGGTGGAGTTCCGCGACGTCGACACAGACGAACTGGGCCTCCTACTTAGACTTACCTACGACACTGACTACCTAGACAGCCATGACCTTAGATGTTTCTGCCCTAGTAGACCTATAAGAGGTAGACCCCCCACCATACCTCAATGGCTAAAAAGACTCCCATAGGAAGGTGGATTGGGTGGACCAAAGCTATACGGACCCCCCAAAACACTGATCAGGTAAGAAAAATGGTCGCACATGCAATAGGGGCTAGTATCAAAACTACCCTAAAGGGCCACATATTTAAGTTCAATGAGAAAATCTACACCCAAAATGAGGGAGCAGCCATCGGCGTCAGCATAGCTGGCGATGTTGCCAACCTTTTCATGGTATGGTGGGAAAGGAGACTTAAAGATCTCCTTAATGAAAGCTCCATAGACCTCATCATGTACTCTCGTTATGTAGACGATATCAATATAGTTATAAGAACACCCCCACTAGAGAGCACTAACAAGTTTGATTTAGAACGTAGCACGATGGAAAGCATCCAGCAGATAGCTAATTCCATACACCAGAGTATAACTGTAACTATAGACTTCCCTTCCAAACACCCTAACAATAGACTACCTGTATTAGACACAGAACTCTGGATTAACACTATAGACGAGAGAGCCCAAATTCTCCACTCACACTATGCTAAACCCATGGCCTCCAAATACCTGATACTCAAAAACTCAGCAATGTCCAGTAGTGCTAAGTTTAATATTCTGATCGCAGATTTGGTACGAGTGATGAAGAATGTGTCCAGCATGTGCGACCCAACAGAAATGGAAGGACACATCCAACACTTCATCAACCGCATGCAGTTCTCTGGCTACAACCAAAGAGACAGAGTCAGAGTATACGAAGGAGCCAGGGAAAAGTATAAGACCCTCATAGAACTGGACATGAAAGGAATTTGCCCACTATACAGGAGCAAATCATGGAATAGCTTAGATAGGGCTAGACATAAGATAGGGAAGGCCACATCATGGTACGACAACCAGAGATATCAGAGTGTCATGTTTGTGGACGCCACCCCTGGAGGGAAATTAGCTAACCAGTGTAGAAAGGCCCTGAGAAAGACCCACTTAAAAATAAAGGTGGTAGAAAAGCCAGGAACCACCATAAAATCCCTGATCAGCAAAACCTACCCTTTTAAGAAAACCCACTGTACCAATAGGAAATGTATCATATGTAAGGTGAACCCCCGGATAAACTGTAAAACTAGAAACGTAGTCTATAGCATAAGATGTACAGAGGGTACTTGCAGAAACACGACAACAACATACATAGGTGAGACAGCTCGTAGCATAGGTGAAAGGATAGACCAACACTGGGGGGAACTAAAAGGACGAAAAAACGGGTCAGTACTATACGAACATGCTAGACAACATCATGACGGTAACATAGACAACATAGAAATTAGAATAATATCTAAACATAGGAATGACCCAGCAGATAGGCAAATCAGAGAGGCCAGTGAAATAGAAATTAGAAGACCAAAGCTAAACAGAAAGAATGAGTGGAACAACAACAACACCCAAACAAACAACACTGACCTAAGAGAAGTATAAATAAATAAGTAAATTAAATTAAATAAAATAAGATAAATAAATACATACACAAGCACATAAACACACACTAGTCACCCAGCAGACACAACACTATACACACTAGTCACACATCACACATAACACTATACACACACGCAAACGCATGCGCAAAGAAGACAAAATAAAATAAGATAAACAAACAAGCAAATAAATAAATAAATATATAGACAGACTGAACAAAAAAATGGCGTAGACATACAACACAACAGGAGGGACAATGAATATAACACCACTGACGATGTTGCAGATGTGCAACGAAAGATTTATGTAAACTATATATATATATGTGTTTGTCTATATTGTATCTGTATTATTTTTGACCGCCGGTCAGTCATTGGCAACATTGAGGACCGAGTAAGTTAGATCGCAGATATATATATATAAAAGACAGCGAGAAGCGAAAACCAACCAAACAGTGAGTGTGTTCTGTTATTAATTCTGGCAATATTACGCAAATATGACCCTCCCCAAATATAACAATATCTGTTTCGACACACGATTTCATATAAAAAACCTTGCAAAACTAATTCATCGCCGCTATATATATATATATATATATATATATATATAAGAGGAGGTAATAGTTCACTTGAAGCATTGTGTAATGAGGTATAAACGTTTGAATATGTATAATAAAGTCAAAACAATGCAGGTATGGACATATAAAAACAGAATGCAATTGCAAAAGATATTGTTAACAATTCGTCTTTTACCTTAGATTTATTTAAATGTCCTTAATTTTCGAGATAATATCTCTTCTTCAGAGGGAAATAAATGTCTCAAACCAGCGTTCTAACTAGCTTGCCAAGCCATGCTGACAGGAAATAGTATAGAGTATCTGTTCTATCTCTAATGTCAAAGAGTTAAAATTAGGTGGATAAAGAGTAGTCTCCCTTTAAAAGGGGTTTGTTTTGGGGTTTTTTTATATACATGCCTGTTTAAGTGTGTGGGAGAATGCATGAAGGTGTAAGTATGTGAGTGTGTGTGTGTGAGTGTGAGAAGATAAGTTTATTCGTAAATGTGAGGGATAGGTGTTATCTGGTGTTAGAACTGGTTTTGTGTGTGTATGTGTGAGAGAGAATAAGTGGAGGTGGAAGCGTGTGTGTGTATGCGTGCGTGTGTGTGTAAATATGGGGCTAGAAGCCCTATCAGGTTATAAATTGGGTCTTGAGTTCTAGTCTATTATTGATTGGTGGTAGTGTTTTATCTATAATTAGTGCTTCCTTAATTCTAAGATTGCGAGGTTTCTTTCCTTAGTTTCTATCCTAACTGTTATAGTTCTGTCGGTGTTTTTGCATTTAACTAGGTGTTTCTTAAATGAGGAAGCGTTAGTATTGAGGTGTTCTTTTATTCTTATGTGGAGTGGTCTGGTGGTTCTACCTACGTAGAAGTTGTTGCATTTGTCACACTCTAGTCTGTATACGACGTAAGCCTGGTGGCATAGGTCTGTGTCGTTGATGGGGCAGTTGGCTAGTCTGCAGCAGTTGTCATGTCTGGTGGAGTGTCTTTTGGTTAGCTGTCCGCGTAGAGAAGGACCTGAGTGAGCCAGTTTGATATCTAGTCCCTCTCGTCTGATGGCTCTGCGGATGGCTGTTGTTGTTTCTTCGCTGAAGTGTGGGAGCTTCAGGAAGCAAGTGTTAGTGCATCGGGTGTGGTGTCCTCTGTTCTTTTTGGCACGGTTTGTGGTGGATGTCGTGTATCCGTTCAGTTTGAGTACTTGCAGGAAATGTGTGGTGTGTGTGTCTCGGTCTCTAGCGTCGGTGCATTTGTTCCGGATACGTGCCAGTTCGTTCCTTATGTATCAGAACTTGGCACCGAGTGGGAGGGCTGATCTGAAATGTACGAACAGGTCCCTGCTGGCGGCTTTTTTATAGAAGTAGGTGTGGATGTTGCCTTCCTCTGTTACCCTGAGTTGGAAGTCCAGTAGGGATAGGGATCCGCGGTCATCGGGGTGTTCCATGCTGAACTTTATACTGGCGTCCATGCTGGAGAATGTTGTGTATATTTTATCTGCCTCCCCACGGGATGATGTAAGGATGAGTATGTCATCTACATATCGGATGAAGAAGGCATGGGAATGGCAGGTGTTGAGGGCTCGGCATTCTAGCTGGTTCATGTAGGTGTTGGCCAGCAGGCCCGATAGGCTGGATTCCATGGGTAATCATATTGTCTGTCTGTATGTGTGGTGGTGGAAGGTGAAGTACGTGTTGTCTACTGTGAAGGACAAAAGCTGGTGTATGTCCGTCGGGTGGAGGCCGTAGCAGTGGATGTCCTCTGCGACCACGCAGTCCGTCAATAAATCGACAGCTGGATGAGCGGGGACTGTAGTGTAGAGGGAGACAACGTCGAGGCTAAAAGCGTATTTATTTAGTTTAAGTTGTTCTGGCTGGAGTTGGTGTAGTCTGCATGTAATTTCGTCGGTGCTACTGACATGCCCGGGAAAGGTGGAGAGTAGAGGCTTGATGACCTGGGAGAGGAGCCAGGAAATTTTGTATAGGGGTCCTTCTATGCTAGAGACGATGGGTCTTATTTGCGTCTTAGTACTATTCTTGTGGGTCTTGATGAGGTGGTAGAAAGTGGGAAGTCTGCTATTTCTAGTGGTGTACTTGAGCTTAACGTTATTTGGGAGTTGTCTTCTCCTACAGATATAGAACCAAATGGAGTTCGTCTGTTTTTCGATCTGGGCAGCAGTCATGTCCGGGATCTCTGTGTATAATTCATTGTCGCTTAGGTGTTCAAAGGCTAGGTTATTGTATGTGGCTTGAGAGATGACGCAAAACTATTTACCTCTGTCGGATGGTAAGTATATAAGTTCCCTATTCCGTAGGTTCTTCAGGGCGAGTTGTTGTGTCCTGAAGAGGTTTGGGGCTATCTTCTTCTGTTTCTGTAAGATGTTAAATACGGAATGTTTTAGTCTCGAGAGTTTTTCTTCAAGCTCGCGGTTGGCAGGCGGTGGACAGAGTGGGCGATCTAGTTGGTATATCGGGAATCTGGGTTTGATAGATTCCGTGGTTTTCTTGTCGAGAGTCGATATCCATTTTATCCAACTAAAATGGATATAGACTCTCGACAGCAACACCTTTCCCGGGCATGTCAGTAGCTCCAACGAAGTTATACGTAGACTACACCAACTCCGATGAAGTTATACGTAGACTACACCAACTCCAGCCAGAACAACTTAAACTAAATAAATACGCTGTTAGCCTCGACGTTGCCTCCCTCTACACTACAGTCCCCGCTCATCCAGCTGTCGATTTATTGACGGACTGCATGGTCGCAGAGGAAATCCACTGCTACGGCCTCCACCTGACGGACATACACCAGCTTTTGTATTTCACAGTAGACAACACGTACTTCACCTTCTACCACCACACATACAGACAAACAACAGGATTACCCATGGGATCCAGCCTATCGGGCCTGCTGGCCATCACCTACATGAACAGGGCTAGAATGCCGAGCCCTCAACACCTGCCATTCCCATGCCTTCTTCACCCGATATGTAGATGACATACTCATCCTTACATCATCCCGTGAGGAGGCAGATAATATACACACACCCCCACACACACACGCACGCACACACACACACGCTTACACCTCCACTTATTCTCTCTCACACATACACACACAAAACCAGTTCTAACACCAGATAACACCTATCCCCCACATTTACGAATAGACTTATCTTCTCACACTCACACACGCACACTCACATACTTACACCTTCATGCATTCTTCCACACACTTAAACAGGCATGTATATGAAAAAAAACCCCAAAACAAACCCCTTTTAAAGGGAGACTACTCTTTGTCCACCTAATTTTAACTCTTTGACATTAGAGATAGAACAGATACTCTATACTATTTCCTGTCAGCGTGGCTTTGCAAGCTAGTTAGAACGCTGGTTTGAGACCTTTATTTCCCTCTGAAGAAGAGATATTATCTCGAAAATTAAGGTCATTTATATAAATCTAAGGTAAAAGACGAATTGTCAACAATATCTTTTGCAATTGCATTCTTTTTTCTATGTCCATACCTGCAGTGTTTTGACTTTATTATACACATTCAAACGTTTATATATATATATATATATATATATATATATAGGTAGAACACTGGAAGGTAATATCCGTAGTGGTAGAGCACACAGTCCCTGGGACGTGTTTGGTAGGAGTAGTAACACAACGGTTAGTTCACCATACTGAGAAGAATTGTTTCACCTTAGCGGATCTTCAGCTCAGACTAGTCATGGTTATACCGAATAGGAAGAACAACCACCCTATGAACGCGCATGCACAGGAACGCTCACTTCACCTAAGTGATGCAAAGCCACGAGTGAAAGGTATAAAGGAGATAACGGCTAAAGTCCGTACAATTAGAAGGTTGTTTTTATTCAATCCGGAGCTTTGTAGTTATGCAAGAGGTGTTTCCCGACATGTGTACAACGTCAGAAGATTCGTTTCTTGAATTTAGGCAATTGCTATTGCGTAATCTCCTTAGAATAGTTATGCTTTCTTCGACAATACGGATTGCGCCTTGCGTATGTCTTGGACTTAGCAATGGCTTTCCATTGAATGGAGTAGTCTGTACCTGAGGCCTTTAGGGACCATACGTGACTCATAATTGAAACTCACCGGCCACGTATGGTCCCTCAATATCTCAGGTATAGACTACTACATTCAATGGAAATCCATCACTAAGTCCAAGCCATGCGCAAAGCGCAATCCGTCTTGTGGACTGTGTATTGAAGAAAGGATACATATTCTAAGGAGATTACGCAATAACTATTGCCTAAATTCAAGAAACCAATCTTCTCACGTTGTCCACATGTCTGCAATCACATCCTGCATAGCTACAAATCTCCGGATTGAATAACGACACATTCTGATTTTCTAATCAACTCGAACATCTTTTCCGGACATTCGCAGTTATCTCCCGTACATCTTTCGCCCGTGGCTTTGAATCGCTTGGGTGAAGTGACTGTTTCTGCGCCTGCGGGTTCATAGGGCTGTGTTTCCTGTTCCGTATAACCATGACCAGTCTGAGCTGAAGATCCGCTAAGGTGAAACAATTGTTCTCAGTATAGTGAACTAACTTTTTTGTTACTACTTATATATACATATATATATATATATTTTAAGTTATAAAATATATATCTCATGATGTCATGCTAATTGTTGACACTGCTGCATAATAACTATAATTATACACCATACCAAATTTTGAAGTAAATAATCGGCAAACGCCCACAAGAACCAACCCGAAATGATATCGCTAAAATAAAAATAATAATAAATAAATGACCTTTAACGGACGACAAAAATTCCCCAGATTGCATTTGTTCTTATCATTTCTGTTTACTTGTAGCAAATATAACTTCGTTATCTAAACAATATCGCAATGAAAACAACATTAAATAAAAGACACAATTAACAAGCTACACCCAACGCAAAACGAAGGTGCAATCACACAACATAATTGAAGCCCTGCCTTCAAATTAAGCTTATAATTAGAAATTTTCTATCACATCTATATTCAATTATATTGTTTTTTTTTTAAATCCTAAATATCGTAATCTTTGACTGACTCGT
>OZ024740.1:368693909-368696409 GCA_964016885.1 Eledone cirrhosa
ATACAAGTTAATATAAATTAATACATGATAAACAAATAAGTGTTTATATATAAATGACCAAGTTAGCTAGATTGAAAAATACTAATTAAATTAATACAGTTTGCCTGTCTCGATTTAAAATTATAAATCAATAAAAATGTTAATCCCGTATAAACGGCTGTTATTTCTAGCACCATGAGTATGAGGATAGCTAGGAGCTGGAACACCACGTGCGTTAGCACTTCAATACCACTCCTCCTAAATATTTCGAGGTGAAACATGCTAATTTTCTGGATACCTGCCGATGACCACAGAAATTGGAATCTTTCACTTTTTTAAATTATCGTTGCGAAACTTATTTGGGTTTTGAAATTTAAATTTGTCTGCCGAACAGGTTTGGATTTTGAAATTTAAATTTATCCAGGTATCACGGTTATTGCCAATATGGGTTTGTTTTTATTGATTTATTATTTTAAATCGAGACAGGCAAACTATTAATTTAATTAGTATTTTTCAATTTAGCTAACTTGATCATTTACAATACAAACACTTATGTGTTTATCATATATTAATTTATATTAACCTGTATATCACGGCTCAGAAATGCTTCTTTCTTTGAGCTAATTAATTGTAAAGGAATGTTTGAGTTTATAAATGAACATAAACACACAGACACCCGGATGTGGCGCATGCGCAAACTGTGCACACAACACACACACAGAAACAAAATGGAGTAGGACAGAAAAAAGAAGAGGCACAGAAACAAAGAAAGGAATCCCCAGTCACTGAAGAGGTGACAGAGTGTGTGACGAAAGGACTATGACTATATATAAACAACTATCTGGTTGTGGAACCAACCAACCAACCAGAAATTTATAGATTTATAAATTTGTAAATTTATAAATATATAATAAATTGAAGTGAAAGCAACTGGTGCGTGTGTTTCTTATTGGCAACATGACCCTCCCAAAGTATAACAATATCGGTTTCAACACACGATTTCAGATAAAGAATCTTGCTAAACAAATTCAGAAACGAAATATATATATATATATATATAATATATAATATAATATATAATATATAATATATATATATATAATATATAATATATAATATATATATATATATATAATATATAATATATATATATATATAATATATAATATATATATATATATAATATATATATATATATAATATATATATATATATAATATATATATATATATAATATATAATATATATATAATATATATATATATATAATATATATATATATATAATATATATATATATATAATATATAATATATATATAATATATATATATATATAGAGAGAGAGAGAGAGGTAAAGATAGATATATAGGTAGATAGATAGATAGGTAGATAGATATATATGTGTGTGTGTGCGTGCGTGTGTGGTTACCATCCATTAAACCCTGGATACACACACACACACACACACACACACACACACACACACACACACACACACACACACACACATATATATATATATATATATATATATATATTTTCATTATAATCCCGCCGAGGTTGACTTTGCCTTTCATCCTTACGGGGTCGATAAAATAAAGTACCAGTAATGCACTGGGTGATTGCTGGCCTTGTGCCTAAAGTAGAAACAATTATATATATATATATATATATATATATACATAATTTATATTAGTAATCTGTTACTGTTAGAATTTGTGGAACATGTAATCGAAGATTTGAAAATGTCAACAGGGATTACTACCACCACCAGACTGAAGGGGTTATTTGATTGCAGCGACCAATGACCATTAAATTATCCTTTACCCTACTAACTAAGAAGCACGTCTGTTAACTATACAAATATAAAAATGACTATATTGTTTTTTATGACAAATGTTAGCTAAATGACGGGTGACATCGCTGGATTACCCCACAAACACACTATATATATATATATATATATAAGTATGTATGAATACGTGCATACATATATGTATACAGACGTACAGTATCATGTATATATATATATATATATATATACATATATATACATACAGGCACACATATATATATATGTACGTATCAGTTTAGCGAACATTTATTATAATGTTCGCTTTGTTCGTTTGTAAACAAACGGACAGCCTGATATATGCCGTACGGTGTTAAGGCAACCACGTCACCTTTTTGTTCAACACTGACACAGGAACGATGTACTAGTTTCAAACTTGTTAGCTATCGTCAGCACAGTATACCCTTCTGCCAGGTAGTTGAACGTTCGAAAGTATATACTTTCCTTATGAAAATTAACGGCTGAGCAGCCTAATTTGCATATCGAGTGAGTTCAGTCGGCCAGGCGCACCGAAAACGATAAATGGAATAGAATGAAACGAAATTTCATTTCTCACTCTTAGTACGTGTGTGCCTGTATGTATATATATGTATATGTATATATATATATATACATGCTACTGTACGTCTGTATACATATATGTATGTACGTATACATACATACTTACA
>OZ024740.1:368710734-368750734 GCA_964016885.1 Eledone cirrhosa
CTACCTGTCCCAATAACTTTTTTCTAGTTATTGCTCGCTCCAGCCAGTGGTATATGGTCTTTAATGTGAAGAAATACGAACGACGGCTGGAAGATCACTGATGCCGGACGCCTTATCTTCTGTTCGAATGTTATTCATATGTATCCCATTTGCAACAACGCAGGACGCCATTTTTCATGTATATATATATATATATGTATGTATGTATGTATGCATGTAAGTATGCATACACATAGATAGATATGCCTATATACAAAGTAGAGAAAATCCTCTTAGGAAGGAAATTGTTTGCTGATGGCTGGTATGTTGCATTACCGGCAATGACCTGTGTGTGTGTCCTCCCTATGTTAATTGTTTCCGTTTCTCGTGGTGCTCTGTGCTGCTGCTGCGTATCTTGTAAATATTTGAGCTCCTTTGTGCGAGTATATATGTTATTGTGTATATATGTATATGTATATATTTACAGGCGGTCGAATAAAAAACATTCCAGCTTTTCATGAAATTCTCCGTTCACGTCTGTATTGGATTTCTTCCTTTATAGTGAAGTAGTTTGTAGTAGTATGCTTGAAACATCATATTGATAATCTGCCGTATCTTAACAGGCTTCCGGTTTGTTCTTTGATTTGGTCATATCGAAGTCATGCGACATGGAGACGTGTGCGCATATTTCAGTGTGGTTCTAATTATTTACAACTAAAGAAATATTCTGCTTATACATGCGTGGACTTATATGTATGTGTATGAAGTTGAACGTGCTTACATGTGTACGTGTTTTACATAAACATTTTTAGAAGTATAGGTACACGCACATACACACATACACTGCGTTTTTCATGTCTGTCTAATTTCAAATGTGAGAGCTTCATGTATAGATTAATATAACCATGCACCCATTCACAATTAATTGAAAGACAATTGCACATTTGATATATCCATACACCGAACACGATGGACAATCACACACATTCCTGATGCTTTCCTTCCCCCCAATAATTCTTTAACATAACCTCATTCTGAATATTCATTTTTCGTGATGGGGTACAAATGCCAATATGTTCACACTTCCTCCTCAGTAACCCGTTTCACTCTCATCTGTTTTGCTATATATCTTTATACATATATTCGTCTTTTTAATATATAATACAACGCATTAATTAAACCAATGACGCGATTCATATATATATATATATATATATATATATATATATATATATATATATATATATATATAATTATATATATATAACACACATATATATATAACACACACATACACACACACACACATATATATATATATATATATATATATATATATATATATATATATATATATATATATATATATATATATATATGTATATATATATATATATATATATATATATATATATATACTAACAAAAGGAATTACAACTTTGTCTTATTTACGCGTTTTATTTACAATCCTTTAAAATGTATAATGGTATTAGAATGAAATAGTATGGTAGAATATTGAATGTTAAGTGGTAATTGAACAAGTACTTTCATTCTTTCGCAATCTTCAGGTTCAATTGTGTGCTGACAGTCAAGTCTGCAATTTTCAACTGTTGAAAATTGCAAACTTGAGTGTCACCACACAATTGAACCTGAAGATTGCGAAAGCATGAAAGTACTTGTTCAATTAACACTTAACATTTAATATTCTACCATACTATTTCATTCTAATACCATTATAAATGTTAAAGTATTCAGAGTATAACTGTAACTATTGACTTCTCTTCCAAACACCCTAACAATAGACTACCTGTATTAGACACAGAACTCTGGATTAACACTATAGACGAGAGAGCCCAAATTCTCCACTCACACTATGCTAAACCCATGGCCTCCAAATACCTGATACTCAAAAACTCATCAATGTCCAGTAGTGCTAAGTTTAATATTCTGATCGGAGATTTGGTACGAGTTATGAAGAATGTGTCCCGCATGTGCGACCCAACAGAAATGGAAAGACACATCCAACACTTCATCAACCGCATGCAGTTCTCTGGCTACAACCAAAGAGACAGAATCAGAGTATACGAAGGAGCCATGGAGAAGTATAAGACCCTCATAGAACTGGACATGAAAGGAATTTGCCCATTATACAGGAGCAAATCATGGAATAGCTTAGATAGGGCTAGACATAAGATAGGGAAAGCCACCTCACGGTACGACCACCAGAGATACCAGAGTGTCATGTTTGTGGACGCTACCCCTGGAGGGAAATTAGCTAACCAGTGTAGAAAGGCCCTGAGAAAGACCCACTTAAAAATAAAGGTGGTAGAAAAGCCAGGAACCACCATAAAATCCCTGATCAGCAAAACCTACCCTTTTAAGAAAAACCACTGTACCAATAGGAAATGTATCATATGTAAGGTGAACCCCCGTTAAACTGTAAAACTAGAAACGTAGTCTATAGGATAAGATGTACAGAGGGTACTTGCAGAAACATACATAGGTGAGACAGCTCGTAGCATAGATGAAAGGATAGCCAAAACACTGGGTGGAACTAAAAGGACGAATAAGGAGTCAGTACTATACAAACATGCTAGACAACAACATGACGGTAACATAGACTACATAGAAATTAGAATAATATCTAAACATAGAAATGACCCACCAGATAGGCAAATCAGAGAGGCCAGTGAAATAGAAATTAGAAGACCAAGGCTAAACAGAAAGAATGAATGGAATAACAACAACACCCAAACAAACAACACTGACCTAAGAGAAGTATAAATAAGTAAATAAAATAAAATAAATAAATAAATAAATAAATACATACACAAGCCCAATAAAAACAAGCACATAAACACACACTAGTCACCCATCACACAGCAAACAAAACACTATACACACATGCAAACGCATGCGCAAAGAAAACAAAATAAAATAAACAAACCAGCAAATAAATAAATAAATATATAGACAGAGTGAATAAAAATGGCGTAGACATACAATACAACAGGAGGAAAATATGGCACCATTGACGATGTTGCAGATGTGCAACGAAAGATTTATGATAAACTATATATATGTGTTTGTGTCTATATTGTATCTGTATTATTTTTGACCGCCGGTCAGTCAATGGCAACATTGAGGACCGAGTATATTAGATTACCGATTTAAAAGACACAGAAGCGAGAAGCGAAAACCAACCAATCAGTGAGTGTGTTCTGTTATTAATTCTGGCAATATTACACAAATATGACCCTCCCCAAGTATAACAATATATATACACACATATACATATATATATATATACATATATACACACATATACATATATATATATATATATATATATATATATATATATACACATATACATATATATATATATATATATATATATATATATATTTATATATATATATATATATACACATATACATATATATATATATATATATATATATATATATATATATATATATATATATATATATATATATATATATATATATACACACATAGACAGATATATATATATATGTGTGTGTGTGTGTATGTATATATATATGTGTATGTGTGTGTGTGTGTGTGTGTGTGTGTGTGTATGTGTGTCAGTGAGTGTGTTTGTGTATGTATTCTTACTTTCTTATCGATATAATCAGTTTTCAATTCACCCGCTTTACGATAACGAGTTCGAGTATATTATTATAAACTTTTAGTTTACGTTTTAACTCATACGTCATAAATAAATGTTATGATATCTCTCATGATTGCTGAGCATTTGGAACTAAAATGTTTAATGCAATTCTCTTTCTATACATATTTCTTTTTTTTAATTTCCATATTTTTTTGTCTGTTGTATTCAGCAGTTTTGCAGTTTACTGTCGTTAACAATGAGCTAAATTTGAGAAAACGAACATCTATCAACGTCGTTCAATGTATCACTTAAAAAATAGTTTAGCGAGAAAATGATTATTATTACATATATTTACGTTAGGAAGCACTTTACTGATATTTCCCTTGAACGCATTAGTGAATGATCGGTTAGAAAATGTGATGTAAAAATAACACAATATATGTATGCAAATTTAATAGACACATTATTGACATATGCAGATTTTTGCGCAGTCTATGCAGCTGCGTTATATTCCACTAAATACGTATTTTACATTCAGACATCAGCTGACAGCTTCAAAGGATTAAAAGAAGAAAATATAATTTTTTATCAAGAAATTATAATCAATATTCAACTAGTAGTTTTCAAAATCTGTTATTTTTTTTCCTTTTGCGTTTTCTCCTTTTTTAAATATTAAATATATAGGTACCATTTTATTTTTACCCATTTTATTTCGGAAAGGCGACATCAGTTCTAACGACTACCCGTGCATGTCCAATTCTGAAATCTTGTGATTCATTATTCAGAAGAGAACAAAAATTACCATAAAACGACTAATAGATGAATAGTGTGTAGCCATCTTCTACATAGTATATTAGTTATACAAAAAGACCACCATTGCATGACTTCAAACATCATATTCACTGAGCAGATACAGAAAAGATTCAAAGGCAACAAATGTTTTTGTAGCAATACCAAAAGTAATATTTCAGCAGATTTTTTTATGGTATATAAAATCAAATTTCCATCCGAATCAATGCGTTTGATAGAAACTTTTCTCAATGTACATAGACCCCTCAAATTAATTTTACGCACAAATAATCTTAACGGCCGCCCATCTTGTATCGGCTGTATCAGTCCATTGTCTGACCCCCCCCCCTAGGATCATGCATTACTTCTCAAATTTCTACTGGATAACTCTACGTCCATGCATTTAAATTTGAATTATTAGATCTATTGGAGATTGTGCACACGAAAGCGAAAAATTGACAGCTATAACAGTAACGTTTTGACCAATCAATGAACGAGAAATAGCCGGTCTAGTGAAGAGTGTTATTCAAATTAGTCTGAAAAATGTGTTTCACACTCTAAAAGGAACATTCTGTATATTTAAACCTCTTACTTTATTGCATCGAAATATGACACTTATGGGAATTTCCCGATACTATGTTCGTATAATAGGTGAATATTCATGCGAAAATCCAGTATTCCTATTCAGAAAAATATTAGGTACTCTTTGTCTACTATTATTTTCCAACATAATTAATCAATCTACACCCTGAGTGGTGTCACTGCATCACACAACAAGATTGAAGGTTATATAAAAAATGGTTAAAAACTATATATTGTTTATCTGGTGGCACTATGTCTAGTAGTATTTCTATTTTTCCCTGAATTCAAGCATAAATATGACAGATTCTGATCTGCTCAACGACTAGGTAAATTCATAGTTACTCTAGTTAAGGTAATTCAACGAATTCATGCAACTTACCCATTTAAATTCAGCTGTGTCTCTATTCCAAAATGAACAAATTCATCAATCATTCGTCCTCAAATTACAAACAATTCCTTGACGATATAATACTAGAAACTCTGCACAGTTACTTTTCGAGATAATAGAATATCACACGAATGTACATAATTAAGAATTGATTTTCTAACACGACAAATAACCAGTATACATCGTTTTCGAAACATACGCCATATTTTGCTGCACATAAGCCATCACAATTATAATTTAACCCAAGGAGCAAATTATAAGGAAACAATAAATAAAGCTCAATCAAATAAAACACAAAAGTAAGGAAAAACTACAATAAACCCAGAACAAATTAATCAAAGCACATATGAGGACAAAACATATTGACTTATCCAAAGATTGCAATGTGACAACATCTGACGAATATGTCGAAGTATCTATTGATACAATCATATCTCGGAGTCTACAACAGCCATAACTGCCGCTGCTACTAATACAACTACAACTGCCGCTACTACTACTTCTACTGATGTTGCTGCTGCTGGTACTACTACTACTACTACTACTACTACTACTACTACTACTACTACTACTACTACTACTACTACTACTACTACTATAATAATAATAATAAGACAGACAGAAAAATGAAATAGTTAAGGAGCCAGAAAAGATACCATCATGGCTAGTTAATGGCATTACATTCCCGCTTCCGAAGAATGATGAGACAAACAATCCCCAAAATTACAGACCGAAACTTGCTTGACCACAATGTATACGATGTTAACATCAGTCCTAACTAAATATACATATGACCACCTGATAACAAATGATCTATTTCCCAATGAGCAGTAAGGGTGTAAACGAGGCTCATATGGCTGTAAGGATCAGCTTTTGGTTAACAAAATGATACAGGAAGATTGTCATAATAGACACAAAAATCTATCACTTGCTTGGATAGATTATAAAAATGCATTCGATAGTCTGCCACACAGATGGATTGAAAAATGTTTAGAGACTTTCAAAATATCTCCCGTTGTCAGGAGGATGTTGTCATTCAGTATGAAGACATGGAAAACGACACTCCTTTTGAATAGTGAAACAAAATAACTGGAAGCTGGAGAAGTTAATATTAATTGTGGAATTTTTCAGGGTGACTCTTTATCACCGCTTTTATTCTGTATCGCACTTATACCATTAAGTAAAATGCACAATGAAACAAAAGATGGATATAAAGTCTATTACCAAACCATTAATCACTTGTTCTACAACGATGACGTGAAACTATTTGCAAAAAATGATGAACAATTGCATGGGCTACTATCCACTGTGGATGACATTAAAATTGGTTTGGACTATCCATTGATGACATTAAAATTGGTTTGGACTAGATAAATGCGCCAAAGCAACGTTCACCAGAGGAAAGCTACTGAAAAGTTCAGACATTAATCTTGATCGGGGGAATGTGATAATAGAACTTGATCAAGAGGAAACTTACAAATATCTAGGTGTTTGTGAAGGAGACAGAATCAAGCACTCGACAATGAGGGAAAGGATAAGGAAGGAATGTTACAGCAGAGTGAGAGCAATCTTAAGAACGGAATTGAATGCTAGGATCGATGCCATACCAGTAGTAACCTACAGTTACAATGTCAACAACTGGTCAAGCACAGAGATCCGTAGGCTCGATACAAAAATTAGAAACTTCTTAACCATGCACAGAATGCATCACCCTAAGGCAGATACTGATAGAATATATCTCCCTAGGAAAGAAGGAGGGCGTGGTTTAATCCAGTTAGATATTGCGTTGAAAACTGCAACAATTGGATTATCTACATATCTAAGGGAATCACATGATTGGATGATGAAACTCGTTTTGAAACACGAAAGCATCAAAGAATCATACTCCATTACAAAAGATGCACAAAGATAGAGTCATGGAGTACAAATTTCAGAAGTCCCATTTACTGCTGAAATGGAAAACACAGAAAAAGCAAAGCAGGTAAAAGTAACTGCAAAGAAAGAACTGCTACCAAAACTGTCTAAGATATGGCAAGAAAAGCCTCTGTATGTAAAATACCCAGAAAGAGCTAACAATCCTGATGTTGACAAAACCTTAACCCATATCTGTGGCTGGCATCCTCTGGACTGACATCGAAGACTGAAGGACTGATTATATCAGCACAAGATCAGTGTCTGCCAACAAAAAATTACCAAGCCAACATAATAAAAAATGGATGCAGCCCATTATGCTGTGTATCTAAAAAAACAACCAGAGACCATTCATCATATAATTTCAATGTGCAGTCCTATAGCTCCAACCGAATACCTAAACAGGCATGACAGAGCTGCACAATACATACATGGATAATGTGTAAGCATTTTGACCTGCCACATCAAAAGAATTGGTGGAAGCATCAACCAGCACCCATACTTGAAAAAGATCACATCTCAATCGTGTAGAACTTTATCATCCAAACAGACCGAAAAATAGATTCAAATAGACCTGACATAACACTGAAGGACTTTAAAATGAGGGTATGACTGCTAATTGATATGTCCGTTCCAATAGACAAGAATGTATCTATAAAAATATTTGAAAAATTGAGCAAGTATAAGGACCTGGAGATAGAAATTGGAAAAATGTGGAAAATGAGGACTAAAACAATACCAGTGGTTGTAGGCGGTCTAGGAATGATACTTAAGGCGTCTAATGATTACTTATCGCAAATCCCAGGAAACCTGCGTATAGGAGAAATACAAAAGATAGTACTAATGGGAACTGCCCATATACTAAGGAAGATTCTGTCAATATAAGTACATCACAAGTCTAAACACCTAAAGATGCATGTGTATGTAAGTACGTTCTTTCATGAACATGGCGGACCTTGTTGTCTCTTGAGGTCACTGATTGTGACTTGGTGACAACTCGTATGAACATAAAGCAAGTTAAATGCAACTATAATAATAATAATAATAATAATTGTTTCTACTTTAGGCACAAGGCCAGCAATCATCCCAGTGTATTACTGGTACTTTATTTTATCGACCCCGTAACGATGAAAGGCAAAGTTAACCTCGGCGGGATTTGAACTCACGCCATAAAGGGCCGTAACTATTTGCTGCAAAGCATCAAAGAATTACGGCCCTTTATGGTCTGAATAATAATAATTGCGAATGATTCCTGGTTTACCCTCTCTGCACGAGGTCCAACAAATTGTTTTGACTGGTACTCTACACGTATTGAGAAGAGCACTATCTCTGTACGATTGATATCCCTCCTTGTATATACATATGCATATGCACATGTGTATACATGTATACTGTCTTTTTTTATTATAATCAATGTGCTGTATTAACCTGCTTAGCAATGCACACTCTGAATTTATTTGCCCTAGGTGTCAGGAAGACACTCGGCATATATCACAGAAACAATAATGACAGAAAATAATAATAATATTTTTATTAGCGACAAGGGCCGACATGTAGGGTACAATACGAAAGACAGGGACAGTGGTGGTTTTGCCAGAAAATCGAGTAAACAATATCTAACACAATAACAACAAACAAACAAAAAAAAATAAAAATAAAAATTGCCCAATAAGAGGCGAAGCAGCTTTTGGATGACTGAGGTAACCCATTGATCCTGAACCACATGAAATTTTAAGAGCATCCCATCAAGTGAACCCCTATGTCATCTGAAGACGTCATGGATTGCATCATGTATCATGAGGTAACCATTTCAACACAGAAATATTTAGCGTGGCTATTGGGGAAATAAATAATTGTTTCTACTTTAGACACAAGGCCAGCAATTACCCAGTGCATTACTAGTACTTTATTTTATCGACCCCGTAAGGATGAAAGGCAAAGTCAACGACGGCGGGATTTGAACTCAGATCGTAAAGGGACGTAACTATGCTGGAAAGCATGGCGTCCGACCCTCTACCGATACTGCCAATCCACCGCCCTTGGGGAAAGAAATAATGAAATCTTGCCTTCTCTTGTATCATCTGCATATTTAACTCTGTCCTGTAGTACCCATACTATACGATATGAAACATTGTAGAATACACACGGTGTCGTTTGTTTTTTTTCTTGAACACTATGATTCTCCTGATTGAAGCATATGTGTGTGTGTGTGTGTGTGTATGTATAGTATTTTGATGCAAAACATCCGACTGAAGCCTGGGCTTGTCCCCAGGCGAATATTTGGATTGCATTGTTTATTTAAATTATGTTTCAAATTACTTTTCATACATTTTGACTGATATGATTCCATCTACACAGTAATACACATATGAGTATTACTGTGTAAATTCCATTAATTAGAATGACTACCGGTGTATTGGTAGTATCGGTAGAGTGTCGGACGCCATGATTTCCAGCTTAGTTACGTCCCTTTGCGGTCTGAGTTCAAATCCCGCCGAGGTTAAATTTGCTTTTCATCCTCACGGGGTCGATAAAATAAAGTACCAGTAATGTACTGGGTAATTGCTGGCTTTGTGCCTAAAGTAAAAACAATTAATTACAATGACTACCTAATGAACGATTAATGAATAAAAACTAGCTTCAAATCTTATAATCAATGCGCAATAATTTCTTAATCTGTGGAATCGCGTCTGGTATCCCTGAATGATTTTAAGTGTAAAAATATATTTGAGGGCACTCAAGTTTGTTTTAATTTCATATGGATTTCAAAAGTCTTCCAAGAGATTTAATGGCACATACGAATATATATTATTTTAATTTATTTTGTCGAAATCTATTGCAGTTATCATTCGTATTTCACTCTTTTGCAGGAAATTGTTTTGTAATAATTTGCATTTCAATTGATATAATGAAAGAGTTGACCAGTGAAGGTGGAAAACAAGATGAATCAGAAAATAGTAGATCAATAATGCTAAATATGCTCAATGGAAAAAGCATTTCTACTAGCATTTGGAACTAACTGTAAAATGATTGTGATTGAAATTAAATGTTTGAACCATATATTCATAACCTATGCACGCAACCTTCGTACTTATAGCATAGAAGAACTAGGCATCACCCCGTTTTAGATTAAAATACCTTTATGAAAAATTGTGAAGCATACCTGCGACATATTCCACCATTTTGAAATTTGTACCATAGGTCCTGTCACGTTAAAACACGCGTCACCAAATAGTATAATTTTAGTCGTGTTTTCATGCATCATATCAAAGAATAGGCGGGTTGCAACTGCCATATCACACTGAAACAGAAAAGAAAAACAAATAACAAATATTATCTATCGTGTTGATATTTAATATAATATTTAGGAAAGTTGTGGAAATGAAGCTTAAAAATAAACTAACATCCTGACAGAGATAATTTTTTTTTTTTTTATATTTCGAAAATCATTTTTTTGAGAGGAACATTTGTTATTCCCTAAATGAATTAATTTATACGCTAGACAATTTATCATGAGTGCTGAATATATATTTCCTTCTCTATATTCCCCTCGCTCTCAATACACACACACACACACACACACACACACACACACACACACACCCACGCGCGCACACATACACATACACACACACACACACACACACATATAAATATATACATGTTTGTCTGTGTGTGTGTGTGTGTGTGTGTGTGTGAATATCTATAAAGAGGGGAGGATTTCATTTTCAAATAAGGCAAATCTCATCCAAACTATACATATATATCTATGAGTAAACAAGTCAGTGTGTGAATGTGTGCATACCAACCGCATATATATATATATATATATATATATATATATATATATATATATATATTCTTGCATATGTACATAATTGCGTTTATTATAATTATCTTTAAATGTAAGACAGTAAAAAATTACTTAGGAAATCGTATAAAGTATTTTTATAGACGTCTGCTGGCCACTTTCTTCCCTAAATAGGCATATTTAATTGATTTTCGAAGCTATTATTTATTGTAAGTAATAGTCTTCACAGTTATGTTCTGCGTTTACGATTTATGCAATTGCAATCACCTCGATGCACCAATGGTTTATTTACAGATTAGAGCAAACATCACTGGCGCTCTATCTCAACATTATTTTTGATATGCATTAGAAATGCGCAACAGGTGAAAGCTTGAAACTAAAACAGAATACTAACCAATACTTATTACTAATTTATACTTATTCCTAATTAAACTATTTTCAGTGGGAAACATTTGTTAGCATTTTCTTTTCCTTTTACTAATATATATATATATAAAACTAAAACAGAATACTAACCAATACATATTACTAATTTATAGTTATTTCTAATTAAACTATTTTCACTGGGAAAAAATTGTCAGCATTTTCTTTTCCTTTTACTAATATATATATATATATATTGTTATACTTTGGGAGGGTCATGTTGCCAATAAGAAACACACGCACCAGTTGCTTTCACTTCAATTTATTATATATTTATAAATTTATAAATTTACAAATTTACAAACTTATAAATTTCTGGTTGGTTGGTTGGTTCCACAACCAGATAGTTGTTTATATATAGTCATAGTCCTTTCGTCACACACTCTGTGACCTCTTCAGTGTGTTTCTTATTGGCAACATGACCCTCCCAAAGTATAACAATATCGGTTTCAACACACGATTTCAGATAAAGAATCTTGCTAAACAAATTCAGAAACGAAATATATATATATATATATATATATATATATATATTTATTATTTATTAAAATAACAGATTAAAGTTTAAGCAAAGAATCGCTGCTTTCACCCTTAACGGGATCTTCTGAAACTAACAAAGTCAATCTGTAAACGCAGAAGTGGATATTTCAAAAAACGTTGCAACTGGGGAACGACAGGAAGATGATACTTTGGTTCGTGGAAACGTTCCCTGGCAAAGAACGGGAAAAAACGAATATAATACGTCATTAATAGGAGCGGTGAAAAACAATTACGCGCAAAGACAGAACCACGTTTATGGTATAAAAGAGGTCATAGACTAATGTTCCCTTAGGTGGTTCATAGAGACGTTCTCTGGCAATGAACGAAAAAAACGAAGATAATACGTCATATGTGGATCGTGGAGAACAATTGCACGCAAAGACAAAATCACGTAAATGGTATATCAGAAGTCGTAGACTAAAATTCTAACTAGGAGACCGAATGAATCTCCGCTTCAGAGTTAAGAACAAAATAAATAAATACAATACAGATGTAATAGAAATTAAATAAATACATACACGTATACAGGCTTCAACCTCTCTATAGAGATTGAGGCCAATCTCTCGGTCGTTAATTACCTCGACGTTAATTACCTCGACGTTAATTACCTCGATCGTTAATTACCTCGACGTTACCCTCAATTTATTGAATGGTTTGTATTAGCCGTGTAGAAAGCCGAATGATACGTTTAATTACATAATTAAGCATTCCAACCATCCTGCCAGAATAACCAAGAACCTGGTAAGAAACGATTCGTTGAGGCTTTCTCGTCTATCTACTAACAAGCATATTTTCAACGACCATTCCACTTATTACAAGGAAGCTCTTGCTCGGAGTGGATTTGTCGATAAGGTAGCATATACAGAGTACGAAAATCGACCTGGAAGAAATAGATCCCGTCGAATTTGTTGGTATAACCCACCATATAATATGGAGGTGGCCACACCATTAGCTAAGATCTTTCTTTCCCTTATTACGAAGCATTTCCCCCTACACATAAATATAGTAAAATGTTTCATAGAAATACTATCAAAGTTTCTTACTCTACGACTCCTAACCTTGCACATAACATCACAGCTTCAAATTTAGCTAAACTACCTAGCCATAGGAACACGTGCAACCCTGTAGTTAGTACTAACTGTAATTGTAGGACTCGGGTTGATTGCCCCCTATCCGGGAAATGCCTCTCTAGTAACACTGTCTACAAATATAAGGTTGAAACACCCACGTCCCGTAGGGCCTACATAGGGTTAACCCCCAATAGATTCAAGCAGCGTCTTTACATGCATACCCATTCTTTTCGTTACCATCTAAGAAGGAATATGACGTCACTTTCAGCTTATATCTGGAGTCTAAAAGACAACCACACCCAATATAAGTTACATTGCGAGATCCTAGCTAGGGCTTGATCGTATAACGGAAATAAAAGACCATGTGAGCTCTGCGCCGCTGAGGCCCTGGAAATACTCTACGCCACAGACCCATCTTAAACAAAAAATCTGAGGCAATTTCGGCTTGTAAACATAAATTGCACAACACTTTCCTGTATTACAGCGCCCCGTTATACCCTAACGGATAGTACGATCTATACGTGGATATGTTTCGTCTTGAAGTGGTAGCTAAGTATATGTTTTGTTTATACCATTACTTATTTGTATAGGTAAGTATATATTACCTGTATGTTTTGTGAAGGTACGTATACCTTCTCGTACGCATATTTGATTGTATATGTTATGGCGTATAATTTAATATATTCTGGTACATATGGTTTGGTTATGTGTATACGGGAGTTTTGCTTCTGTGTGAGTATGCAGGTTCGTACGTATGTAGGGCGTGTGTATATGTGTACTTCATGGTTTGGTTGACTTACGTCTCCGAACATTTGTGTATTTACATGAAGGTATGTGTGTGCGCTTGTTATATACGTATTTATTTATTTATATACGATTATTTAATTAACTATTTATTTGTATACACGCATACACACACACAGATATTTATATGTGCGTGGTTTTGTATACCTATGGTATTTGTTTTCGCGTATGCTTCTGTATGTACGTATTTGTATGCGTGTATGTATTTATTTAATTTCTATTACTTCTGTGTTGTATTTATTTATTTTGTTCTTAACTCTGAAGCGGAGATTCATTCGGTCTCCTAGTTAGAATTTTAGTCTACGACTTCTGATATACCATTTACGTGATTTGTCTTTGCGTGCAATTGTTCTCCACGATCCACATATGACGTATTATCTTCGTTTTTTTCGTTCATTGCCAGAGAACGTCTCTATAAACCACCTAAGAGAACATTAGTCTATGACCTCTTTTATACCATAAACGTGGTTCTGTCTTTGCGCGTAATTGTTTTTCACCGCTCCTATTAATGACGTATTATATTCGTTTTTTCCCGTTCTTTGCCAGGAAACGTTTTCACGAACCAAAGTATCGTCTTCCTGTCTTCCTCCGGTTGCAACGTTTTTTGAAATATCCACTTCTGCGTTTACAGATTGACTTTGTTAGTTTCAGAAGATCCCGTTAAGGGTGAAAGCAGCGATTCTTTGCTTAAACTTTAATCTGTTATTTTAATAAATATTTGCTCTACGGTTCTTATATATTTGATATATATTTATCCTTATCGAGCCCTCTTTGGATTTTAGTCTTAACATTTATTATTATTATTATTATTATTATTATTACAGTTGCATTTATCTTGCTTTATGTTCATACGAGTTATCACCAAGTCACAACCAGTGACCTCAAGAGACAACAAGGTCCGCCATGTTGAAGAAAGAACATACATATTCACACATGCATCTTTAGTGTTTAAACTTGTGATGTACTTATATTGACAGAATCTTCCTTAGTATATGGGCAGTTCCCATTAGTACTATATTTTGTATTTCTCCTATACGCGGGTTTCCTGGGATTTGCGATAAGTAGTCATTAGACCCCTTAGGTATCATTCCCAGAGCGCCTACAACCACTGGTATTGTTTTAGTTCTCAATTTCCACATTTTTCCAATTTCTATCTCCAGGTCCTTATACTTGCTCAATTTTTCAAATGTTTTTATAGATACATTCTTGTCTATTGGAACAGACATATCAATTAGCAGGCATACCCTCTTTTGAAAGTCCTTCAATATTATATCAGGTCTATTTGCATCTATTTTTCGGTCTGTTTGGATGCTAAAGTTCCACAAGATTGAGATGTGATCTTTTTCAAGTATGGGAGGTGGTTGATGCTCCCACCAATTTTTTTGATGGGCAGGTCAAAATGCTTACACATTATCCAATGTATGTATTGTGCAGCTCTGTCATGCCTGTTTAGGTATTCGGTTGGAGCTATAGGACTGCACATTGAAATTATATGGTCAATGGTCTCTGGTTGTTTTATGCATACACGGCATAATGGGCTGCACCCATTTTTTAATATGTTGGCTTGGTAATTTTTTGTTGGCAGACACTGATCTTGTGCCGATATAATCAGTCCTTCAGTCTCCGATTTCAGTCAAGAGGATGCCAACCACTGATGGGTTAAAGTTTTGTCAACATCAGGATTGTTAGCTCGCTCTGGGTATTTTCCATACAGAGGCTTTTCTTGCCATTTCTTAGCCAGTTTCTGTAGCAGTTCTTTCTTTGCAGTTACTTTTACCTGCTTTGCTTTTTCTGTGTTTTCCATTTCAGCAGTAAATGGGACTTCTGAAATGTGTAGTCCATTACTGTATCTTTGTGCATCTTTTGTAATGGAATATGATCTTTTGATGCTTTCGTGTTTCAAGACGAGTTTGATCATCCAATCATGTGATTCCCTTAGATATGTAGATAATCCAATTGTTGTAGTTTTCAACGCAATGTCTAACTGGATTAACCCACGTCCTCCTTCTTTTCTAGGGAGATATATTCTATCTATATCTGCCTTAGGGTGATGCATTTTGTGCATGGTTAAGAATTTTCAAATTTTTGTATCGAGCCTACGGATCTCTGTGCTTGACCAGTTGATGACATTATAACTGTAGGTTACTACTGGTATGGCAAGCGTGTTTATGGCATCGAACCTATTCCTTGCATTCAATTCCGTTCTTAAGATTGCTCTGACTCTGCGGTAACATTTCTTCCTTATCCTTTCCCTCATTGTCGAGTGCTTGATTCCGTCTCCTTCACAAATACCTAGATATTTGTAAGTTTTTTCTTGATCAAGTTCTCTTATCACGTTCCCCCGATCAAGATTAATGTCTGAACTTTTCAGCAGCTTTCCTCTGGTGAACGTTGCTTTGGCGCATTTATCTAGTCCAAACTCCATTTTAATGTCATCACTGAACTTTTCAGCAGCTTTCCTCTGGTGAACGTTGCTTTGGCGCATTTATCTAGTCCAAACTCCATTTTAATGTCATCACTGAACTGCTTCACAGTGGATAATAGCCCCTGCTATTCATCATTTTTTGCAAATAGTTTCAGGTCATCCATGTAGAACAGGTGATTAATGGTTTTGTCATAGACTTTATATCCATGTTTTGTTTCATTGAGCATTTTACTTAATGGTATAAGTGCGATGCAGAATAAAAGCGATGATAAAGAGTCACCCTGAAAAATTCCACAATTAATATTAACTTCTCCAGCTTCCAGTGATTTTGTTTCACTATTCAAAAGGAGTGTCGTTTTCCATGTCTTCATACTGAATGACAAAAACCTCCTGACAACGGGGGATATTTTGAAAATCTCTAAACATTTTTCAATCCAACTGTGTGGCAAACTATCGAATGCTTTTTTGTAATCTGTCCAAGCAATCGATAGATTTTTGTGTCTATTATGACAATCTTCCAGTATCATTTTGTTAACCAGAAGCTGATCCTTACAGCCATATGAGCCTCGTTTACACCCTTTCTGCTCAATGGGAAATAGGTCATTTGTTATCAGGTGGTCATATGTGTATTCAGTTAGGACTGATGTTAACATTTTATACATTGTGGTCAAGCAAGTTATCGGTCTCTAATTTTGGGGATTGTTTGTCTCATCATTCTTCGGTAGCAGGAATGTGATGACGTTAACTAGCCATGATGGTATCTTTTCTGGCTCCTTAACTATTCCATTGTAAATTTGGGCTAACAGCTCATGAGACTCTGTGAAGGCATTTATCCAAAAGTTTTGTATTTTGTCTTTTCCTGGGGATTTCCATTTGCTGTTTTTTCTTAGAGCCAAGCGCAACTTTTCAACTGTTATATTTTCCCATGTTTGTTCCTCAAGGTGAGCTGTATCTTTCATTTGTTTGTCTATCCATGGGGCATGTATGTTATGAACTTTTTCTTCGGCCCAAATCCTTTCCCAGAATTCTTGCACTTCCTCCTTGTGTGGTATTGATTTAGCAGTTATTGTTGACTTACCAATTTTTCTGTAGAAGTTTCTTTGGTTGTTTTTGAACATATTATTGTCCTTATAGAATCTAGATCGTTTTTCAAAGCGCCTTATACGAGCAGCTTTGGCCGACACTTTTTGCTTGATTATTTCTATCAGCATGTCTATGTCACTTGTTGATTTTATACTATACTTTCTTTTCAATTTTCTAAGTTTAGTTTGTTTAACATGTTCACCTACTTTATAGTTTGTTAAAATTTCTATGTCAGATCGGAGAAGGTTTATCTGGCGATTGATGTTCTCTTGCCAAGTAGATTTCTTGTGGGAATTCCTTTGTATTTTCATCTTCACTCCACACAAGTGAGTGGTGACTTTAGCCGATGCATAATAGAGATGATTTAAATCAGTAATGTTTAGTTTGTTTGTGATGAGAAGTTTCTTTGGTTGTTTTTGAACATATTATTGTCCGTGTAGAATCTAGATCTTATTATTATTATTATTATTATTATTATTGTTCTTTGAGTCTCAGTCATTGATGTTAGTTAACTGGAAAGTTTGTTGAAATGAATATCAAGCCACTACCTGCAGCCTCAGATATTCAGGACGTATCGGAGGGTTCTTGCTGTTCCCAGCAAGCATGCCTTTTGAAGTGTTCCAAAAAGCGGGGCGGGCCCAATTTTCTTTAACCATCCCTGGAAAATTTTTGAGATAGTACCTAGTGCGCCTATGACAATCGGGACCACTTTGACTTCATGACAGTTCCAAATCCTTTTTACCTCCCACTATAAGTCATGCTATCGTGTCGAATGGGCAGGCCACATCCACAATCAGGCACAATCTTTTTTCCTTGTCCAAAACCACCACGTCAGGTCTATTGTGTTCCAGTTTATTATTATTATTTTTATTATTATTATTGTTGTTATTCCTTGAATCTCAGTCATTGATGTTGGTTAACTGGAAAGTCCGTTGGAATGAATATCAAGCCACTACCTGCAGCCTCAGATATTCAGGACGTATCGGAGGGTTCTTGCTGTTCCCAGCAAGCAAGCCTTTTGAAGCGTTCCAAAAAGCGTGAAGGGGCCGATTTTCTTAAACCATCCCTGGAAACTTTGGAGGTAGTCCCCAGTGCGCCTATGACAATCGGGATCACTTTGACATCATGGCAGTTCCAAATCCTTTTCACCTCCCACTTTAGGTCCTGGTATCGGTTAATTTTCTCCCTCTCCTTCTCTTGCACTCTCGTGTCGAAAGGGCAGGCCACATCCACAATCAGACACGATCTTTTTTCTTTGTCCACAACCACCAGGTCAGGTCTATTGTGTTCCAGTTTTTTGTCCGTCTGTATCCTAAAATCCCACAGCACCTTCACCTGATTGTTCTCCATCACCGCCTCTGGCCTATGCTCATACCATTTCTCAGAATGTGGTAAATTGTTTACTTTGCACAGGTGCCAGTGGATCACCCTGCCCATTACATCGTGTCTCCAGCCCTTATAGTGGGTCTGGGCTAGGTGTTTACACTCGGACACAATGTGGGCCACAGTCTCCTCTCTCTCTCCACAGATCCTGCACAGTGGGCTAGCCTCCTCCTTGTAAATATGGTGCTTCAACCACTTCGTTTTGAGGGCCTGCTCCTGCGCAGCCATTAGCATTCCTTCTGTAGCCTTTTTGAGGTCTCCTCTTCTCAACCAGTTCCATGTCTGTGGATCTCTAAATTCAGTTTTCTCAAAGAAGGTACTATGAAGGGATTTTCCCTTAAGGCTGCTCTTACTCCTTGATGTTATTTCCTCCTTGGACATCCCCTGGCCTACTGTCCCCTCCTTCAGTACAGTTCTGAGCATTGGCTCCTTACTATAGGTCACGTATTTGTATAGGTTGTTTTTCTCCATCTGAACACAGTCCTCTATGCTGATAAGACCTCTTCCACCCTCAGATCTCCTTAGGTAGAGTCTATCGACATCACTCCTCTTGTGGAACATGTTGTAGATAGTCAATAGCTTCCTAGTCTTCCTATCCATTTCTTTTTGTTCAGCAACATTCCATCTCAGAATTCCCGCACTGTACCTAATAATAGACACAGCTCGGGAATTTACTGCGCTTATGGCATTTCTGCTGTTCAGATGTGACTTCAATACGCTCCTTATTCTCCGAATGTATTCAGTTCTTAACAATTCCTTCATTTTTTTGTTCTGTATGCCATCAGCCTCCAGAACGCCCAAATACTTGTATCCTTCCTCAGAGTCAATTTCCTTTATCATCTCACCTGTTGGTATCTGGATCCCGTTACTTCTGCTCAACCTACCCCTCTTCATCACAATCACTCCACATTTACTAATACCAAACTGCATACATATATCACTGCTGAAAATACGGACAGTTTCAACAAGCACATCCAACTCCTTCTCACTTTTCCCGAAGAGCTTAAGATCGTCCATGAAGAGGAGGTGATTGATGGTAAGCTCTCCCTTTCCCAACTTGTATCCTGCTCTCACTTTTCGCAGCATAATGGTCAAGGGCATCAGGGCAAGGACAAACAACAGAGGGGACAGGCTATCTCCCTGGAAGATACCTCTCTTGATCTTCACGCTTCCCAAGGATACTCCAGTTGATGTCAACTCTGTCTCCCAGGACCCCATACTCCTGCCCAGCAACTGTCTGATGTTATCTGCCACCCTGAAGATCTCCAGGCTTTTGGTGATCCAAGAATGAGGCACCATGTCAAATGCCTTTCTGTAGTCTATCCATCCCATGGCAAGATCAGTGTGACTCCTCCTGCAATTCCCCATTACCATCTTATCAATAAGTAACTGGTCCTTTGTACCACGTGACTTCTTTCGGCATCCTTTCTGTTCGTCCGGTAACAAGTTGTTTGTGTGGAGGTGATGGTAGATTTCCTCAAACACAATGCTCGTCAACAGTTTCCACATTACGGACAGACATGTGATAGGTCTATAGTTGGTAACATCATTACCCTTGATTCGGTCTTTCATTATCAGAACTGTGGTACCTTTTGTTAACCCTCTGGCACCTCACCCGACACCAAGCACTCATTGAACATGGCCGTCAGCTTCGGGTGGAGGGATGTTAAATTTTTAATCCAATACCCCTGCACACCATCTGGGCCTGGTGATTTCCAGTTGGTTAGTTTTTTGGCCTGCCCCTTAAGAGTTTCAACTGTGATACTCAAATCAGTTTGTTGGCGTGCCTGCTCACCGATCTCCCTCTGTACTGTCTCAATCCACCCTGCCTGGACATTATGTCTAACATCCTGCTCCCATATTCCTTTCCAGAATGTATTAGTTTGCTCCGCCCCAGGGATCAAGTCGTTGACTCTTTCTTTCCCCTCAAGCTGTCCAAACAGCATCTTCTGGTTGTTGTCGAACATGCGGTTCTGTTTATACTGACTGACTCTGTTCTCGTATCGCCTGATTTTTGCACTCTTTGCTACAATGCGTTGCTTCAGTTCCTCTATGATAATATTTAGCTTTTTCCTCCTAGTTTTGTACTTTATTTCCAGTCTATTTTTAGTGCCTATGTTTTTTAGTGTCCCATTCAGTAGTGACTCAAGCTTTCCTATGTCATTTCTCATTTCCCCGATTTGACCACTCAGTCGTTTCTTCCACCACGGCTCTGCTCTTTCTTGTCTGTTGTTTCCTCTCGCTTTTATACCAAGTAGTTTCCTCACCGTATTTGCTGTTGCTTTGAGGATATTGTTGCACTGGTGAAGGCTCCTAGCCTCAAGGTATGGGATGACTTTGTTTACCTTAGCTGTTGTTTCTTTTAACTTTTTCCTGTCTACAAATCTCAGGTTCATAGGTCTCCCACTATCATTGTTCAATTCATCTACCACTAAATTTAGGATGTCAACCGAATCTTGTCCTAGCCCGTCAGCATTCATCTCCTCAGTGGCCGTATCTCTGTTCCAGGTATTATTTATCTCAGTATTCAGATCATTGGCTGCTTCGGGTGGTTCCTCCGTTCTCAGGACCTCTTCACCTTCATTTCCCACTGGCTCGCTTGTCTGGCATACTACACCCGCCATCTCCAAGCCATTCTCTCTGCTCAGTTCCTCCAGTTCCAGCTCGCTTATCCACCCATTAGTTCTTATTACCCGAGCCTGCCCGGCCAATTTTTGTTCATCCAATTTAAATAGACCAATCTCGTTCCAGATGTTATGCATCCGTCTCCTGTAGCCCCTCTCCTTGGGGTTACTTTTCAGGTAACATTGCATAACAGTTCTATTCAATACTTTCGTCCAGATGGTTCTGGCCCCTTTCCGTCTTCTTCTTCCTCAAACATCAGCAGTATTTGGTTGACAGTCAGGTTCCTGCTGCTGAGCCAGGGGGCACATGTTGGGTGAGAGACTGTCACATGACGTTCTACTCTCCATTTCACCGTTATTCGAACTGTTTATGTTCGATATTTAAACACTCCTATCGAGTATTGGCGAATGTATGGTTACATAGCCATCTGTGGATTCGCCGTTCCACTTGGCTCTTGTGTAGCATTATCACCACGCTGTATACGAACACACATAAACAAACAAACACACAGGCAGAAAGGGCCCCAAAAATGAATAAGCATAAGTTTCATTGTAATGTAGTGTTCGAATGTCTGACTTAGTTTTTGTTTTTTTTGTTTTAGTTTTTCCCCCCTCTTCTCTGTCCGTCCGCCTGTTTCTCTCTTCATTCTTATTTTCTTTACGTTTTTTGTTTTTGTTTTTCTCTGTTTGTTTTTCTCGTTTTTTGCTGTTGTTGCTGTGCTGCTTTGGTTTTGTTGTTTGTTTTTTTCTTTTTTCTTTTGAGTCTATCTATATATTTATTTTGATGCCTTCCTCTTTTTTTGTAGTAGGAATTCTATAATGTGGTGGCAGCAGCCAGCTGGTGAAGTGGAGGACTGGTGGCGGTAGCGATACTGAGACAGTGGTGGTGGTGATGTCGATACCGAGGCAGTGGTGGTGGCGATGTTATCGTATTACTGTGGTGATGGTGTTGTAGCGGTGGTAGCAGTGAAGGAGTGAAGGAGTGGTGATGGGATAGTGGTGGTAATGATGGCAGTAGTGAGCGGTGGTGGTGAAATTGCCGTTATCTGGCTGTTGTGTTTAGTGTACACAGGTGATGAGGTGGGTGGTGTATCTAGTTTCTGGTGTTGGTGAGTTTGGCTGTTCTATACAGTGTAGACAGAGGAGAGGAGGGGGGGGGGGGTCTTCTTCCATTTATAGCCATTTTCTTTTTTGGATATACAGTGTACAATACAATGTTGAATATTTGAATATTTGAGCCTTATAACAATATATTTTGGGTCCGAATTTTTTGGGGCTCAAGCCGGGTGCTTTACGTAGCATTTGTACTAAGAGTTGTTATTTCACAAATGATTTAAATATGTTAAAAATTCAAAACTTACGGGAGCGATTTCATGACCTCCGCCACCTCGTGCGTCTTCTTCCCTTATTATTATTATTATTATTATTATTATTATTATTATTACTATCTATATATATATATATATATATATATATATATATATATATATATATATATATATATATATATATATATAGAGAGAGAGAGAGAGAGAGAGAGAGAGAGACAGAGAGAGAGAGAGAGAGAGAAAGTTATGTAAAGTGCCAAACGCGGAGTCAAGCAGTTTCGGCTTTTGTGTTCAGAATCCTTTTCCAAGTGTGTAGTAACATCTGTAGGGTATGATCTTGGTACTGTTTTTTGGCTGAGTTTATCAATGTAGTGAAACTGGTCAATTGGAGAAGTGGGTGGCAGCATACAGTGGGCATGAAAAAATATGTATATATATATATATATATATTAGTGTGTATATATAGATGAGTGTGTATGTGTATAAATGTGTCAATATGCATCTGATTATAGACGCTTGTATTTACAATCGAAGAAAGTAAATATCAATACATGAAATACACTCCTCTATTTCACTATTATCAGAATATGCTGTAATCGCTACCTACGGAAATCTGTTTATATTATCTTCTTTATGGTAACAATTTGTTAAAACATGTGTCTTTCATAAACAGTCAGGGAAGACCGTTAAGAGACAATGGATGATATAAATAATATTGTGTACTGAATCAAAACGTAAATGCACATATCATTATACATTTTCGTTGTTGCCATTGGTGTTGTTGTTGTCTATCCCAATATATGACTATCAGAGGAATATTGCGTTAAAATTTAAAGAATCATATACAAAATATGTATAATCTTGAATTAATTACACAAAATATTATATAGATTATTTAATATTTCATTACTTTAAAAGTCAATATCTCTTTATTGTGTAGAACCTATCAGAAATGGAGTTATGTTTGATAGTTCTACCATTTACTTTGTCTTATTGCTTATGACGTTCTGGAACACGTGCGTATATATTTAGCATCCTTTTCTATCTAAAATTACGTTGCATACGTTAGAGACGCCTTAGTATGACTGCTCGCAATAAACTGCATAATTGGTTGGCTATTCCTCAATGCAAATATGTTTTTTTCTTTTTTTTTTAAAGGGTTGATAGTAAATTTACTGTTGTATTGGATGGTGTATTATTAGGACAATGGGGTTGATGAGTTAATATCTGTATACAACAACTACAACGGTACGTGCTGGGGCCCACCCACAGCCCCGGCGGACAGAATGGAGAAGGCGTTTCCGCGGAGGACGTCAAGGGAGACGCGCTGGAAAAGCCACTCCGACTCGCGGGGCTTAAGCCTTCGGCTGGCCCGCTCAGCGCCTAAGGTGGTGAGTAAGGAGGTAGCCCTGGGGCCGAGGAAACTAGAAGTGTGCACTGCCAGGGGTACGACCGCAAACCTGTCGGAGAGCGACCGGCATTTGAGGAGTTTAGCCACCTCAGCCCGACGTGCAGCAGAACCTGAGTCAGTCGCAGACTGCACCAGGTTGCGTCTGCAGAAAGTGTCGATGCCAGTGGCATCCCAGACGTGGGGTTTACCACCGCGGAACGGGAAGATGGTCATGCCATCTGGCCTTTTGCAGTCCCCTCGATCCAACCCCATCGGCTCGAGCTATAGTTTAAATTGCATTATTTCAAGTTAGAGGGTCGGACGCCATGCTTTCCAGCATAGTTACGTCCCTTTCCGATCTGAGTTCAAATCCCGCCGAGGTTGACTTTGCCTTTCATCCTTACGGGGTCGATAAAATAAAGTACCATTAATGCACTGGGTAATTGCTGGCCTTGTGCCTAAAGTAGAAACAATTATTTCAAGTTTCATGAAAATATTCTTTCATTTACAGTTTTCTACTGTTTTCTCTCAGCATTGGGCCTATACTTGTACATAGAATGTTCTTTGGCAAAGCGCCAGGTTAAATGATTTGTTTTGCTTCATTTAATATATGCAATTTACCTAACATCCATCTGTTTATTTCACAACTCTAATTTTGACCAAGGGAAAAAGAATTGCGGCAGCACAGAGCAATGACATTTTAGGACAACAAAACAATACAAAATGAAAGAGTAAACATAATGATTTCCCCTAACAATTGTGTGAATAACAAATCCTATATATTTTTAGAATTTTCTACTTTTTCAAGATTGTTTTATAATGGATATGGAGTAGTGGGTGAAGTAATCGAATCGTAGATAACAAATGCCATTTTTCCCCAAAGTATATATTAAACCTCCCATCTAATTTTTCGCATACAATTACATCCCACATGATTGTCCCATCTCACTGTCATACCTGCTGTAAAAATATTAACAACACACAAACATGCGGGCATAAACAACACACAAACATGCAGGCACTTACCCACATATATAGCAAATATATTGCATCACGAATTTAGAAAATAATAATTGAAATAATGATTGAAAAATAATTCAAAGAAATTACGTTGCGAAATAATCAAATGCAAATTATATTTCTAATAACAATTGTAATTGTTTCTTAAATGTTAATATGAATGGAATGCTAAAGATAAACTTATATTAAACATTTAATTGTAGTTATTAAAAATAGTGTATTGCTTCATAAGAAAACATAACTTTATTGATTTGATTAATTTGATTTGTATCGTGACACAAGTATTGAAACTAAGATGTTATTAAATAGTACAAGACTAGCAATATTGACGAATGAAAATGACCACATGTTTTAAACAAGATTTAAATTATAACACCTTTAGATAAAATAATATAATGCCCAAAGTATAATGAAGAACTCGATTATATTTATGATGAACAAATATTATTTATGAAAATTATAGTGTAACATTACCATCTAAGTTTTGCATTTTGTAGATCGTTCGTAATTGTAAAAAATGCATCCAAACTATATTACTTTATTCTAAATGATCAATGATTGTTTACATCATTTTAGCATGATCAACAACATCAAATATCATTACATATGACTAGAATATTATGTTATACATTAAACTATTGTTTAATGTAAATGTTTTTATTATTTATATGTCCTTGTATGATTTTATGTTGTATATTTGTAAACGCAAACATTATATTTAAACGATAAATGCGTAGACAATTTCGTATACGTTTAACGTCGACATTCGGATTTAAATATTATCACTCTTATATACATTATGCGCAATTGATTGTCGGATTATATATAGTGGCTTATTTCCTCTCACATTACACTGTTAAATATAACTGATAAATATAAATATCGTAACAAAATTACTGTAAAATTCTCTTCGAAATCGTAATATATCTGAGAAAATATTTAGGATATTAAAAGTAAAAAAGCCAGAAACTATATCATAAGTTATGGGGATCTACAAAACGCTCACTTTTGCTCCAAATTGAGGTCACGGAAAATACTTTTAATGTTTGGAATACTTTGTTTATATTTGGAGATTGTTTTTAAAGTTGTCTGTACATTTCATGTATTCTAAACGAAGTAAAAATCATCTGAATTGTAGCTTGTCTCAGATACTGAATACAACTTCGAATCAAATTGAATAGTACAAGCTTGAACAATTTATTGCTTTCACTTTTCATTATACTATGATTATCATCAAGAACAGTTCAGTGTGTTTCAAAATAGACAATGTTTATTGACAACCTATTCGCTAGTGATGTTAATATCATGTTTTAGTAATGCTGACATGTCTAACATTAAGGTAGAAGTTAAATGTTTTAATCATATATAGAATCAGAAGTGTGTCATTAAAATAAATACTTCGCTACAGAAAACTATCTGGCTAAGTACCTATTTAAACACGTCTGTGTAGGCATTCTGCACTTTACGTTGCAATCTACGTTACTAAATATTCCAACTGAATATTCTATCAAAGAAATGAAAAGTCTTATTTTTCCTCAGCGTTAAAAACCACATTATACCTAATGTGTCATTTGACATAAATGAATACTAAAACATAGGGCAACAGTAATATCTTTCCTAACACTAATACAAAACTAATTAATCTTATTTACTTCAAACAGGCATTTAAAATGAATACAAATACATACATGCACACATACAGATACAAACACACGCGTACACACACACACACACACACACACTAACACACACACACACACGCACACGCACACATATACACACACACACACACAGACGCACACACACACACACACACACACACACACACACACACACACACACACACACACACACACACATATATATATATATATATAAATATATATATATATATATATATATATATATATATATATATATATAGATATCATTGATTGAATTCAGGCAACTGATAGAAGGTCGCGCATGGAGAAGAGCAGAGCGCAACTGAGTCAAATGCGGCAATAGAAAACAATGGTAATTACAAAGGCATAGTGATGAGAATTAAAGTAAAATACTCTAGCTCTGTATGGTACATGGAGTGTTCGATTTCGTTTATCTGTTCTATCGAATAAATCAACCTATATATATTTATGCATGCATACACACATACAAAAATGCATACATGCACACACACACACACACACACACATACACACACACACACACACACACACACACACACACACATATATATATATATATATATATATATATATATATATATAAACCGGAAGCCCTCCATCTCAATACTACTTTTAAGAAGCATAAGAGCTGTGAAACCGGTAAAGGAAACAAATAAATATTCTTAAAATTACTCCAGTTGCATTTTCGATTTCTTTTCCTTATATATATATATATATATATATATATATATATATATATATATATATATATATATATATATGTGTGTGTGTGTGTGTGTATGTGTGTGCGTGTGTGAGTATGTGTGTGTGTGTGTGTGTGTGTGTGTGTGTGTGTGTGTGTGTGTGTGTGTGTGTGTGTGTGTGTCTGCGTGTCTGTGTGTGTATCGACAGATATAGAGAGAAATTTATTATTTCCTTTAGCCATGAATATCAAAGGGAAATTATTATATATTTAATACACTTGAGTAAATTATATCCTCTCACTTTGTATATCACGCACCAGTGGCGGGTGCGGAATTAACAAAGAAGGGACAGGACAACGAACGGAAATAAATCTAAACGAAAAACAATATTTTAAGGTGAAAACCATAAAACATAATTTTTAAAAAATAAATATAAAAGACGAAGGACACAGAACTCCACTGTCATCGGCAATTGAGATGGACTTGGCTGTTCCGATCCCTACCAACGGTACTATGTACATGTATATATGTATATGTGTACACACACACGCACACATATAAATATATCTATCTATATGTGTGTGTGTCTGTTTGTGTGGTGTGTCTGTATCTGTCTGTATATATATATATATATATATATATATATATATATATATATATATATATATATATATATATCACTACCACTCACTCTCTCTCTCACTTCCTCCAGTTTTACCTGTGTGAAATCCTTTTCTCGCTCACATCACACCCATGTCGGATGGTCTGTATCTCTCGTCCATGAATTCACCAAGCTTAAGCTTATAGATATCATGTACTTGTCTCTTCCTATCTTTCCGTTGCAATATCATCTTTGTTTGTTTACATGTCTCGTTCGCTTCACTAACTTTATTTAGTTATTGCTCGCACCAACCAGAAGTATATGATTTTTAAAGCGATGAAATACCAATGAAGGTTGGAAGATCACTGATGAAGGACGGGCAGACTAATTTGCATAGAACGTGAGTCATTGTACGCACCGGTTCAGGGGAAACGATAAAAACAAATAACGAAACGAAATTAAATTTCGTTTCGCTTCTAACTCACTTTTGTATGACTGACGCTTAAACAATTAAGTTAAAGTGTACATCTACATATGTATACGGAAGTACTAGTATGAGTATAAATACACACATGTATACATATGTACATGTACCGAGTTTTTCACTAAACACTTTACAGTGAGTGTCCAGCTAGTCTGTATGTAAACAAACAGACGAACCGGGTTTTAAAGTCATACGAGTTTTCAAGGAAACACACTTCCTCCACTCTCCAGAGAGCCAGACAGGAATATTGGAATAGTTTCGATGTTATTACATCTCATCAGCAATATATACCCATCTTCCGGCTTCTCTGGAGAATCGTAAAAGCACATATCGTTATATGCCTTTTCTATGAAAATCAGTAGTGGGCAGACTACTTTGCATAGAACGTGAGTCATTGTACGCACCGGTTCAGCGGAAACGATAAAATCAAATAACGAAACGAAATTAAATTTCGTTTCGCTTCTAACTCACTTTTGTATGACTGACGCTTAAACAATTAAGTTAAAGTGTACATCTACATATGTATACGGAAGTACTAGTATGCATATAAATACACACATGTATACATATGTACATGTACCGAGTTTTTCACTAGACACTTTACAGTGAGTGTCCAGCTAGTCTGTATGTAAACAAACAGACGAACCGGGTTTTAAAGTCATACGAGTTTTCAAGGAAACACACTTCCTCCACTCTCCAGAGAGCCAGGCAGGAATATTGGACTAGTTTCGATGTTATTACATCTCATCAGCAATATATACCCATCTTCCGGCTTCCCTGGAGAATCGTAAAAGCACATATCGTTATATGCCTTTTCTATGAAAATCAGTAGTGGGCAAATTAGTCTGCAAATTAGTGTGTTTCCTTGAAAACTCGTATGACTTTAAAACCCGGTTCGTCTGTTTGTTTACATACAGACTAGCTGGACACTCACTGTAAAGCGTCTAGTAAAAAACTCGGTACATGTACATATGTATACATGTTAAAACCCGGTTCGTCTGTTTGTTTACATACAGACTAGCTGGACACTCATGTAAAGTGTCTAGTGAAAAACTCGGTACATGTACATATGTATACATGTGTGTATTTATATGCATACTAGTACTTCCGTATACATATGTAGATGTACACTTTAACTTAATTGTTTAAGCGTCAGTCATACAAAAGTGAGCTAGAAGCGAAACGAAATTTAATTTCGTTTCGTTATTTGTTTTTATATATATAAAGATTTACATATACAAACTAAACAAAGTCCCACATATATATATATGTGCTTTGGCAACCATTCACGATGTGACTCAATAAAGAATTAATAAATTAAATACTCAGAGCAATATACTGTAAAGTATGTCCATAGAATCATGATTCTATGGACATACTCTATAGTATATACATATATATATTTATATAATATATATATATATATATATACATAAAGTTTAATATTGAAATAATTTCTACCGGACTAGAACTGTTTCATTCAAAATAATTCGTAAGCCATCTGTCGCTGTAAAACAGTCATATTTATATATGTTCTGGTAGTTGGACTGTGCTCATTGGCCAAATAATTTTAAAGAATAGAGAATCTGTGAAATATTTGTTTGGTTATGTACACAGGAATACAAGGAAGAAAATTGATGTAAAGATTCACATTCACACATCCGTACACACTCAGGCACACAAACACATCCTCTGAACTCCCACACCATTACACGTGTAGACTGTTTTCAAGCGGGTATCTATACAAATGCGATTTATGCATGACTGATTATTGTCAGGCTTTGACCAAAAATGATGTTATCATTGAGTTATTACCACCTGTCAAATCAATTATTGGTGACAGTAGTTGTATTAACAACATTAGCGGTGATATTAGTAGCAGCAGTGGTAGTTGGGACCAATGTGGCAGTGGTGTTAACGATGAGAGCAAACAAAATAGTATTTATAGTGGTACAGTAATGTTGATGTTGTTGCTGTAAACATTTATATATATATAATAGATGAGATGATGTCTTCCTGTTTCTTCTACAACTACAACGGTACGCGATGGGGCACACCCACATCCCCGGCGGACAGAATGGAGAAGGTGTTTACCCGGAGGACGGCAGGGTAGACACGCTGGAAAAGCCACTCCAACTCGCAGGGCTCACACCTGCGGCTGGCCAGCTCAGCGCCCATGGTGGTGAGTAAAAGGTAGACCTGGGGCCGAGGACACCAGAAGTCTCCACTGCCAGGGGTACGACCGCAAATCTGACGTGCAGCAGAAACTGGGAAAGTCGAAGGCTGCACCAGGTTGCGGCTGCAGAAAGTGTCGGTGCAAGTGGCATCCCAGACGAGGAGTTTGCCACCGAGGAACGGGAAGATGGTCATGTCATCTGGCCTTTTGCCATTCCCTCGATCCAGCCACACTGGCTCGAGCTGGGAAAGAACGCCTGCAGCGTCCAAGCCATGCTTAATGACCTCGTTGACGGCAGCATGGCGTGAAATGCGGCCAGCACTGTGGCGACAGAAAAGCGGGTGGAGGCCAAAAGATCCACGGTGGAACTGCATCGACATTGGTGTGGCTGGCAGATCCGGAGGCCGAATATCAGGAAAACGCCGATGCACAGGCTATGGTTGTCTAGCTGCGTGCCAGTGGAGAAGGGAGGCAGGGCATGGAGCGAGGCACCACTGTGGGGTTTGAGGGCTGCACGAAAACAAGCAAGGGGGTGCTGGTCAAGCTGGGGCATGAGCCTGTCTGAGGCCAGGCTGCACTGGATAACATCCCAAGTGAGTTGGGGAGACTTGACGTCAGGAGGGGGAGAAGGAAGAGAGGGAAGTCTACTAGGTTAAGTCCCAGCCGCTCCCACGTTCCACAGGCGGCCTCACGTTCTCTGAACACAGAGGGTTCTGTTATGTTTTGAAGAACCCTGCTGATGAGGACGCGGAAGTGATTACCGACGAAAGATACTCCGGCAAAGCTAGTGAGATCGGGGACCGGAGGCCAAGGCCGCCATACCTGACAGGTAAAGTGGCCTGTTGCCACCTTATGTCGTCAAACTTGACGTTGCATATTTCCTCGGCTACCGCGCAGATACAAGTATCGAGGTCGGCAAGGAGAGATGTATGGATGTAGCACGGAGCGCGGCATTGCGAAGCAGTTCCTCGGCAGAAAGAGAGTTGTGTAGCCGTCAATCAAGCCCAGTCGGCTCGTGAGAGTCTGCAGCTGTTGAAGTCTGGACCTGATGGTGGAGCGGATGGCCGGCGGGTGGATCGGCGACGCGAGGATGAGAACATGCTCTTTGGGGGTTACCTGAACCTGGCGGAGAATGGACAGCATGTCTAAGACGGAGGCTGCAAAGCTCGCAGCATCGAGGCTGACATTCACCACCTCCGACTTGGCCGAGATGCCCTGGATGCCAATTCCCGCCAGGGCAGGAACCACTGATTGAAGGTCATAGCAGACCGTCCGAACGATCCCGCCCAGCGAGCCCGCCCAACGGGTCGCCATGTTGGACCCCAGTAGTCGACGGTATGACCGCATCATCAGCAAGGGGCATGCTCGGGGTTCCATAAGACAGGTAGGCCAGAGAGTAGGCAGAGAGGGCTCGGTTGAGGATGCCTGAGCAGAGAGATTAGGTTGGAAATGGAGAGTGGAGTCTGCCAGGCAAACAAGCCAGTAGGAAAAGGAAGGTGAAGAGGTTGAGAGAACGGAGGAACCATCCGAAGCAGACAATGATCTGAATGCTGAAATAAATAATACCTGGAACAAAGATACGGCCATTGAGGAGATGAATGCTGACGGGCTAGGACAAGAGTTGGCTGATATCCTAAACTTAGTGGTAGATGAATTGAACAATGATAGTGGGAAACCTATGAACCTAAGATTGGTAGACAGGAAAAAGTTAAAAGAAACAACAGCTAAGGTAAACAAAGCTATCCCATACCTTGAGGCTAGGAGCCTTCTCCAGTGCAACAATATCCTCAAAGCAACAGCAAATGCGGTGAGGAAATTACTTGGTATAAAAGCGAGAGGAAACAACAAACAAGAAATATCAGAGCCTTGGTGGAAGAAACGACTGAATGGTCAAATCAGGGTAATGAGAAATGACATTGGAAAGCTTGAGTCCCTACGGAATGGGACACTAAAAAACATAGATACTAAAAATAGACTGGAAATAAAGTAGAAAACTAGGACGAAAAAGCTAAATATTATCATAGAGGAACTGAAGCAACGCATTGTAGCAAAGAGTGCAAAAATTAGGCGATACGAGAGCAGAGTCAGTCAGTATAGACAGCACTGCATGTTTGACAACAACCAGAAGATGCTGTTTGGACAGCTTGAAGGGAATGAAAGAGGCAACGACTTGATCCCTGAGGCGGAACAAAGTTAGACATTCTGGAGAGGAATATGGGGGCAGGATGTTAAACAGAAGGATGTTAAAAAAGAAGTCCCGTGGTACAAAGGGCCAGTTACTTATTGATAAGATGGTAATGAGGAATTGCAGGAGGAGACACACTGGTCTTGCCATGGGATGGATAGACTACAAAAAGGCATTCGACATGGTACCTCATTCTTGGATAACCAAAAGCCTAGAGATCTTCAGGGTGGCAGATAACATCAGACAGTTGTTGAGCAAAAGTATAAAGTCCTGGAAAACAGAGTTAACATCGGGTGGAGAATTCTTGGAAGGCGTGAAGATCAAGAGAGGTATCTTCCAGGGAGACGTTTGTCCCCTCTGTTGTTTGTCCTTGGCCTGATCCCCCTGACCATTATACTGCGAAAAGTGAGAGAAGGATCCAAGTTGGGAAATGGAGAGCTTACCATCAATCACCTCTTCTTCACGGACGATCTGAAGCTCTTCGGGAGGAGTGAGAAGGAGGTGGATGTGCTTGTTGACACTGTCCGTATTTTCAGCAATGATATATGTATGCAATTTGGTATTAGTAAGTGTGGACTCCTTGTGATGAAGAGGGGTATATTGAGCAGAAGCAACGGAATCCAGGTACCGACAGGTGAGATAATAAAGGAAATTGATACTGAAGAAGGATACAAATATTTAGGTGTTCTAGACGCTGATGACATCAAGAACAAAAAAATGAAGGAATTGATAAGATCTAAATACTTTCGGAGAGTAAGGAACGCATGAAAGTCACATCTGAACAGTAGCAATGACATAAGTGCAGTAAATTCCCGAGCTGTGTCTATTATTAGGTACAGTACGGGAATTCTGAGATGGAATGTTGCTGAACAAAAAAGAAATGGATAGGAAGACTAGGAAGCTATTGCCTATCTACAACATGTTTCACAAGAAGAGTGGTGTCGATAGACTATACTTAAGGAGATCTGAAGATGGAAGAGGTCTTATCAGCATAGAGGATTGTGTTCAGATGTAGAAAAAGAACCTACACAAATACGTGACTGATAGTAGGGAGCCAATGGTCAGAATTGTACTGAAGGAGAAGACAATAGACCAGGGGATGACCAAAGAGGAAATAACAACAAGGAGAAAGAGCAACCTTCATGAAAAATCCCTTGATAGTACCTTCTTTGAGAAAACTGAATTTAGAGATCCACATACATGGAAATCGTTGAAAAGAGGACACCTTAAAAAGGTTACAGAAGGAATGCTAATGGCTGCGCAAGAGCAGGCCCTCACAACGAAGGGGCTGAAACACCATATTTACAAGGAGGAGGGTAGCCCACTGTGTAGGATCTGTGGAGAGAGAGAGGAGACTGGCTCACATTGTATCCGAGTATAAACACCTAGCCCAGACTCACTATAAAGGCTGGAGACGTAATGCGATGCGCAAGGTGATCCACTGGCACCTATGCAAAGTAAACAATTTACCACATACTCAGAAGTGGTATGAGGATAAGCCAGAGTCGGTGATTGAAAACCATCAATTGAAGGCGCTGTGGGATTTTAGGATACAGACGGACAAGAAACTGGAACACAATAGACCGGACCTTGTGGTTTTGGACAAGGGAAAAAAGATCGTGCCTGATTGTGCATGTGGCAAGCCCATTCGACACGAGAGTGCAAGAGAAGGAGAGGGAGAAAATTAACCGATACCAGGACTTAAAGTTGGAAGTAAAAAGGATTTGGAACTGCCATGAGGTCAAAGTGGTCCCGATTGTTTTAGGCGCAGTATGTACTATCTCGAAGAGTTTCCAAGGATGGTTAAAGAAAAATGGTCCCGCCCCGCTTTTTGGAACACTTCAAAAGGCATGCTTGCTGGGAACAGCAAGAACCCTCCGATACGTCCTGAACAACAATAATAATAATAATTATAATAATGATAATAATAATAATAATAATAATAATAATACTAATAATAATAATAATAAAAGCCCCGGCACCACCACCGACATAGCCAGCAGCAATAACAGCCAACTACAACAAAAAGTATATTATATTATTGTAATGCACTGGGTGATTGCTGGCCTTGTCCCTGGAGTGGAGACAATTATTAATAATTTCATTCTTAAGCCACGCAATGCTCACATTAAGGAACCACTCATGATAATAACAATTTAAAAAAAACAACAAAAAGAAAACCCCGTGACCAAGAAATACCGGGATGGCGGCCGGCGGGGAATAGCCATGTCTCTAGGGGAGAACGACCCCTCTACTCATGGTTGACACTCGTTCTAGAAGTGGTAACACGAAAAGATTACCCCTTGGCGGATAAGGATAAAACGCGACAAAATAAAGTAGATGTCTAATGATGAAATCTCATACCGGATCGGCCGTCACCCGGGTAAAAAAGGGCCGCGTCCCTCAGAGAGGAACCAGACTGGGGTCGAAAAATCAGCTAATGGTTCAAACCTTCCCATCACTTCGGAGCTGGAGACCTCCCATAACCGGAATACTCCTACTGTTGGCCCTCCATGCTCACCACCAAGAAATCCAAAGAAAAAGAGAGAAAAATGGTCAAGGGAAGATAATAAAGAAGTCCTTGAGGCTTTCTACACTGCCATGTACTACCCATCAAATACATCGAATACAGAGCAAACATATATCAACTGGAAAAAGAAACATCCCGAAAACAGAGGCTATATTGACAGTAACAAACTAGCCAATATACGAAGAAATATTGTAAGAAAAAAGTTACTAACTGATATAGAAATTGATCAGATCAAGCTAGTAGCACAAAGTCAGCGAATGGAAAATGAAGCATGTGTCAGTGAAAACGAGGTAAACTGTAACACTTCGAATCCCAGAGTTGGGGCGGAATCACTGGCAACAGAACAAATTAAAGAAAGGAGCGAAAAAGTGGAGGGAGTGCATGCTCAGGATGAAACTCCAAATGAAAATAATGAGATCGTAAATGATAAAGAAATGAATGAGAATGAACTTGCCAACTTGAAGGATGAAATTATGATCGAATGGAGGAAAATGAAAGAATCTGACATGGGGGAACGAGACACCCTCCCTAAGATCCAGAACTCCAAACAGAACCAAAAGATAATACACAAGACTAACATAATTCTCAAAAACATTATCATCACAAACAAAATAAACATTACTGACTTAAATCATCTCTATTATGCATCGGCTAAAGTCACCACTCACTTATGTGGAGTGAAGATGAAAAAACAAAGGAATTCCCACAAGAAATCTACTTGGCAAGATAACATCAATCGCCAAATAAACCTTCTCCGATCTGACATAGAAATTTTAACAAACTATAAAGTAGGTGAACATGTTAAACAAACTAAACTTAGAAAATTGAAAAAAAAAGTACAGTATAAGATCAACATGTGACATAGACATGTTGATAGAAACAATCAAGCAAAAAGTGTCGGCCAAAGCTGTTCGTATAAGGCGCTTTGAAAAACGATCTAGATTCTATAAGGACAATAATATGTTCAAAATCAACCAAAGAAACTTCTACAGAAAAATTGGTAAGTCAACAATAACTGCTAAATCAATACCACCCAAGGAGGAAGTGCAAGAATTCTGGGAAAAGATCTGGGCCGAAGAAAAAGTTCATAACATACATGCCCCATGGATAGACAGACAAATGAAAGAAACAGCTCACCTTGAAGAACAAACATGGGAAAATATAACAGTTGAACAGCTGCGCTTGGCTCTAAGAAAAACCAGCAAATGGAAATCCCCAGGAAAAGACAAAATACAAAACTTTTGGATAAATGCCTTCACAGAGTCTCATGAGCTGTTAGCCCAACTTTACAATGAAATAGTTAAGGAGCCAGAAAAGATACCATCATGGCTAGTTAACGGCATTACATTCCTGCTACCGAAGAATGATGAGACAAACAATCCCAAAAATTACAGACCGATAACCTGCTTGACCACAATGTATGAAATTTTAACATCAGTCCTAACTGAATACACATATGACCACCTGATAACAAATGACCTATTTCCCATTGAGCAGAAAGGGTGTAAACGAGGCTCATATGGCTGTAAGGATCAGCTTCTGGTTAACAAAATGATACTGGAAGATTGTCATAATAGACACAAAAATCTATCGATTGCTTGGATAGATTATAAAAAAGCATTTGATAGTTTGCCACACAGTTGGATTGAAAAATGTTTAGAGATTTTCAAAATATCCCCCGTTGTCAGGAGGTTTTTGTCATTCAGTATGAGGACATGGAGAACGACACTCCTTTTGAATAGTGAAACAAAATCACTGGAAGCTGGAGAAGTTAACATTAATTGTGGAATTTTTCAGGGTGACTCTTTATCACCGCTTTTATTCTGCATCGCACTTATACCATTAAGTAAAATGCTCAATGAAACAAAACATGGATATAGAGTCTATGACAAAACCATTAATCACCTGTTCTACATGGATGACCTGAAACTATTTGCAAAAAATGATGAACAATTGCAAGGGCTATTATCCACTGTGAAGCAGTTCAGTGATGACATTAAAATGGAGTTTGGACTGGATAAATGCGCCAAAGCAACGTTCACCAGAGGAAAGCTGCTGAAGAGTTCAGACATTAATCTTGATCGGGGAACGTGATAAGAGAGCTTGATCAAGAACAAACTTACAAATATCTAGGTGTTTGTGAAGGAGACGGAATCAAGCACTCGACAATGAGGGAAAAGATAAGGAAGGAATGTTACCGCAGAGTCAGAGCAATCTTAAGAACGGAATTGAATGCAAGGAATAGGATCGATGCCATAAACACGCTTGCCATACCAGTAGTAACCTACAGTTACAATGTCATCAACTGGTCAAGCACAGAGATCCGTAGGCTCGATACAAAAATCCGAAAATTCTTAACCATGCACAGAATGCATCACCCTAAGGCAGACATAGATAGAATATATCTCCCTAGGAAAGAAGGAGGACGTGGGTTAATCCAGTTAGACATTGCGTTGAAAACTGCAACAATTGGATTATCCACATATCTAAGGGAATCACATGATTGGATGATCAAACTCGTTTTGAAACACGAAAGCACCAAAAGATCATATTCCATTACAAAAGATGCACAAAGATACAGTAATGGACTACAAATTTCAGAAGTCCCATTTACTGCTGAAATGGAAAACACAGAAAAAGCAAAGCAGGTAAAAGTAACTGCAAAGAAAGAACTGCTACAGAAACTGGCTAAGAAATGGCAAGAAAAGCCTCTGTATGGAAAATACCCAGAGCGAGCTAACAATCCTGATGTTGACAAAACTTTAACCCATCAGTGGTTGGCATCCTCTGGACTGAAATCGGAGACTGAAGGACTGATTATATCCGCACAAGATCAGTGTCTGCCAACAAAAAATTACCAAGCCAACATAATAAAAAATGGGTGCAGCCCATTATGCCGTGTATGCAAAAAACAACCAGAGACCATTGACCATATAATTTCAATGTGCAGTCCTATAGCTCCAACCGAATACCTAAACAGGCATGACAGAGCTGCACAATACATACATTGGATAATGTGTAAGCATTTTGACCTGCCCCATCAAAAGAATTGGTGGGAGCATCAACCACCTCCCATACTTGAAAAAGATCACATCTCAATCTTGTGGAACTTTAGCATCCAAACAGACCGAAAAATAGATGCAAATAGACCTGATATAATATTGAAGGACTTTCAAAGGAGGGTATGCCTGCTAATTGATATGTCTGTTCCAATAGACAAGAATGTATCTATAAAAACATTTGAAAAATTGAGCAAGTATAAGGACCTGGAGATAGAAATTGGAAAAATGTGGAAATTGAGAACTAAAACAATACCAGTGGTTGTAGGCGCTCTGGGAATGATACCTAAGGGGTCTAACGACTACTTATCGCAAATCCCAGGAAACCCGCGTATAGGAGAAATACAAAAGATAGTACTAATGGGAACTGCCCATATACTAAGGAAGATCCTGTCAATATAAGTACATCACAAGTCTAAACACTAAGTATGCATGTGTGAATATGTATGTTCTTTCTTGAACATGGCGGACCTTGTTGTCTCTTGAGGTCACTGGTTGTGACTTGGTGATAACTCCTTAAACATAAAGCAAGATAAATGCAAATAATAATAATAATAATGATTTCTTTATTAACCACAAGGGTTTACATAAAGTAGACATTAATGACAGTACAGGACAATAGAGGAAGGTACAAATGGGCATTTCTGCGTGTAAAAAACAAAAACAGAGGATGTAACAAAAAAAATAACAATGAATAATTTCCAAATAGGGAGGACATTTGTGGAGAAAGCCCATTAAAAGGCCACAGTGACCTAATAATAATAATAATAATAATAATAATAATAATAATAATAATAATAATAATAATAAGAAGAAGAAGAAGAAGAAGAAGAAGAACTCTCAATTAAAATATGACAATGTAATACTATTTTTCGTACTCTATAACTAACCTTTGTTTGACATTCTCCTCACAATGCAAACCTACATAATATTTACACAATAAGAAGCAATGCAGACAATAAAATGTCTATTTATGAACGATGGGATGAAAAGATTTATAGGCACCAGTCTGCAGATAATACATATAACCATTCTTTAAAAAGCAGGATTGACAATTGTTTAGATTGAAAATCTAAATTCACGAGAAGAAATATATCAAACCTTTCCACGAAGAAATTTTCATACAAAATCCAAAAATGTCTTTGTAAAAAAAGAACTGGTTGTTGTCAGCAACGACCTAATTCATTTAACATAGATTGAGATCAAGAACAGAAAAAAATCGATTGGCTACGCTCTCTATAGCCGAAGTGACAAATATTTTAATCAACTAAAAAAGTATCTAAAATGTGGTATTTAAATACACTTATTTGAACGATCAAATGAAGCCAAGACAAACAAGTATAACAGAATCAACTGCAACACATACAACAAAAATGTATGCAGAAGCACTAGTACAAAAAAATACATGTC
>OZ024740.1:368753234-368758234 GCA_964016885.1 Eledone cirrhosa
AGAGAGGGGGTGAAGGCGGAAGCGGAGGAGGAGTGGGCTAAGGGCAAGAGAGCAATTGCTGCACCTCGCGGACTGCAAAAGCGGACGATGGCCAGTGAAACGTGCTGCAACAGGCACCCAACCTTGCGGAGCTGCCTCCTCAGATCTTGCGGAAGCTCGTCAGCACGGGGTCCACGTACACCTGCGGCCTCGACGGTGTCCTGTGCAAACAGGAAGGTTTCGGACAAACCCCGTTATTTGTTTATTTTACGCTATTCTGTGAGGCGGGCCGCGATGTCGGGGTTTGTGTCCAGAGCGACTAAGCTGGACGCGGAGACGTGTCACAGCAGGTGGCATCCCAGATGAGGGTACTATTTCCTTCGAATAGGAAGAGGGTGATTCTGTCGGGGCGATTGCCATCTCCGCAAAGTTTCACAAATTGTATGGGCGACCATTGGTTTTGGGGTCCAATTAACGCCACCACTGTATATTGAAGAGGCACTTTAAAACTGGTCCATCATCGGGTACAGGGTCAGATATATGAAAAGGGAAGACATTTTCACCTTCAATGTTTGCTCTAAACAGCAGATATATTCATATTTGAAACAAGGGAGGCAAATTTGACATGGAATCAGTTTGTAGGCTAATCTTTTGAGTTTTTGTTTTAATATTTGTTTACTATCTGGTAAAAAGGTGATGAAGGGAGGTAATACTTTTCTTAAGGTATTTTGTAAGTAGGTTAAGAAATTAATGTAAAATCATATTAGATGAAACATAGAAATAATTATATATATGTATATATTAGTAGAACTTAGTAGAACACTGGAGGCTTATATCCGTAGTAGTAGAGCACTCAGTCCATGGGACGAATTTGATAGAAGTAGTTCCACAACAGTTACTTCACTATACCGAGAACAAATGTTTCACCCTATGCGGATCCTCCGAGCTAAGAATCCGTATAAGGTGAATGCAACAAATTATAAAAATAAAATCTTACACAATTATGTACACACGCCCGCTTATAGATGCATACTTATGCACACATCCATAGATACACGTATAGACGCGCACACACACACATACACACACACACACACACACACACACACACACATATATATATATATATATATATATATATATATATATATATATATATATATATATATATATATATGTGCGTGTGTGTGTGTGCGTGTGTGTAAGTATTTCAGGGCGAGGCGTCTATATAAGGAGACGTGCAAGTAGAATCCTTGTTTCAACGGATCCTGGATTATAACTACATAATTTGCTTGCACTTAAATCAGCAGCGTACATTGCGTCACTTTAGAAAATGACCCCGTGCTGCTAAAAAGAAACTATTCAATGTCAGTATCGGTCTCCACCCACGGTGCGTATTGTAACCTCTCTGTTCATTATTTTCATGAACAGGATAGATATGCGCAGCCGTATTAAATGTAGGTATCAGGACTGGCATGTGTGAAATCAGTCCGCTTGAATTTGTAGACGACATAGTGTTACTTAATTCAACAGAAGTTAATCTCCGACATGCACTTGATGGGTTTGATGCCGAGTGGTAAATGGCTAGATTGAAAATTAGTGTTGTGAAAACTGAAAGGGAATAAACATAGTTTCCGAAGAAACGTACGGAGAAGCCTTTCGTCATCAGGGAAGTCTATTCTCAGCTAAGTTTCCAGGCAATGCGTGGACACAGGGAACTTATACAAAAATAATTCAGTGGATGGAAAAAAGCAAAGCGTGGACTAAGTTCCAAGCCATTGAAAAAATCACTGCCTACTGCGTTGGTGGCAAATTCAAAAGAATCAATCACGTGACATCGAGGCTAATCAGTGAGGAGTGTTTTGTTAAGAAGACAGCAGCCGAACCGTTACTATGAACTATAGTAGCAGTTTTGGCCAATATTGGCTCGACAAAATAATTTGGAGATAATTATTTTACGTCTTTCATATTATTATTCTGCATCCCATGCATTGAACCACATCGTTACTAAAACAAATCATATATATTTGCTGGCATAGGTATGCATCTGTATATATATGTTAGTAGATATACTAATTCTATATATATATATATATATATATATATATATATATATATATATATATATATTTATATAACAAGGAACATGTGTGTCATAATCAAATACAGAAATCTTTATCATGCGTGATACAAAGCAAGCGGGTATAAGCAAGAGCAAACGATTAGTTTATTGTATGTCAGTACATTTCTAATAATTTTTTACAATGGAGCAAATATGTCAGAATCTTTACCTATTGATTATATTGATTTCGTGGAATTATTCTATGGAATGTAAATTGTTTAATTGAATTACCTATATTTCCTTTAAGTGTGATTCGAATAATCTTTGTCAGATTTACTAGCATGTCTAATTAGTACAAACAAACATTTTCCATGTCATAATTGTTAATTTATTTGATGTTACCCCTGAATGTAAGCGAAACTGTTATTTACAAAATGTGTTGATGATCACTATGATGCCTTATTTTGCACGGAATATCCGTTGATATGGCTTTTTATTGTGCACTTCTCTTCAAATCAATCGATACTAAAGCGGTAGTTAATTATTGTATTATTTTCGAGCTATATATGTGAGAAGTTCTTATTAATTATTTTTTTGTTTGTTGCAACTCGTCATTATTTTATGTCTTATTAACTATATTTCCATTAATCAATCTCCAGCAAGCAGAACTATGATTTAATTACATGAGCCGTGACCACCTTGTAATGTTTTTTCTGTTTTGAGTATCTGCTGTTTCATATCAGCCTTAAAGAAACAGCCTTTTGGTACAAAAAATTAGCAAAACGACGAAGCGCAACGCATAGTTGCATTTCTGCAACGCATAGTTGCATTTCTGCAACGCATAGTTGCATTATCTTATTCAAAGACATTCTGAAATGCAGTGATGAATCGTACTGTTCGAACATTTAGCTCATTTTCAAATATTATGTCGTTTTTGTTACGGTCAGTGGTAGGCTCAATCGTATTTTAAGATCAGTTGTGTAACAGTAGATTCTATAGATGCTATTTATTATCTGTTGACGTTAAGCCAAAAGAAAATCAACTAGGTTGCCCCGCAACATCAAAGTCATACTGGATGCTACCTTTGACTACCGAGGCGTTGTGCTTTATGAATAGGCACCGAAGCTAAAACGAATTGTAAAATGGTATTACCAGAAATTCCTCTGAATCTTTGTGATGCACTACGGCGAAAGGCATGGGACCACTGGGAATCGCAACACTAGCAGTTACATCATAATAAGGAAGCGGTGCACTCGTTACAGCTAATCCAAGGTTTTCAAAGTTTTCGCTCTCCTTCGGTCTCCCTACTCACCAACCTAGACATCTTTCTCCCTAGCCATGGCTTTTTCTGTTCCTTAGCTAATCCGAAACTGGATGATACCACCGAATAGAACCCGCGGTGGTATCGTAGAACGCATATTCTGGAATGTTAGAATGAAGATGGGAATCAATCCGGACGGATCAGTGAGTTACGAATGTGTTTAGTAATTGAACCCCAGCACATACATATGCTTTCCCGCCTATGGTCGGATACGTATTTAATCAGACCTAATACATAACGTATTATTGGTAAAACAGATGTATTGACATATATATTTTCTGTACATTAACCACTCTGCTTATTTGCAATCTATTACTTAAAAACTTTCCCTTTTAATTTATTTTTCATTTGTGTGTTATACTGAATCTTGATAATTGAAATATTTTGTGTTATTACTGCTTCCTTCATTACAGTGATATTAATGTTTTAATCATGCAGCAATCTTCTATTTTGTTACGCCAATTTTTTAGAACCCAACACAAATTTAACATGTAAATGTGCAACATTACTTCCTACATACTCTCACATTAAATATTCATACCTTTTTCGATGAAAGTTGTATTAGTTCTCTTCTAATTCTAACTGAAGACCTATGAGAAAAATATTAGTTTCGCTGCGTTACATTATCATTATTGTGTTTTCATTCCACTACCGGATTAGTGCTCTGCGTGATGAATGTGGTATAAAGTGTGATGTGATACTTACAGGAAAAGTCATATCACGAAACAAAAACAGCAATTAACAACATGTCTAAAGAATACGTTTATTAGAAACACAACAGCAACAAATGAAAGAGAACTACCGTTTTTGAATACGCAATAATGAAATGGGTACAGCCAGAGTCACGATCAACAGAATTCACGAAATAAAAGTCACATGTCAATATTTGAACATGTCAAATATCATATGTTAAACGCAATATTTCATGCAGTGTGATACGACAAATATATATATATATATATATATATATATATATATATATATATATATATATATATTTGGGGAGGGTCATATTTGCGTAATATTGCCAGAATTAATAACAGAACACACTCACTGTTTGGTTGGTTTTCGCTTCTCGCTGTCTTTTATATATATATATCTGCGATCTAACTAATTCATCGCCGCTATATATATATATATATATATTTATATATATATATATATATATATATATATATTTATATATATATATATATATATATATATATATATATATATATATATATATTTCGTTTCTGAATTTGTTTAGCAAGATTCTTTATCTGAAATCGTGTGTTGAAACCGATATTGTTATACTTTGGGAGGGTCATGTTGCCAATAAGAAACACACGCACCAGTTGCTTTCACTTCAATTTAATTTATTAAATATTTATAAGTTTACAAATTTATAAATTTATAAATTTCTGGTTGGTTGGTTGGTTCCACAACCAGATAGTTGTTTATATATATATAGTCATAGTTCTTTCGTCACACACTCTGTGACCTCTTCAGTGACTGGGGATTTCTTTCTTCGTTTCTGTGCCTTTCCTTTCTTCTATCCTACGCCATTTTGTTTGTGTGTGGGTTGCGTGCTCAGTTTGCGCATGCGCCACATCCGGGTGTCTGTGTGTGTGTTTGTGTTCATTTTTCTATTTTTCT
>OZ024740.1:368765734-368778234 GCA_964016885.1 Eledone cirrhosa
TCGTGGAATGGATTTAATTATGGATAGTGGGTGGTTTGAGTTACAGTTGATGTATGCTAAGTTTTCATTAATCTTGTGAAAAGATCTTATACGTCCTGTATTTAGGTTAAGCGTCGCGTCTAGAAAGTTAACCGTTTTAGTGGTATACTCATACGTTATGCTAAGGCCTAGTTTCCCGAGAATCTTTCTAATATTCTTACGGAGTTTTTCTATGCTCTGGTTATTTAGGAGAAGGGCGTCGTCTCTGTAGATTCCACCGTGAAAGACGCTAACCTCACTCTGTAAACTATGGGCTATGTAAATACCTACTAAATCTGTGACTTGAGCCGAGTCGTTAGCCTCCATCGTGATGTCAAAGTTATTTAATCTATCCTTACGTTCCCAATAGGCGTTTACAAATTTAATTATTGTTTTCCAAGCAGCTAATATGATTTTTATCTCGTCGTCTGTTAGGACAGAACCGTCTTTGGCGAATGCTAAGGCTTTATCCAAGGTGTTGGGGGATATAGAAGAGTAATAGTCGTTAATGTCAAATTGTATAAATTTAGATACATTTTTGTTAGCTATATTGTTAAACCACTTAATCGTTTCGGTAGCGTTACCCCATAGTTTAATCAATAGTTTATTCTTCATTTGTGCTATCACTCTAATATATGTTTACTAATTTTCCCGATGTCCGATTTGGACGGGCATATAAGTCTAATTGTGGGGTTATAATCAAAATTTACCTTGTTATCCTTGAGATTAAATGTGGGGGTTCATGGCCTAAGTGGCTCCGTTCTGTCGTCTATTCATAGGTGTTTGACTATATTGTGTGCCTCGTTGTTGATGTTTATCAGTGCCGCCTCATTAGTGTTTTTGTATTTCCTATGTAATTATTTCCGTATGAAAATTTTGTATGTAATAATATCCATCGAATACACATTTGAGGTTTTGTCCGCTTTGACAATAATTCCATGGCTGCTATTTGCAGTATAGCAATATAAGATTGCACTTACCAATGAAACGGTCGTAAATACCTGGATAAAATCCTTCTCTTAATGCTTACCTGTGTTTTCTCTTTTATACTTTATTCTCCAAGATTGATCGGAATTCTTACAAACTTGTGGAGTTACCCCTAACCGTACGTTGAAGCCGTCCATGAACTAGATCACAATAAGCAATGTTCTGCTCCCCTAACGATATATATACATATATATATAAATATATATATATATATATATATATATATATATATATATATATATATATATATATATATATATATATATGTATATATATATATATTTATATATATATGTATATATATATATATATATATATATATATATTTATATATATATGTATATATATATATATATATATATATATATATATATATATATATATATATATGAAATATATGAATCAAAGAACTGTTCAAAACATTATTGTGCTTACAGCTGTTTCCTCCAAACCGAGGTTTGGATTCTTCGGAGCAATTTATTAATGCATGGACAGTTATATGACCTCCTTTTCAGCCGAGAGACATACCAATACATATTCAAACATTGATACATATTCAAACATTGTGGGTCAACATTCATTACAGAATTTAGAGTGGCAGTACACACTTCGAGATTACATTTATATTAATAGGTACAATCAAAAAAATCAAAGATATAGGTTAAAGTACAACATGAAGATAAGTGGTTATATAGTGCAAATGTTATATGTGTGGCACGCATGTGCGTCTTGTTTATATAGTGTGGCAGAGAGATATGTGTGGTAGAGGCACTTAGGTAGGTAAATAAGAGTGTTAGGTTGGTAGATCTGGTGGCAAAGTCTTTATATGATTGATATAGTCTGTGTGTGGAGAAATATTATAAGCATTAAAGATAGTGCAAGCATTAAAAGTGTTATAAGTATTGGAGATGCACAGCGCAGGGATGTCAAGTAATTCATGTACTTCGGTATTTTCATGGTCAAGGGAGTGTATATTTCGATTATATGCCTTTCACATAATCCACGACAATCCAGTTAGAGATCGTAGTCTGGTGCTCTTTAGTTCGATACAGGTGGTTGTTACGTTTCGAGAGACGCCATTGAATACCGGAAGTGTGTGTGTGGCTAAGGGGAGTTAATGCATGCGGGGAGGTAACTCTGGGGTTTCTATATCTAGCCATTAAAATGTGTCTCAATATAGACCCTAAATTCTATGGTGAGGTGCACCTTCCAAGAGAGACTTTTAAAGCATAAAGTGTACTAACTATAGAGTAGTTTAACTAAATTATGCTGAAGGTGATCATATTATTATTAGGGTGGATTAACCCATCTTAAGGTGCTACAAATGGAAATTATAGATGATGAGCGAGGATTCTAAATTAATGATCTCTATGGTTGTAGTCTGCTCATATGACCAGGCGCGGTGATTGCAGGATTGCTTCAGGACCCAATGATCTCTGGTAAGATCCGGGTCATCGCTTGCTACATTGGATGTCGACAGATAATCATCCCCAAGCAGGCCAAAGGTCAAGTCGCAGTCCTCGCGACCCCTCTCTGACCGTCAGATCATCCATATACGTACAACCCGCACGGCAGTTGCATTGCATTCACTCACTGCGCTCAGCGGCCTGGTCCTACTGGTCAACAGCGCTACTCGATTAAATCATTTTACATCTGTCTAAGGAAGGTGTTTCCTCTGCCCAACACCATCCAACCGATCAATTGATGCTCAAATTACCCTTAGAGCGGCGTAGTGCCGTCCAGGTGGGTGGATGTTGTCACACCTGCCGTAGAGGTATAAATGGGTATTTTCCCTGCGTATTGGTATGTCTCTCGGCTGAAAAGGAGGTCATATAACTGTCCATGCATTAATAAATTGCTCCGAAGAATCCAAACCTCGGTTTGGAGGAAACAGCTGTAAGCACAATAATGTTTTGAACAGTTCTTTGATTCATATATTTCATATAACTGCTCTGTAAATCATCTGATGTTTTTACATTGAGCTACTTAACTTACTGGTAATAAGGTAGTAATACATTACTGCCTACCACTATTTAGGGTGTGTGTAAAATACTTACAACTGCTTAAGGTTTTGTGTTTACATAACCATAAATAGTATAACTAATACTATATATATATATATATATATATATATATGTATATATATATATATATATATATATATATATATATATGTGTGTGTGTGTGTATTTATGTGGGCGTGTGTGGGTGCGTGTGTGTGTGTGTATGTTTGTGAATGTGTCTGTTGTCACCTGGATTTTAGCTTAAGAGTAATTTGAAGATACTGATATGATAGGCACCCAATCTTTGGAACTGGTCTAAGGAATTCGTTTGGCCTTTGTCACTCTAAATATAACTTATAGCTTTAAAGAATTAGCGTTTAATGAATTCCCTTTTCTATCAACCAATGACCTCTACCCATCCCACTGCCTGCCCTCTCCTACCACCTGAACAGACCTATATAGACCACCTTTATTTTTGGATACCCTGATTCCTGATGATTTCTAAAGAATGAAGCAGTTCTAGTCGTGTATAATCTCATCTATTAAGACTATATATATATATATTATGATTTCTAAAGAATGAAACAGTCCTAGTCCTGTAGAATCTCATCTATATTAAAACGTTTATACTCTACAATGCATTGAGTACCTTACTTACTGTGGTTACCTCCGATTCAACCCTGAATAACGTATATATATTATATATATATATATATATATATATATATATATATATATATAGAAGAGAGTATTGAAGTTTGCTTAAAGCATTGTGGAATAATAAGTAAATATCTTTAAGTCGTTTGAAAGCCTCGACAATGCAAATGGGTAAATCTCCGGGTAACAAGATCCGGTGGTGGAGAAAGAGATGTAAGTGGGTGTACGTTGAGATGCGTGGTGTGTATAAGACGTGTACAAAAAACAACAAACAGCGGAGGACGCGTTTCGCACCTTTTCGACAGACAACGTTTCCCCCACCCCGGAAAAAAACCCCAGTTGATGGCTGTGAATCCGAAATATATAGGGACAATTAAATCTCTCCCAAGGTAACTCTCTCGTGTTGTTATTTTTATTTAATCCTTTTTACTCTTTCCTTCATTCTTCTACACGTCTTATACACACCACGCATCTCAACGTACACCCATTTACATCTCACTCTCCAGCACCAGATCTTGTTACCCGGAGATTTACCCATTTGCATTGTTGAGGCTTCCAAACGACTTAAAGATATTTACATATATATATATATATATATATATATATATATATATATATATATATATATATCTGTGTGAAGCATTATATAAAAAATAAATTACAATGATATTAACGACGATCGATGAGTATGGCGAAATATTTTAAAGGTGAATTATTAAGCATTTCCTTCCTAATAGCAACATATCATGTCATAATATTCTGAAATGGATTATCAAAGAACTAGAAGGATATAACGAAAGAGTGACACCAAAAGATAGTGGCTCTACATTCAACACGTAACGTATTATAGAGGGAAATGGTATATCTGTATTCTCCATGCAGCTTGAGAACTAGTATCACATGAATACCGCACACACACACTGCAATTCTCGAACAAATCACAGGATGCTATCATTCTACAAGGCAGCTAATAAATAGAATAAAGATATCTAAATTAGGTGTCAGTTATAGAGAGAAAGAAGAAACAACAAATACTGTGAAAGATAGGATGTGTTCCTAAAAACAGACAGCGAATTCTATCCTAATTTAAAGTTTAAATAGAAATAAAAGTCACTAATATCTGAGGAAAAATATAAAGTTAAACAGAGAAAAGTTGTAAATGCGCATGTATGTATATTAAGGATGTATGTGTGTATGAGCCTGACTATGATACATGTGTGTGTACGTAAATGTATCACTAGATTTATATATATATATATATATATATATATATATATATATATATATATATATATATATAGGAGGAAGTGATAGTTCACTTGAAGCATTGTGTAATGAGGTATAAACGTTTGTATATGTATAATAAATCCAACACAATGCAGGTATGGACTTGGAAAGGTATTTAGAAGACTGGTCTAAACGCTTTACTTCCCTCCGAAGAAGAGATATTATCTCGAAATTTAAGGACATTTAAATAAATCTAAGGTAAAAGACTAATTGTCAACAATATCTTTTGCATTTGCATTCTTTATTCTATATCCATACCTGCATTGTTTTGGCTTTATTATACATATAAAAACGTTTATATATATATATATATATATATATATATATATATATATATATATATATATATATATATACATGGATGGCCGTTGCCTCTGCTGAGTTTCTCCGCCCTTTGCCAGGTGTTGTATTTCATCCCGCAAGTGTTCAAATATCACCCTCCTCACCAAGCAAGCTTGGTGTGGTTGACGGTTTCGAGGCCGACGACCCAACAATGAAACAGGTTATCCGGGGTTACATGTTACCAGTAGCACTGGAGAGTGATCTGAAATATAGTACCATCTAAATAGTATTTTTGTTTTCTTTTTCACCTGGGAGTGAAAGGCCCACAGTTGTTGTCACAACACCTTTCTAAGAGGGGGAAACTCTGAAAAAAAGAAAAACCTGCGGCTTCGGATGCATCCGATGATGTTCACCAGTTACTCATTTGGGTAGTGTTTTCGATGTTCAGAGAGTGGGATTGGTCGAGTGAAAGGCCTTTCCCCACATAAAAAAACATTCAAATCCAAGGTATTGATAGTTCAGGATCTGTTAGAGGTTCGTGTGGTTGGCCGCAGTCTAAAATCGCACCATCTTCTATAATCTGACAAACGATTGCAATGCTCTTAGCAGAGTTTGGAGCCATCGTATATATATATATATATATATCGGATATTGTTTATCGTTAATTCGTGAGCTGATTTTCCGATACTCGATTATTCTATTATATTTAGCTCTAGACCTAGCTATTGACCAGTTAATTTTATTGATCAATTTTTGTCGGTTCTATTGACTGATGAATAACTCCTGTTTATTTTAACATGTCTATTGAGCACTCTGATTCGATATGTGATATTTTGTATTCCTACATGATTTCCACATTACCGAAATTTTTTTCGCTAATATAGAGGTTATCTCCCTTGCTGGGCACCATGTGCGTGTCTGGCTAAAGGTCACTTCTTTATTATCGGACGGAACTCGTTGATAAAGCTCTTCCGGTCCACTCCTTCTCTAGAAGTCTTATATATTTTTATGTTGGCTGATAGTGAACGGATTAAGGAATTGCAGAAACCCAAGAAGCTAGATTTAACACCCTTCTAGCGGGTCCGGGTAGTTTTTTACATTCATTTAAATTATTGATTTATTGATATTTTATTTGAGTGACCCGAACCTTCCTGGTCGTTCTTTTTCCGCTGTACGGGTGATTTTAGGCATAATCTCTATGTGTTGGTAATTTAACGATAGTTATAGCTCTGATTTATCCAAATTATTGAGCCCTCTGCCACTCATATCGGATATTGTTTATCGTTAATTCGTGAGCTGATTTTCTGATACTCGATTATTCTAGTATATATATATATATATATATATATATATATATATATATATATATATATATATATGGATGTAACTAAGTATTTGCGCATGGCATGAATGTGTGTGTGTATATATATAAAAACTTGTATGTGTGTCGAGGAATATATCCGTATGGGGTGGGGGGGGGGGCATATATTTAATTCGCAATATACATATGTAAGTACGCATGTACGAATAAAAGATCGTGCGGTCAATCCGGTGTTTGACATGTGTTTATGCGATTGTACTAATGTATGTATTTGGTCTGAAGGATCGGATTGTGCTAAGATCAGCCACAGTGCTACATTTTCCTTCTATTCTGTCATCAATTGGAATCGCATGTTGCTTCACTTGGCTGCTTATATCGTGTTGATGGCCATGATAGTACCGTTCCTATACTTGTTCTTGATTTTGGCTATATGCTTGAGGAAGAACGAGGATTTTGTTTTTATATGTTCTTTTAATCTGATGTGCAGGTTTCGAATAGTGCTGCGATGTAAAATTGACTGCCATTGCTACATTATAAACTTTACACTATGTACTTGGCCAGGAAAAGAGTTAGTGTTGTGGATGTGGTAATTGCTCAAAGAACCCGTTTTATCTCCGTTCAGAAATTGTTCTTGAGATAGTCATCTCTGCTGGGATTGTCCCGAGTTGATCAGTCAAATGCCATGGCCTTCTCAAATATTTATAGCTTATATGTATTGTTTCGGGATCTTATATACATATTTTTCATAACCAAGCAGATGCAGTTTGAAATGTTCCAAACCGTTACTACTAATAATGAATATTGTATATTTTCGACGTATAATTAAGTTCCTTTACGTTCAATATAGGTGTTTTCACTGCCAGTTGAGAATATTTTCACATGTGAAAACATCAACGTTTCCCGCTGATAAAATACATATAAATTATAGAACAATTGAAATAATATCTCACTAATAGCTGAACAAAAATAAAATCCCAATTTTAATATACAACTGCTACCATTTATGTGGCTAACTTAATTCCAAGCAACATTTGATAATACATTAATCAACGCAATTTTCTACCAAAGGTAACTGCAGCTCGCTAGTCTCATGGATAAACGACTAGCACTATGAATGTATAATTAGATTTCTATAGAAAAATCTACGCGATATATGATTATACAGTCGAAATAAACTTTGATAAATGCTATGACTTTGTTTTTATCGATGTATGAAATATTAATAGTATCATTTTAATCAACTTGCTTGTTCAATATACCGAGGTGCCAAATGATTATAAAGCTAGCATTACATTTAAACTATGTATATCCATTATAATTTGAATTCTGTTTGGTACAAATATTTCACTTTTTCGCTAGCTATTAAAATGATTTAAATATATTGCAAAATAATGGTTATATCATTCAAAATGGGACTAAAAGAATGCTCTACCAATATTTGTATCGGCTACTACTTAAGTACTGATGATTCTCGTGTGATTAGATTAGTCTTCTTCTTTGATAAAACAGCAGATTGTGTACTCTATCCTGTTTAATAGATCATCATATGTTGCGTAAAATGATAATAATTCAATATTATTGTGATTTCATTTGGAAACAATACGTTTATTATTAATCAATGAATGCGAAAATGATGAAAAGGTCGTTACGATGCCCTTTCTAGCAGTGGTATATTTCTTGCTAGCAGGCGGGTTCTACAGGAAAGGTACCCTGAAACGATAAATGTAACAACATTTGAATTATTCTTAGGGAAGCGATCTCTCTCGCATCCAGTCATAAAGCCCTTTCATTTCAATGATATATGGAGACATTATTGCTTCAGCATGGTGCAAATCATTTAATATGAACAAGGAGAATAGTATACATTGTAAATATGTTACATCTATGTTGATACTAACGCATGCTATTTCGTGTTTGCTCGTTACTACGAGACAGTCTAATGTAAATGATCCAATCTAAATTCATGAATATTTGGATAAACTCTCTAGGAAAGTAAATGAGATTTCGCACTATTACGAGGCGGCCAATTAATTCAGAAAATGGCGTTGATTTAAGCTGAGTAATTACGTAACATTGGAAATAAATTAGGTTGCTTTTCTTTCCCAGCATATCAAATAAGAATAAAGATAGCTGAATAAAAGAATTTTGTTCTGTGTCAAATATCGACCATCTAACAGGATTTAGTAGAGACATTGTACAGTGATACAAGGATTTATACATCTATATAATGTTTCTATATGTTTGCTTATTTTTTTATAACTGATTATATCAAGACTTATTTCAAAACTATACGTGAATGATGACATAATCACGTAGATTCGTATACTTTATTTGTTCTACGAATATAAGTTTTCTTATTAAAGATTTGTAACATGCAAAATTAAATTAGGCATAATCAAGGAAGGAAACGTTATATTGCCAGTTGACTTACAACTAACAGCATACAAAACTTCAAATTTCACTGAACCCTACTTAAACACGAACGAAATATAATAAAATTTAGCTAGATATACTGGAATGAATGTTCTCAAAAACACATGAAATGTATATGGAATAATGTATTACTAATGCAAGTTTGCACACAAACAAACACGTAAACACTCACACACAGACACACACACATATACAAATACACATGCATATATATAACGTGAACTTACTAGATCCCAAGTGGATGTCATCCTTGCGGCCAGGAAAACCATAATTGTATTTGATGATCAATTATAGACCCGCAAAAATACACCTAACAACTTCGATATCACTATGGGATCTAGCGACTCAGCATAGGTCACAAACTTAGTTGGTTTATTTCTCTTAAACGAAATCCATAAGAATTTACCTACCTTAACGGCGGTTTCTATCGACACGACGCACTTAATATAGAAAGAAGTAGAAAATAATAACATAGCGTATTAAAAAACTTCAACTTAGGTATCAACGCAGATAAAAACACCAAAAACGTTAACTTCTTTGGTGTCACCCTTTACTCAGACTTTGAAACATATACATCATATCATACACCAAATGAAAAACTTTTTTATGTTAATACCAATTCTAACCACCACAAATTTGTATGAGCTCATTCATTAAGGGGTATCTAATAGAATATCTAGTCTTTCTTATAACGAGATTATATTTAACCGTAACTCCCAATACTATCATGAAGCCTTAGCTCGCTCGGGCCATAGAGATAAAATAAAATTTCACATAATATGGCCATAAATAGAATTATATATTATAATTCTATTCATGGCCATGCTCATTGTATTGAAGATCCTGCCTCCAACACCGAGGGTATCAACAAAGTTAACCCACACCACAACAATAGTCTCTGGAAACACCGCATAGAGAAAAAGTATGTTAAAAACGAAAATATAAATAATACTGTACCTAACACCACACGAAATAATATAGTTAATCAGAATAATATAAATATAAAGAAAAATCATGAGAAAAAGATAAGAAGAAGTAATACATTTTTTAATCCTCCTTTCAACTTAAATGTCTCCAACATACCTAAAGCTTTCTTCTCAATTATAGATAAAAACTTCCCCATTTACCATAAATCCCATAACCTATTTCACAAAAATACTATTAACATCTCTTACTCTACCACACCTAACATTGCGGATCATATAGCTAGCAGTAACAAGAAGAAGATTAGTAAATACTTCAAATTAAACCAAGTTAATAATGTCGAACATAGAAATAACCTTAATAATAACTCAGAACAGTAGTATATTGCAAGTAATAGTAATAATACTAATATTAATGACATTAATACTTACCATAATCTTAATACTATAAGTATAAACAGTAATAACCGTTCAACATCATGCCCCCTTAACCAATATACTATTAAGAATAACAATTGTATGTTTAGACCTAATAGAACTTGCCTATTAAGTAATAATTGGCTTATTAAAGACATCATCTACTCCTGTACTGCTAATCAAATTTCGAAAGTGTATATAGGTTCATCATCGAATAGTTTTAAGACCAGATATAACTCGCACCTTCGTTCGTTTAGAAACCCTAGACTTAGTAATGCCACCTCAATATCAACAACATACACTCATTAAAAACAAGAAGTGTACCATATCCCCTATAGCGAAGGCCCCTTCTTATAACCCACCTAACAAACTCTGTAACCTTTGCTTCCTTGAGTCTCGCACTACTGTTCATTCAAATCACAACCTACTAAATAGAAAAGCATAAGTTTTCTCCACGAGTCCACATTGCCACATATAATTACCTCCCTTTGTTATTAACTCCACTTATGAATATCGTTCCCTTTATTTTTTTTTTCATTTCATAACGTTAAAACAATTTAACGACATTTTTTACCGTTAGACTTTGTCTAATGACTCTTAATAGAACTCGCACATAATGGAAAGGAAACTACTATTTCTTAATAGAAAATTTAAGGATAGGAATGCATTGTATAATATATTTCCTATCGCTAGTAATACAATGGAATTTATCTTTACTACACATATTTTTAAACTCTACGCATCTCAAACACATTACAACTAAAATTAAAAACATTCCTTGTACACTACATTGGCTTTACATCCAACATATACATTTATACACGAATTCTAATATATAAATTCTTCAGTGACAATTACCTATCTCATTTACTTACGTTTTATGCATTATACATTACACAACATTTATTTATTTTATCATTACACATTTCTTTACCATAATGCATGCCATTTTTACATTTTCAACACTTTTAATATGATATAACATTCTGCATGAAATATGCTTGGTTTATTCATTTTATAACTCTTACCTCATGCATGCCTTTATTAACTTTTGCATTATATAACCTTCATTTTACCTTATTTTCAATGCTATGATATCTTTTATCTATCTCCTCTGACATCTTTTTTGGTTGGTATCTTTTGCACATGTATTACCTTAAAGAATATCTTTATATATAATATGCTCAATATTTCGCTTTTCACCATTGCTCCTTATACTGTGATATCTGTAAAATAACATCTTTTTGTAACTCCTGCTTTTCAAAATGATGTCACTGACACTGCCAAGAGTTATGTATCTATCAATGTTGTGAAGACTAGGATTATAATTACTTGTTTAAACATTGTATGTGCTCCGATGAAGCCAAACATTCGTCTGGAAGAAACAATTGTCAGCAATTGTATTAAACTAAAATGTGATTGTTTTATATTCTGTATATATATATATGACTGAATACGAATAAAACAGCTGTGAAAAGATTGCCAATGATAGGTCTGAGTAGAGACGTTAATGTCATATGAAGCTTGTCAACTTGAAGAATAACAGAAGAACGTATTCTTCATGAAATCAGTTGAATGTAAAACGAAGTCATAATTATCAACACAACAGTATTTCTGCAAACAATCAATGTTTTCATTGCAGTTTTTGAGCTGGACCAATTACTGTGAGACAATGTAGTTTCAGGACTCACATCATTCCTGATGATTTGGAAAGCTTGACATGCAAGGTCTGTAACTGTTTCTTTAAAAATGTTGCAGGCCAGAAATTCTGTAAGCGTTTTCATCAAATGGAAAAACGTGGGTAGATATTTTTACATGAAATCAACTGACTGTTTCATGGGTAGGATCTGGTATTGCTTTATCCTGTGTTTTTTTTTGTTTTCAATTTAACTCATCTAAACCGAACTGATGAACCGTTGAAGAGAAGCAAATTATTCTCAGAAATGGTGTACTTAGTGTTGTGGAACTATTTCTAGCAAACTCATCCCATGGACTGAATGCTATGGTACTGTGGATATAACCCACCAGTGTTCTGCCACTATATATATATATATATATATATATACACCCACACACACACATATATATATATATATATATATATATATATATATATATATATATATATATATATATATATAGAGAGAGAGAGAGAGAGAGAGAGAGATAGAT
>OZ024740.1:368783234-368858234 GCA_964016885.1 Eledone cirrhosa
ACAAAACAAGATGGCGTAGGACAGAACAAATGAGAGGCACAAAACAAAGAAAATAATCCCCAGTCACTGAAGAGGTCACATAATGTGTGACGAAAGAACTTTGACAATATATGAACAACGGTGGAACCAACCAACCAACCGGAAATTTATAAATGTTATTTATAATAAATTGGAGTGAAAGCATGGTGCGTGTGTTTCTTATTAGCAACATGACCCTCCCAAAGTATAACAATATGTATATATATATATATATATATATATATATATATATATATAACACTTCCTGCTATATCACTATATCAAGCGGTAACCTAATGTATAGTTCCATATACTGTACCCATTGTGTTGTTAATTCTGTTTAACTTTTACATACATATATATATATATATGTGTGTATATAAATATATATATATATATATATATATATATATATATATATATATATATATATATAACGAAGGAGTTGTGGTAAGGAACCAGATGGACCATAACGCACCAGAGTACTCAATACTTAGGGTAGTAGAGTGGGTAATAGTCCAGATATAGCCAGCCATCGAAACGTCTTGAGCTCTGCCCTCGGGGCCACACTTGTTCCTATATATATAGATATAGATATTTATGTACATATATATATATATATATATATATATATATATATATATATATATATATATATATATATATATATATAAATATATATATATATATATATATATATATATGTGTGTGTATATATATAAACATATACATATATAAATATATATATATATAGGGTTTTATTTCCAGGTACCTTATAAATTTGACTTTCCGTATTTATTACTGTTGTGCGATATTGTGGTTTTTATTGTTTGTAACTTCTCTGTTTTTTAGCCTAAGAAAATATATATATGCCTATGTATATAATTACATGCATACATTTATTTTTTTTAATTAATTGAGTTCTTTACACGAGGAATTGATATCAGTTTTGAAATAACTAATTAACCCGCGTGTGTTTTATATTTTACTCTTAATTCGGCCGGAGATTTACATTCCCATTTGCCCTTTAAAGCATAACTTTCCGTATTTACTACGGTTACGAGATGCGGTTTCTTATTCAGGTACAACCTCTGTTTTTAGCCTAAGAAAATATTTATATGCGTGTGTAATTTATACACGCATATATTTATCTTTTTAATTTCAATTGAGTTCTTAACACGTTGGATTGATAATGTTTTCGAAAAAACTGATTAACCCGCGTGTATATTATTTTTTTTCCTCCTTTCGTAGATCGTAGTTGCCTCCCCTTCCCGCTTAGTGACGCTATAATACTTCCTCAGTTAAAAACTGCTGGAATTTCAAATTTGCCGGTCATTCGATGCGGGAAGGAGCAACTTAACGGACACGATTTTTAACTGTGGTAAGAAATGTTTTTCTTATATCAAAGTTTATTGGGCTTCCATTGATGATTTATAAGCGCCCACCTAAATATATTCTTACATGAATGTATATTAGGCTTCTACATAAACTGGAAATATTCTCCGAATTTGTAGAAAACTTATAATGAAACAATTGTTTGGAAAGAGAGATATATTTTAACTTTTTTTAAAATTATATCTCATAAAATAATACAACTGGCTTTTCCACATAATATATATTGTAGCACCCCAAACACTTAAATTGGGTTTATATTAAAATATAACCAAATGTTTGTTGAGTGAGATGGTTACCAGTCAGAGATTACCTTTAAACTATCTCTGTTATTGTATTAATAATTTATATATATATATATATATATATATATATATATATATATATATATATATATATATATATATATATATATACACACACATATATGTATATATGTTTGAGTTTATGCGTGTGTGCGTTCCTGTGTGTATAAATATACCTGTTAGAGTGTTTTTGATGTCAGAAAACTTTCAAAAAACCTACATGGATGTGTCTCAAATAATGACTGATGTTTTACATGTTGTGATCACCCTGGTTCACCAGGTGCCAGATGACGAGGCATTCACCGATTAGAAACCTTCGACTTGTCATATTTCTTTTGTAGAATATTCTCAAATGTCTTACGGGTTATTCTAATAGCATCGGCTTTTCAATTTTAATGTCAATTGAATGATATCCATCAACATGTGGTGAACAAGATCGTTGCTTCAATCGTGTTAGCAGTAGCAGGATGTCAACTTCATCACAGTCCCTTCCCTTCCAAACTCAATTTGCCCACATTTGTACTGTTGATAAATTTGTATTGTTATCTCCTAATATAGCAACCGAGATAGCATAAATGCCTGTTGGGGCTAAACCCCTTTTCTGTAGGTTCTTTATAGGAACATGATGCCAACTTTTGTCAATTTTCAAGAGAAGTTACTACTATTTACAGTAGACATCTTCTTTGAACTGTTGGATACCAGTCTACTTGAGGAATCAAAGCTTTCATTAACAAAATGAGTTGCAAATAATGCATGCAAGATTTCAAGCTCTAACATCATTCCTTCGTAATCATCTTATGAACTTTTCAGTCCATTCTCGTACATTCATAGAGTGGCTTTAAATATTATTTAGTTGAGTAAGTTATGGTATGTGTTATAATGTTTAATTAATTAATAATACATACATTCCGCATTAACGTTTTGCTATCTTTAAAATATTTAACTTTGGATTTCTTCTTTATAATCTATTATCATAATTTAAATCAATCTTCTTTTCTTCGTCAAGAAATATTTGAAAATGATTACGCAACATTTTATTGAACGTTAGCATTCTATAAGACATTCTAACTATAGGAAATTTACCGCTTGGCAAAAATACATTTTCAAAATTAAGGTAAGATTGGTGTAAACGGTACTACAATTTTCTTCACAAATTTATGACAAACAAAAATAGAAACGTAAAAGTAGAATAATTACGCTCAAGGATCAAATTCTATTCTGCAATTTTAGTTAAGGTACGAAACATGACTAACAAATTTTCACTTTCGTATTTAAAATTACGAAAAAAAAAAATAGAACCTAAATAGATTAGATATTTTTAACTTACGTGGCAATTATATTTTGTCATGTAAATGTAGATTTATTTTTAAAAAGAATATCATAATCGTTATTGATTTATACTAAAAGAGAAATAGAACAAATTAAGTGCTTAGAAATAGCTATCAATAGACATACACACGCAGACACACATTTAGGGAGAACACAAACACACACGCACACACACACACACACACACACACACATATATATATATATATATATATATATATATAAACTTTATGTGTATGCATGTGTGATTGGCTTACGTGAATACACACATATATGCATACATAGATACACATAAAACACGCACACACACACACATATATATATATATATATATATATATATGTGTGTGTGTGGATGTATGTTTACGTGTGTGTAGATGTCTGCGTTTGTGCGTGTGTGAGAGTGTGTGTGTGTCGGTTTATTAGATTGCAGTTAATGCAGGCGTGAACCACGTTCTGCACTCAATCCGGTAATTTGATTTCAAGGTGAAGTCTGGTCGAGCTAGGAGACGTTTAATCTTTTCTTCAGTAACGCAGACATGTTAGATAACCTCTGCATGATATAAAGAACGATCGCAGATTATAAAATGCAGAAGTCAGATAAATAGAGTGAGAGGGAAAGAGAGAGAGAGAGGGAGATGAGAGAGAGAGAGAGAGAGAGAGAGAGAGAGAGAGAGAGAGAGAGAGAGAGAGAGAGACAAAAACAGAGAGATAGAGAGAGGGAGACAAAGAGAGAGACAGACAGACAGTTGGGCAGAGAAAGTTTGTGTTTATGTGTATACGTGTATGTTCTAGTTACATGATTTTATAAATGTTCACTAATAGAGAAAGAGTCGGTTTCTAATAGATACAAGCCTCTTTCATTGGAATTTAGTAAACATCACCAAGGTAAATGTATGCATGTTTGCATGTGAGGGAGCGCGCGCGTGTATGTGTGCAGGTATAGATGTTATTTTACGTGTGGATCACTATGCTTTGAGTTATATGGGTACACGTGCATGTGTGTTGTATCTGTATATGCCTATATGAAGTTACTACATGCAGACATTTTGGAATATTTTACATATTTTTACAGTTCCATTCATGGATTTTACTTGTACTTCCGACCTAGTCGTGTTCTTTCTGGTTTTGTGAAACCCAGCTTTCCCTAATTTGTACTAACACATATAGTAACATATCCTAGAGACCAAATAATCACAGTTATAATGGTGAATGTATAGTCAAGGTGGCATATCTGCAGATAGCTCAGTAGTCTTGCATAGATATTCTCATTTTCGCTAATCTTTAATATATTGGTATCTGCTTGGCAGCTTACTTCCACTACTCTATATACTTTCATTCCGCTGTCCCATGTCACTATATCCGGTCTGTTATGCTTGCAGTTTATTGGGATTTTGCCTGGGTCATTACACCAGTACTCTTTCATATTATGTATGTGTATATATTCCACATTGACATAAAATTGTATATGCATTTTATAGAGTTTTGGCCACTACATCATGTCTGAAAGGTAGATAATACCAGGTTGGCATATTTGCACTACTGCTTATGACATGGGGGACATCTTGGAAGTTAATTCTGCAGTGTTTGTATTTGTCGTCATATCTAGTTGTTTTCGCTGGATTCCTATTCCTTTTGTTAATCCAGTATTTTGTTTTCAATCCTTGTTCTTCGATTGCAAAAGAATATAAGTGAGAGAAACTATAGTAGTTGTTGGGTGGAAGAAGACCTTATGATCAAACATTATGTCTGAAATTATACAGTTCCATAACTGCTATAGATCAGTCAATATATCAACATGATCAACTCTCCGAAACGATCGTAAAACAATGAGAGAATGTTGTAAAGTAACTTGCTTTGTTATTATTATCATTCTTAAACTATATATATATATATATATATATATATATATATATATATATATATATATTAACAAAAGTAATAGGAATCCAGCGAAAACAACTAGATATGACGACAAATGCAAACACTGCAGAATTAACTTCCAAGATGTCCCCAACGTCATAAGGTGGTAGATTATTTATATATATATATATATATATATATATATATATATATATATATATATATATATATATATATATATATATATATATATATATATATATATATATATATATACATATATATATATATATATAAGCTACCGCCTTATTATTGACGTCGAAATACGGCGAAAGTTTATATTTCTATTTCCGAACTCGCTCGCTGTTTCAAGACATATTTACTATATATATATATATATATATATATATATATATATATATATATATATATATATATATATATATATATCAAATTACAGGCACAAACAACACCGTCAACCTGAAATCGAGAGCCTACTCTCCTAAGGTAACCGAAGTTGTTCCTTTCGAGACGGACCTTCTTGACTTAGTCGCTAACATTTCCTTTCGCAAACACACTAACACCTTTCAAACGAAACTCAGAAATGATATTAAGAAATGTAGGTCTTCTAATAACACCTTCGTCCTTTCCGAAAAAACTAATAATATTTACGAAGTCGACAACACCACTTTCCGCCACCTGGCCCATAACGCTATTACTTCTAAATATAAGAAAACTAACCATATGGCCTACCACGACATTAATACAGAAGCCAAGGAACTCGCCACCGACTTTAAGGTAGATAGGAAGCTACAATCTTTAGCTAAGCGGGAGGCGTTCCTCACCCTGAAAGATCACAAGGTAGACTTTACTTCTAACCCCACATATAGACTAAATACGGCACGCACAGATATGGGACTAGTTAGTAAAGCCATACTTAGAAATATAGTTAAGACCATTGAGACCAAGTCCAACCTGCCCCAGTGGGAGAACAGCGACTCCGTAATTAAAAGGTTTAACTCCTTAAAATCCAAAGAAGCGAAGTTCACACTGTTTGACATTGTTGATTTTTACGCGTCGATCTCAGAGACCCTGTTAAACAAAGCGTTGGACTTCGCTACCACTTATACCACCGTCGATGGTTTAGACAGGGAAATCATCGCTCACTGCCTGAAAACCCTCCTCTTCAACGACGGAGTAGCCTGGGCAAAGAAGTCTACATCTTCAGACATGTTCGACGTCTCCATGGGATCGTTTGACAGTGCTGACGTATGTGACTTGGTTGGATTTTTTATCTTAGCCATATTACGTGTTAGATTCCCGGACTTCCACACAGGAATATACCGTGACGATGGACTGACTTTATCGAGCCATAAAAGTGGTCACGACCTCGAGCGGTTTAAAAAAGACGTAGGATAACAGTAGCCACCAACCTCTCTAGTGTAGATTTCTTAGACATTAATTTAGACCTTCGCACACACACCCACGGACTCTTCCATAGGCTAAACGAGAAACTTAATTACATTCACAAGGACTCATGTCACCCTCCCACTGTTTTTAGAAACTCCGTTAAGAATATCAGTACTAGAATCTCAAACCTCTCCTCTAATAAGGCTATCTTTGACTATAACACGTTTTGGCTAACAGCGGCTTCTCACAACCTATCACCTACTCTCCAACTAGCAAAAACACCATTAAGAAAAGTAAGCGCATCGATAGACAAACTATCTGGTTCTCTCCTCCCTTCTCACTCAACGTTAAATCCAATCTAGGAAAAACATTTCTAGCCCTCTTAGATAGACATCTCTCCATACGTCATAAATACCGCTCCATCTTTAACCGACACAAAGTTAAACTAGGATACTTCTGCGCTAAGAACATGAAGGTCCACATCACCACCAGTCCTAGGAGCAACACCCCACCAGGGTGCTCTTGCAGTAAGCCTGAAGCTTGCTCCCTTCACCAACAATGCAACACACCAGCTGTAATCTATGAAGCTGTGGTCACTTCCAACCGTCCAACCAAACACAGGAGGTCAAATCATATGTGGGCTGGCGGAGGGCCGATTCAAGGAGCGTTTCTGAACCACCAGACTACCTTCAGATACCCGGACAAACGTTCATCCACGAAACTCGAGAGCCACGTATGGTCCCTCAAGAACTCAAGTATATGGTACTCCATTCAATGGAAAGCCATCACAAGTCCAAACAATACGCAATGGGAAATCCGACGTGTGGCTTGTGTATTGACGAACGAATAACTATCCTAAAGAGATTACGCAATAGTGATTACCTAAACACGGGAAGTGAATTTTTCACACGTTGTCCACACGTCACCAAACATCTATTGCATAATTACAAGGCTCCGGAATGATTCTTTGTAATTTTATTTTTAATTTCTTTTTTAGTTTCAACCAAAAAACTTACCTGGCTTTCGCAGCTATCTCCTTTACACACCCCGCACGAAGTCTAGTATTGCTTGTGTGAAGTGACCGAGTTTCTGCGCATACGCGTTCGTACGGTTGTCCTTCCTGTTCCTATAACCATACACAGCCCGAGCTGAAGATCCGCGAAGGTGAAACAATTGTTCTCGGTATGGTGAACTAACTGTTGTGTAATCATTTATATATATATAATATATAAGATCAAAAGATGGTTAAAAGAGTTCCATGTATGTTATTATGCGCATTTCAAAAACAAATATCATCATGCAATAACATTTGCGTTTTCGTCAGATAAAATAGGGAGACATGATATGATGGTTAAAACACACTTGTGAATAGTGCAGTTTTAAATCAACATATGAAATGTAGTTTTAGATTGATGTGTGATATTGGGAAAAAATGTTGAGGGATGAGGAGGTTGGAAAGGATGAACAGAAGGAGGAGATGAGAGTAAAAAGTTGAGGGGGAGGAGTATAGTGAGGAAGGATGAGATAGGAGGAGAGATGGGTGATAGAGAGAGAGAGATAGCTTTTATAACTAAGAAAAAATATATTCTTTTACATAGAGAGGTTGAAAAACCGTTGGAAGATAATATATGAATTAAAAGAATTTGAAAATTAACGAAGAGAAAAATAATGTTAAGTTAAGGTTTGTATATTGAAGGGTTTAATAATATGTACGATGAAAAGAAATTGTTAATATCTATTAAGAATAATATTTAAGTGTTTAATAATATGTGCGATAGAAAGAAATTGTTCATATGTATTATTAAAAAATATATAAACATATAGCAATAGTAATGTAAGTAAGGATATATTGTGAAAGAAGTAGAAGATTGGATGAATAAGTTAGATGAGCATGAAAGGGAGAAAAAATAATGAATTGAGGATGAATAATCTAACGTTAAAAAAAAATGTTTATGTTTACAAAGGATATTTTCAAGGTGATATAAAGTAAGAATATATTGTGATGTGTAATAATTGTTTCTACGTTAGGCACAATGATAATTGAGAAGTATCAGGAAGAAAAGGTACAGATTAGGGGTTGGAAATTAAAAGAAAAAGAAAAAGAAAAAGAAAATGAAAAAGAAAAAGATAAAAAGAAAAGAAAAGGAAAAAATAAAGAAAGGGAAGTGATAAATAGGAGAGATATAGAATGAGTAAATAGTATTATATAATGTATAATAAATAACTTTGAAATAAGGTAGAAAGATGGGTATATTTTTAAAGAAATATATATATATATATATATGTGCCTTTGAGAAAAGGATTTTAAGTTGATAAAGTATTAGATATTAGCTGTATACTTTATGGAATGTTCTGTGGAATTTATGCAAGCAGAGAGAAAACAAGTCAGTGCGTCTATTTATTATAGAATCTAAATCAGATATAATGGTAAATTTTTCACTTAAACAGAGATTGCATGTCTTGGTTAGAGAACTGTTCAAGCATGGAGAAGCAGAAGAAATATTTTTCCAAGAGATGTTATAGTTAATATTTTTGTCTTTCAAGGACCATATGAGTTCTGACAGTGCCGTGTTGGTTCTTTTAAGTTGGTATTTAAAATACGAATGATGATTATAAAGACGAGCTTTAAAGGAGGTGGAAGTAGAGCCAAAATAAGTGAAGGAATTGGTGTCAGTTATAACTTTACATTCGTAGAGTAAGTTTTTTCAAGCCAATGGTTGTTGAGAGGACATTTATTTTTAACAGGGCAATTGCAATTGCGATTAGAGAGATTAGCAGAGTTATTAACAAGTGACCTAGTGTTATCTATAGAAGGAATTGGATTGGTGAAGTTATTTACGATAGGAATACTAGTTTCTCGATTTAGAATGGGATTAAGAACATTTAGCGAATTTGCGTTTGACGTCGTATTTGGGTTTGCAGAAATTAGCCTAGAGTTTACAATGACGTCGGGAGTACTATTACTATTATTATGATATTCAGTGTTGGAAGGAAGAGATTTAGTATTTAGTATTTTAGTGTTGTGTTTAGAGATAATGTTGGAGAAGTTGGAGGAGGTCGAATAGGAAAATGTTATAGTGTGTTTGTTAAATATTTTACTATAGATATGTGAGTGAGGGAAGCATTTATTTAAGGCACTAAAGAATAATTTAGGAATATTATTATTAATAGAGATGGAGAAAGGAGCATTATACCAGATTATGTTTTTGTATCTAGGTCTTTCATTAAAGTTATTGGAATGATCATTATTAATTATTCTACTGTAAGATCTTCTAGAATTTGTTTCTTTACTATATTTGATTTTATCAGGATAATCGGCTTTAGAAAACGCGTTATTATAGTAATTGGCGATAGCATCAAAGATGTTTTTATTAGAAGATAGGTTAGATATTCTTTTTCCAATATTACTAACTATATCATTCTTAATATTAGTGGGGTGGTTAGATTTAAAATTAACATAATTTAGGTTCTCATTGTTTTTATGGTAAGGGTAATATAGGCAAGTATCAAGATTAAGAGATACATCCAAGAAATTAGCTAGTTTGATGTTGTTATCAAATTCAATTTTTAAGTTATGTTGGTTAAAGAGATTACGTATATTGGTCTTAATAATATTAAGGTTAACTATGTTGCAATTTAAGATAGTAAAGAGTCCATCGTCACGATAAATTCCACCGCGAATTTGAGGAATTTTCCGACTCAAAGAGTTCAAAATAAATATACCAATTAAATCTGTCAATTGGGATGAATCGTATGCTCCCATTGTGGTGTCAAAGTTGTTAGAGGTATCAACTCTGGTCCAATATTCATTGTTGAACTCTAGGATGGTTTTACGTGCGGTGAGAATGATGTGATGTTCATCTGTGGTGATGTCTGAATGTTTGTAAGCGAAAGATACAGCATTGTTGAAAAGTGAGGGCGAAATAGAAGAATAGTAGCTGGCAATATCAAATTGAATAAATATTTGTTTGTTTTTGTTAATCAATTTGTTGAACCAGACAATCACATCAGGAGTACCACCCCATACATTTAGGTTCAAAGAAGAGCAATTAGAACGAACCTGTGGGATAATTCTATCCAAGATGGCTTTGCTAACAACCCCCAGATATGATTTAGAGGGGGCGATTAATCTAACAGTTAGTTCAGTACGAAAATTGTTTTTGCGATCCTTGAGAGTTCCTGAGAGGAATGGTTCGGTCTTTTTTCCGATGCCAAGTTTTGACATAATCTCAGAGGCTTCAAAGTTTATGGATTCTAAATTATCATATATATTTCTTTAAAAATATACCCATCTTTCTACCTTATTTCAAAGTTATTTATTATACATTATATAATACTATTTACTCATTCTATATCACTCATATTTATCACTTCCCTTTCTTTATTTTTTCATTTTCCTTTCTTTTCTACTTTTTCTTTTTCTTTTAATTTCTAACCCCTAATCTGTACCTTTTATTCCTGATACTTCTCAATTATCATTGTGCCTAACGTAGAAACAATTATTACACAGCACAATATATTCTTACTTTATATCACCTTGAAAAAATCCTTCGTAAATATAAACATTTTTTTTGACGTTAGATTATTCATCCTCAATTCATTATTTTTTCTCCCTTTCATGCTCATCTAACTTATTCATCCAATCTTCTACTTCTTTCACAATATATCCTTACTTACATTACTATTGCTATATTTTTATATTTTTTTAAATAATACATATCAACAATTTCTTTCCATCGCACATATTATTAAACCCTTAAATATTATTCTTAATAGATATTAACAATTTCTTTTCATCGCACATATTATTAAACCCTTCAATATACAAACCTTAACTTAACATTATTATTCTCTTCGTTAATTTTCAAATTCTTTTAATTTATATATTATCTTCCAACGGTTTTTCAACCTCTCTATGTAAAACAATATATTTTTTCTCAGTTATAAAAGCTATCTCTCTCTCTCTATCACCCATCTCTCCTCCTATCTCATCCTTCCTAATTATACTCCTCCCCCTCCACTTTTTACTCTCATCTCCTCCTCCTTTTCATCCTCCTCCCATCAAATTTGTTTCCCAATATCACACATCAATCTAAAACTACTTTTCATGTGTTGATTTAAAACTGCACTATTCACAAGTGTGTTTTAACCTTCATATCATGTCTCCCTATTTTATCTGACGAAAACGCATGATGATATTTGTTTTTGAAATGCGCATAATAAAATACATGGAACTCTTTTAAACATCTTTTGATCTTATATATTATTTATACTCCAGTCCTACAAACTGTAGAGTGCTTCTTATCCGATATCTGCATTGCTTTATTGTACTACAATAGAACTCACCTCCTACATATATATATATATATATATATATATATATATATATATATATATATATATATTATGTCGTCAAAAAAAAAAAGGATATATATATATATACATATATATTTATGTATAGATAGAGAGGGGGGGGTGAGAGAGAGAGAGGTTGAGAGAAAAAAAAATATATATATAGTTGAGTATACAAACAAATCTAAAGGGCACTTTTTTTTTTTTCTTTTTTATAAAAACGATTTGACTTAAATACACGCCTCCTTGGTTAACTCACCCGCGCTATCAGAAGAGAATTTCTATTATGCCAGTGATATATTTAAAGCAATTTGGTTTGCTTTTTATAAGCGAATGCTTACATGCATGCAGGCACAGATATATCCAATCACAAATAGACAAACGCGCACGTGCGCGTGCGCAAATTGTATATGTGTGTGCATACATCTGGGTGCACACGTACGTGTCTATGTTTGTATACATGCATACATAACATTATTAAATGAAATATATTAACAGAATACTATATATATACCAATTCATCTCAAATTTCTCCTTCAATTATTCTCTCTTTAAAATTGAATCTCCGTAAAAACATGTCTACAATGCTATGTTTTATTTGGATTTGAATAACAGCTCGTACACAAATGATGCAATAATACAACATTTGTAGAACTTGCTTAATTACTGTTATCGGTTCGTCTTAGAACTCCTGATAATAAAGATTATTTCATTCTATACTTTGCAAAATGGCTCCTTATGGAAATCATTAATAATGCCATTGTTTGAAGATGTGGCACAGTTACCTTTTTGTTTGTAAGGTAAGTTATGATATTATCTGTACAATACACGCTTTTATACAACAGTTATACTGAAATACAATTTCGTTTGGAATGCTTTCAAAACTGATATACGAATAAGACAGTTTGCAACATTCCTCCATTAAGTTTCAGCTCGTTCATCTTAAAATCCATCAATACCTAAAGTGCTAAATTGATAATGAGATCTATAGTAGATTTTAGATTTCAATGCCACTTCATTTAGTAAGGAATCTCTTAGATATCCTTATTATACAAATTAATATGGTTGGCACTACCTTAACAACAATGCATGAAATGATTTTATTAGTGAAAATGATATCCAATATTTCAAGAATTTTGCATTTCCTGTCATGTGATTATGAATTGAATATAAATTAAATTGTTTTGCTAATTTTACGAATACTTCCCTAACGCATTGAAATATGGTCTAAACCGACTGAATTTGGCATTTAAATGGCTTGCTGAAGTCAACTATGATTAAATTTCTGCAGCAATATTGGATACACTGCAATTAATATCACTGGCAGGATATTAGTTGCAACATGCTTAATGAATAGGATGATCAGATATGTCATACCCCAATACAACCCTTATGTAGTTGCTGAAATGAAAATATAAGAAGGAATTGCTTTTATTTTTAAATCGCATCCGACATTTATAGAAAATGGCATTCTGAAAAATATTTTGCTCTTGCTACATTATGAACATTTTAAAATTCTGGGTGATCAAGGATATATGAGGGCTACAGAAGAAATACTCCAATAATCCTAACACTTATTAGGGCTAAGTAAAAAGGTAATCTACTGCAATTCTAAATAGTAAACATATATACATTCAGACGGTGCAAACGTCACGTTTTTGCCCCAAAACAATTCTCTTTGTCATCCTTCTCTTTCAAACGTTTCTATATTTCATCTGCATCTCATCCACCTTGTGGGTGGTCTCTTTTTTTACCACTGATCGTTAATCTCTCTCCTCTGAGGCATTTGTATCCGTCGTTGTCTTTGACACCTTTTAGCTGTTTTATCGAGTTTCTTGCGATGCATTTAAATACCCTCCCACTTCGACTCAATCAGAGAATACATTGTTTTGACTTATTTATATATTTATATATATCCAAACAAATGGGCGCACTAGATAAAAAAAAACAAGAAAGCAAAGGAAAGAAAGACAGTCACATCGCTTCGGTGAACCTCTGCAGAACGCTACAGTACCAGTGCATTAGTGTTGATACTATTCATTCTGGTGCACATTGAGACGTACCAAGACACATACAAGCAAAGCCAGGCCAAGTAAACAATTAAGGAGGGAAAGATATCCAATATATATCAACTGGAGAAGAAGCGGGATTATGGTGTATGATGGCTTAGCCAAAGGAGAAAAATAACTAAAATGGGAAATTGTAACAGAAAAATAATATATATATAACAGCAGTATGCATATCTACACACACACACACACACACACACACACAGACATATATAATTATACATATATATATATTATATATATATATATATATATATATATATATATATATATATAGTATATATATATATAGTATATATATATATATATATATATATATATATATATATATATATATATATATATATATATAGTTATTAGAATTGGTGCTCTGAAATAGCATGTGTACAATGTTATTTTTTATTTGGATTTGAATAACAGCTCGTACACAAATGCCATTAATACAACATTTGTAGAACTTGCTTGATTATTGTATGTATAGTATATTTGCCCATATACCGTATGTTTAATTAAAAACCTTTTGAAGAACATACGCTATCGGTTTTAAAGTACTGACTATGTCACTTACTTCTTTTCGGCGAAAGAAAAGAGACAAGATAACAGTCTGTTTCACGCTGTTTGGCGATCATGAGAGCCACGCTTGCCCTGCTTTCACCGAAAATTATAGAAGCTGGATTCTTATAGAATCCCAGTAATAAGCAGGAGATGATTATACGGAGCGAATGCCGGTCCAGCGACAATTATAATTTTCGGCTGAAGCAGGGAGTGCGTGGCTCTGATGATCGCCAAACAGGGTGAAACAGACTGTAAGCTTCTCTCCCTTCTTTCGCTGAAAACCGATAGCGTATGTTCTTCAAAATGTTTTTAATTAAGCATACAGTATATTGGCAAATATACCATAGAAACATTCATGTATACATCGCTATTTCAGACCACAACTCATAATAGCTAATTTTTTCTGGATCGGCAATCGCTCTGTATAATCAGCTCCTGATTATTACTGGAATTCTATAAGAATCCAGCTTCTCTAATTTTCGGTGGAAGCAGGGAGTGCGTGGCTCTGATGATCGCCAAACAGCGTGAAACAGACTGTTAGATTCTCTTCCTTCTTTTACCGAAAAGAAGTAAGTGACATAGTTACTACTTTAAAAAGGTTTTTAATTAATCATACGGTATATTGCCAAATATATTATACATACATTTATATATATATATATATATATATATATATATATATATATATATATATATATATATATATATAAATGTATGTATAATATATTTAGCAATATACCGTATGATTAATTAAAAACCTTTTTAAAGTAGTAACTATGTCACTTACTTTTATATATATATAAGCTATAGTAATTGAAAATCGAACTGGCAAGACAGATCACAACAGACACACAAACACTCAATTTCAATTTTACTTTTGAAAATCATACGAACTGTGGAACCGGTAAAGTAAAAGAATAAATAGTCTTAAAAACTCCAGTTGCACTTTCAATTTATTCTCCTTACACGTTCATCCGTGTGGGACATTTCTTTAAAAAAGAAAAAAAAACTCGTTTTCTTACACACACACATGTTCGATTTTCAATTACTATAGCTTATATATATATATATATATATATATATATATATATATATATATATATATATAAACTAGCAGAAGTACCCGGCGTTGCCCGGGTGTAAGTCGAACTTTGGTCTGTTGTTAAAATGTTTGAAAGTTACTTCCCGCGCATCACAGGTGCAAAAACCTTCGAACCTCAAGGAAAAAAAACAGAGTTTAGTATACGGAGGTGTGTAATTCAGCATAAATAATGGATCAATTGTAGGTTCAGAGTGTATCGTTGAAATTGTTCTTTGCAAGACTGACGGAAGTCAAATTCAATTGAAATTGAATTTTCAGTTGATTTTTAAAGCAGGGTGAAAAAGTCGATTTTTTCAAATATTTTTTTTTTTTTTTTACAATTTTGGCGCTCACGTGTGCAGAAGAAGAAATAAAAGGGACTTTATCTGAATCGCGGCCTAATGGACGATTCATTTGCGACAGTTTTCACGAAAATCGGATGTACCTGTAAAACATTATCCCATCTGCAACTTTGCCTTGTTTTTTGCGCAAAGTCGAACCCCCGCTTCAGTTTTATTCACTTTTTACATGAACGCGTGATCTCTGAAGTAGATTTGAGTAGCTAAAGACCTGTCCCGGTAAATTTGCTATATGTGAAAAAAAGTTGATCAAAATTGCGTCCAGGGTTATTGCCCTTTGCAACAGCCTCAAGAACATGTAATTAAAAAGATTTACCATGGACTATCGTGCACGTTGGTATTGTGTTTAGCCTGCGAACATTGGTGATCAAATGAGGCAACAATAAGCCATACTGATGACGTTTAAGCGGGTGGCAAGGAATTGATGCGGCATAGATAGCCATGGGAGTCTTGAAGGAGCACGGCGGTCAGGCGAAAGAAAGGGCCGAGGAGGGGATGGTGGCTGACAGTGCATGGAGGCGGCATTCTGAGGCCTCAAGATGTAGTAGGGCGACGGCCAGCAGGCAAGGAAGAGGGCAGAAGTGGACGGTGGCAAGGATGCCGCATGGTGATCCATGGCAGTCTTGAAGGAGCACTGCGGGCATGAAAAAGAAAGGGCCAAGGAGGGGATGGCGGCTGACAGAGCATTGATTTCTGCATGGTGATGCATGACGATGCAGTGGGACGACTGCGTGCAGGGAAGGGAGAAAGCCGAGATTGACGGTTGTAGGGATTCCGCATGGTGAACCAAGGCACTCGTGACGGACCAAGTCGTGCGGGTAAGGGAGAGGGAAGAGGAGGGCATGGTGGCTGACAGAGCATGGATGCGGCATGGTGAGGCATGAAGATGCAGTGGGATGACATATATATACACACACACACATATATATATATATATATATATATATATATATACACACACGTATATATATATATATATATATATATATATATATATATATATACACACACACATACATATATACATAACTATATATGTGTGTGTTTATCTATGTATGTATTTTATCAGCAGGCAGGAGGTTTTGGCTGCGCCAATGAGGTGGAAGAGAGGGAAAGAGAGTATATACATAACTATATATGTGCGTGTTAATCTATCTATGTATTTTATCAGCAGGCAGGAGGTGTGGCTGCGCCAGTGAGATGGAAGAGAGGGAAAGAGAGTAAGTTAGAGTTGTCGTGATTTTTGCCTCTGGTGATCGAATTATCGATTTTTCGAAAATTTAATGTAGTGCACGTTTATCCCCGGATCAAAATACACACTTGCGTCGAGTTTCATCGATTTTTGAAAATATCGATTTTTGGCTTCAGGGGTCCCGATTATCGATTTTTCGAAATTTTCAAGTAGCCTATTCCACTCTACGCGTTGAGTTTTATATATGTTTTAGAAGCATAGTGATCTCCAGCATAGCATCTTTACAACCAGACCTAGGGTTTGCTATGATATTCCTAATGCCGTCCTTTATCCCATTGATGAGCCTGACTTTGATGACACATCTATATATATAAAACTGAGGTTGTCTGTCTGTCTACTAAAACCTTCGGCACACATCTCCTCTTAAACCGTACGTTCAAATGTCGGTGAAATTGCTACACTTATAGATGAAGGTCCGGCGGAACCATCGGTCAAATAAATTTTCAAATCGACCCACGCCAAGTGTAAAAATCGAATTTGTAATGTATTGATTTTTCAGTTCAAATGTATAAATAGAGATGAGAGACGAGTTATTTCCCTTTTATGGCGTCATTTGCTTATCTATTTATGTTACGTATAAACGACGCAGTGGACCGAGAAGAACAATTTCATGCAAAGAGAAGACCAAGTTTATGGTGTAAATGGAGTCGTTAGCCTAATATTCTATTTAAAATAACCGAATGATTTCCAGCCCCGGAGTTTAAGAATGATGTAAATAAAATTGTAAACGAAAATGACAAGTTATTAAAATAGTTGTTTCTACTTTTGGCACAAGGCCAGCAATTAAACAGTACATTACTGGTACTTTATTTTATCGACCCCGTAAGGATGAAAGGCAAAGTTAACCTCGACGGGATTTTAACTTTGCCTTAACATAGTAAAAATAAATAGTGAAGATTTAGGCCAGTACATACGTATGCACCGACGAACATACACATACTTATACATACGCACACACAAATACATACACACACACACACGTGCGCGCGCGCGCGTGTGTGTAAACCTTATGCATTTCTACAGTATTTTCACCAAACTTAAGACATAGGTTACTCATGTAATCCGGATGGTCATGGACACTTTCATTTTTCCAGATATTGATTATAGGGCCTCCCGGCGGATAACGCCCTTTAACCACTTCCTTGGAGTCGACTGAAGCACTGCAGAGCAATGCAAAAAAAACGTCATAACTTCTGGAGTTCGCAACCGATTTTCACAAAACTTGACACATGGGATACGTTTGTTCTACAGATGAATGTGAACTCTCAGAATTGGCACATATTCAGTAGGGGACCCCTGAGGGCAGGAACCCCCTTTTGGAAAAAGTCGATGAGTTTATAAAGTATAGTTTTCGAAGCAGCACTGAAGTATTGACATAAATGGCATACATAACTGCTATTTAATACCCGAGCAATGCCGGGTACCTCTGCTAGTACCCTATATTTTTGATAGCTCCAAAGAAAGGAATTGTTGGTGGTAAATAGGGGATATGTTGAGCACACACACAATCAGTCTTCAAAATAACCGCACGATCTCCAAATCCTTTCTCAGGTATTTTCGTGACCACATGGATGATTAAGGGAGTATATTTATTCTGGGACCTTGTGATCAAGACCACAAAGTCAAAAACAACCGTCCTGATACTGATGTAAAAAGACAGCCCCACAAATGGATTCTAATTGGGGTTGTGATCTCTGAAAGCAACAATATTGCTGGAAATGAATTGGAAAATATCAATAAGTATGCAATCCGTGCAGGTGCATTTAGAACTGAGAAATATGTACATATAGATAAAGCAGCGTAATCGGGATCAACAAAACTTTATTCAATTTAAATCATCAGCAAGTACTATAATTTTGATAATTATGTCATGTATGCCATGTATTAATTGTTAATATCTTTATGAAAGTAAAGTCACTCGATCGTATTGGACTCAATACAGATAAATAATGAATGTATTCACTGTACTATATGTTGTAGCAAATATATCATACGAAACACGATATTTGTTCTCTATTGCACAGAATATATATCTTTGTTATAAAACTTTTAATAACAACATATACCGTTGAAAAGAGATTAGTTTTCAAAGCATTTTCCTCCATCGCATATATCTGTGAAACAAACACATATATACACCAGCTATACCCGTATGGATAATTGAAAAACTATAAATCATATACTGTTAATGGGTTATATACGAACATGGATAAAAAGAACGTTTAATATAGAACATTATATGTAATACTCATATAGAACTAACAAATTAAATACACATGTTTAAAAGAAAATTTGCTTTGTGAAATCTGGTTCTACGGGGAGGGAAATCTACATATTAATCAGTCATTTTACGGTGCTATTTGGATATAAGTGATACAAGTGCAAAGGATTGAAATTAAAGCAAAAACTAAATTATACACTCTAGGGAAGAAGTATATTGAGTTAAACTCAGAAGTGGTGAATTATTATTTAATCCAAAAGTCATTACTAGACTAACACATTTAATATAAATACATTAGGTATAGAACACGATTTGGAAATTATTACTGAAATAATATTTGGAAATGAATCAACCTTAGGCATTTCTATGCTCCCAACTTTTATTGCATTATGAATTAACCAATGTTTGTTTTTGTTGTTTTTATTTTCACGTCATATTTCTATCGTGCGCAAATCTAAACTATAGAGTATTTGGTAAAATGAATTCACAACGCAAGGAAAAATTATAAGGTATATATTGTCTCATGAAAATAAACATTTTCTTTCTCTTTTAACTGCACTTTCCCTCATTCAAACAGTTTGTTTGCAATTATATTTATATACATCGCATACATCGCACGTGTATTAAACAGATCCTGAGACATCTCAACCGCCAATTACACGTCCATAAGCGGACACTCTCAGAGCGGACACATCGACTGCCAATAGCACCCGGAGACTTGCTCCTAAAAATCACTAAAGCAATCGACCAGTGCTACCACTCCAGAGTCCAATACGAGAAAAAACGGCTCAAGCGAAAATATGAGTGGATCTTGTCGAAACGCCACAACGAGAACATCGACACTAACGAACAGACGGACCAGAACCACGTGGAAAACAACAACTTAACAACCGCCACCGCCGCAACCACCAACACCGAGCCATACCTCAACGATGCGACGCACCTGGTCACCGACCTAGCCGGCACTCTCACGAGCAACGAGCTGAAACTCCTACACCTCGGACCTAAGTTCATCGTCACACAACGTCTCGACGACAGACTCAAACTCAACAGCGAGGCCAACTTTTGTCGAGCCCCTTACCAACTTAAATGGGTGACCGCTATCAACAGCGCCACAGATAACAGCACCGACGTAACCCACCCCAAGTTCCCCACTTACCACCCCGACAACCCACTCCACCCCCCACCCACCAACCACGAACTCGACACTAAACTCATCAGGCTAAAACACTCCATCTCGGATATACTTCACAAACATACACACACACGCACAACACATAACCTCACCAAATCTCAACTCACCACTCTCTCCAACCTAAAATCGAAAAACCTCATCTATCATCCCTCCGACAATGGAAAAGAATTCTGCGTCATCAGCAGAGAGGCCTACAACACCCTGGCCCTCCAACACCTTGACGATGACAACCTCTACTCCAAGGTCACGGGAATCACTCCCGCGCAGATAGAAGAACACATCAACTCCGCCTGGACCAACATCTGCGACCGGCGGAAGCTCCCGAAGAAGCTGAGATACAACCTCCTCACGAGGAACAGCAGACTATCCGCCTTCTACCACCTCGTGAAAACACACAAACAGGGACCCGACCTGAAAATAAGGCCCATCGTATCGAGCGTGGAGGGACCACTCTACAAAATTTCATGGCTCCTAGCCAGAATACTCAAACCCATCTTAGACACCTTGCCGGGACACGTTATCAGCTCCGAGGAGGTGTTGAAGCACCTGCATCAAATGGATCCCGACACCAGAAGGAATAACAAATATGCCTTCAGCCTTGATGTAGTCGCTCTCTACACCTCGGTCCCGGCACTCCCGGCCGTCAATATACTAATGGAACGCGTCCAATCCACCGAATTACACTGCTTCGGGCTCACCACCACTGACATCCACCAACTCCTATCCATCGTCGTCGAAAACACCTACTTCGGATTCCTTGACAAAATATACCAACAAACCTCAGGATTGCCTATGGGATCAAGCCTATCAGGTGTGCTACCGATCTCCTACATGGACAACCTCGAACGCAAGGCACTCAACGCCTGCCACCCCAACGCCGTAGCCTTTTTCTAAAGATACGTGGACGATATCCTCATCCTCACATCTTCCCAAGACACGGCGAACAGAATCTATGAGACGTTCAACAACACGGACGAGAACATTGACTTCAGTGTTGAACACCCCAACGAAGACGGGTCACTTGCCCTCCTCGACTAACGAATCAACATCACGGAACAAGGAGGGATCCACTGCAACTTCTACAGAAAGGCAGCCTGCAGGGACCTATTCGTTCACTACAAGTCCGCCCTCCCTAACAGTGCCAAAAGAGGATACATCACGAACGAGATCGCGCGAATCAAAAACAGATACAGCGATCCCGCGAGTAGTGTCACTCATACCAAGCGATTCCTCGAGGTGCTGGAGACGAACGGGTACCCTACCTCGATCACAGACAGAATAGGAGACACCAGACGCAAGAGGCAGAGAAGCACCCAAGGCAAGTGCTTCCTTAAAATGCCACACCTGGGCGAGAAAACCCCCAACGCTATCCGCAAGGCTATACAGAGGGAGGGCCTCGACAGCCACCTGGCCCACTCGGGCCCCTCCCTGCGAAGATGCCTCTCCAGGAAACCCGAAAATCTACTGACGCATGCTCCCTCAGAGACTGCCCGATACGCCATGCTAACTGTTACCTACGCACGTACGTCGTGTATAAGATAGAATGTGACAGGTGCAACCAATACTACATAGGTAGCACACTTCGACTTTTACACATCCGGATCAAGGAACACACTAAAACCAGGGCCTCGTCTTTCCGGAAACACATAGACAAATGCGGAAACAAAGACGGAAGGCCGATTGTCACAATTCTAGCGACTGAAAGAAACGTCGGCACGTTACGTATCAAGGAAGCGCTTTTTATCAAACGACTGCAACCGCAAATGAACAACCGATCAGAGAGAAGCGAAATGAAATGGCTGGTTTAAGTTAACAAGCGATGCAACAACACACAACACACACACACACACACACACGCAAACGAGGCAACTACACACACACACGCACACACACACACACAGTAGCATTCCACCATACGAACATACTACACTGCCAATACAGATGAACAAGGCAACAACACACACACACACACACACACACACTCAAGCGAGACAACAACACACGTACACACACACACAGTAACATTTAACAAACAGGCAGAGACTGGACTGACAGCTAGCGCCATACCACTCCCTCATTCGGCCACTGACCTCTGTACGACCGACCCCATTTTACGCGCACGCGCGCTCTGCCGAATACCTCAGATATTCAAAATAACAAACAGCGAAAGATGCGTTCCGGACTTGTCCGAGAGACAACCTTTTCCCCCACCCCGGAAAAAAACCCCAGTTGATGGATGTGAATCCGAAATATATAGGGACTATTAAATCTCTCCCAAGGTAACTCTCTCTTGTGTTGTTATTTTTACTTTTATCCTTTATACTCTTCCCTTCATTCTACACATCTCACACATCTTATACACACCACGCATCTCACGTACACCCACTTACATCTCTCTCTCCACCACCGGACTTTGTTACCCGGAGATTTACCCATTTGCATTGTCGAGGCTTCCAAACGACTTAAAGATATGTACTTATTGTTCCACAATGCTTCAAGCAAACTTCAATACTCTCTTATATATATATATATATATATATATATTTACCCAATAATACGATCGCGAATACGAGCTGAGAGAGCTGGGATTCCTCCAATGGGTCTTTCGAGTAACGTTACTCGATAAAATGCGTAGCTCGGAGATCAGAGATTTACTCCAGGTAAACCACTACTTATCCTAATTTATAGATCACACCTCCGAAAATATGTGCATATAGTTAGAATATCTCAGGAAAGAATCGCTGGACATATTTTAAAGGCAAAACCTACCAGCCAGAGACCCAGGGGTAGACTCTGATCAAGATGGTTGTATATCATCCATGACAAAACCCGCTGGAAGGATATTATTTGAGGACTCTGCCACCAAGAACACACACAGGAATAATTGGATATATATATATACATCTTAATTTATTCCCAGAAGCAACTGTAACTGGTCAGTCAAGAATGAGACAATTTATTACTAAGCCATATCAAACTACATTATAGTCTAGTACAATTCAAAATCTTTGAACTAATTTTGAAATTGTGGACACGAATTTGGTTGTTGCGAAACACGTCTTATCCGAATGAAAAATAAAATGGACAAAATGTAGAAATTATTGAAAAGGAACAGACATTTATCTGTATCCTCTATCATACACTCCAGATACTTACATCACCATAGATACTAGGAAGTAAGCCATTATCTTGAAATAAAACGTAACAATATACACTTTAAGCAGACAACATAATTTGCCTTTGATAATATCACACCTATAATTCTCTTCCTTTTTGCACAGTCCTTCCTCGTAATCTATTTATTCATTACTATATGTAAACTGGGTGATCTGTAAATGTTCTATTATATTGACCTTATTTAAGCAATATGCAACCGACAGATTCGAAACATTCCGTCCAAGGGAATTACAGACAATGTTGTTACGTTGGGTTCAGGAATATTATTATAATACAACCATACAGAAAGCAAGTATATCGGAAATCCGTGAAAACTGTTGATTCTCTACTAACTAACGAACATTTTTAATTGAACAAAATATTATAATTGAGGATAATTTAATAATATTTAATTGTATTTCATTAGAGGTGTGAAAATATGTTATTTATCGAGAAGAATAGACAAATCTAACGTGTTTGTCAAACTTCTATTTTCCATCATACTACCTAGTTCTGTAACACTAGCTTCGTCGTCTCAACTCGGTAAACAACAGAGTTGGCATCTGCAAATTCTCTTGCATAAAGAAAGGCTAAATAGGGAAGATTTGAAGCAGTAACAATAGTTGTACTTAGCAAACATTAAACAACAGAAACAGAAAACTACACGATGCAATAAAATTGTGCATAGAAGCAATAGCGAAACATTCAAATCTTCTACAGAGGTACCTAACACTAAATTTTAGTAGATTGATCCTACCACATTGTAACATAATAATTGGTCACCCACCCTGAATGTGTGTTACTAAAGGTGATCTCGGAATTTGGTTAATCTGAGAAAATAAAATTGCGCAACACGTGTGTTTTATGCGATTTTTAAAATGCTGTAAACTCAACAGTTTTGATAACATTAATAACCATTTGTAATATACGTTCAGAAATATTGCATTGTTTCTGTTTAGAAAAGTCGTTTAAACTGACTCGGTCATTTGATGGAACATACTTTTATCCAGAAAGATGAAATTTTCAGTCGATCTCGGTGGGGTTCGATATCAGAAGGTAAACTATTATCGCAACACATTTCTATAATATTTTAAGGTGTCACCCAATCCACCACAAATCAGGATAATATCAATGATGACCAAATATGTAATGATTTGTACAGTAATAAAAAAAAATAATAATGTTGATAATCATGTCTGTGAAAATGAAATTTATGTTGACATGAATGTCTTATGATTTTAAAATTAGACGACATGTGACACAATCATTTAGTGTTAGAAAACTAAATCAATACAAAATACATAACATAATTACTCAAGAGAATGGTTATTTTAGAGAGACATAAAAGACAAAAACATTAAAGAAGAGAACGAGGAGCCTCAAATCAGATTTAGCCAAAGATTAATATTGGATGGCTTAAATATATATATACCTGCTCCTTTAATAGTGTCTGGACGTGTATGCCTCTTCCAATCTCTTTTTGTGCGACTCATCTAACTTTTCATGGGTGTTTCCTAACATTTAGTTTAAGCATTTGGATGGTAATATTTCATTAAATCTAATAGGAGGCTTCTCTCAATTATGCTCGTTTCATGCTTTTTGTATTTTATACATATCGAAAATAGAAATGTTCTCGGGAAATTACACACAAAGGATACATGCATACAAACAAACTAGCGCACACGCACGCACACACACACATACACACACACACACACACATACACACACACGCCACCCCACACCACTCCACACCACACCACACCATTCCACACCACACCATAACACACACACACACGTATATACATATATATTGTTTTTAGATGAATGGGACTTCTGCAGGGCTAGAAATGTTATTTGTGTTTGTAATTATCAGTTATGACCCAGCCAGAAGACATTCTATAGGATATATATATATACTAGCAGAAGTACCCGGCGTTGCCCGGGTGTAAGTCGACCTTTGGTCTGTTAGAATGTGTGAAAGTTACTTCCCGCGCATCACAGGTTCAAAACTTCGAACTTCAATGGAAAAAAATAGGTTAGTAGACACAGGTGTGTAATTTATTAATTGTAGTTACACAGTGTATTGTTGAAATTGTTCTCTGCACGACTGACAGAAGTCAAAATCGCTTGATATTGAATGTTCAGTTAATTTCAAGCAGGGTGAAAATGTCGATAACTTTCAGGGTTTTATTTTGTTACAATTTTTGCGCTCACATGTGCAGAAGAAGAATTAAAAGGGCCTTTATCTTAACCGCGGCATAATGGCGAGTCTTTTGTGACAGTTTTCAACAATATAGGACGTTCCTGTAAAAGGTTTTCCCATGTGTAACTTTGCCTTGTTTTTTGGCGCAAAGTCGAGCCCCGCTTCAGTTTTATTGATTTTTTACATCAATGCGTGATCTCTGAAGTAGATTTGAGTAGCTAAAAACCTGTCCCGGTAAATTTGCTATAGGTGAAAAAAAAGTTGATCAAAATTGTATCTAGGGTTATTGCTCTTTGCCACAACCTCAAGCCTCGTCTGACGGGATGTTGGTGATTCCTCCGTCAGCGCTTGTTGGCGACGAAGGCGAACATCAGCAAGTCTTGTCGTACGTGATGTTGGTGACTCAACCAGCCGGGAAAGACGTCTATCAGCGAGTCGAGATTCGCGCTCAGCAGGTGCTTCCTAGAGAAAATTAATTAATTCTACTGGTTAGCTAAGCCAATGGCAGTGTCAATAGTAAATGAGAAAAGTCTAACATGAACAAAAGGGAATCAAGGTAAGACAATACATTTAATATAACTACGATTAGAATGTTGTAGTTGCTTAAAAGTGGTGACAGTTAGGATAAACGCAATACTTGCTAACATTAAGGGAGAATATTGCATAAAGGATTAATCAATTGTGAATGAACTCATACCTGAGAACGCCTAATTCGTTGTCTCAAAGCAATAGCTGTACCTTTTTTGGAGGTAAGTCTTGAACGTTTCCGTGTGGGCATCACGACGTGTAACGAAGCTGTTAGGTTAGAGACAGGTGATTAAATACAGAGAGAGATGACACCAGATTCGTTAGCGTGGTTACTGGTGAATGGGAAGGTTTGGAAATATGATTACAATAACTTACCGAATTTTCCCGTCTATAAATTGCACTTAAAATAATTAAATTTAATCAAAAAACAGCTCTGCGCTTTATACTCCGGTGAGCCTTATGTATAAATAATACAATGGTAATCAATCACGGCTCGAACAGAAGTAATAGATTTAGACTAAAAGTAAAGAAGATAGCATTTTCTGGTTGGCCTTACACGCCGTTGCGCGGACCTGATTTTAAATGATACGCCTTATATCCTGGTGAGCCTTATAGAGCGGAAAATATCTATTGGAAATGAATACGAATTCATTACCAAGGTGTGACAAAATAGGCGTCTATACAGCGCCTGAAACAAACTTGTCCAAAACCCTAGGATTTTTCTCGTTAAGTATCCACCCAAAAGGAACCGTTTTTTAGTTACAAAAAATAACCAAAGTGTATAGTAGCTATATTTCTGACATATCATGCCAAAAAGAACAACATATTCAAAAAATGTTCTAAAGTACATTCAATCTCTCTTTTTGACCGATATCTTAATAAGCAAGTTATCGTTTTTTTATTGGCTGTCAGTGTCTATCTGCATACAGGTATGCACGTGTGCGCAATTAATTGAAAATACGCTCATAACATTTAGTCGTAAGCAGAACAAAAATGCCATTAGAGGTGGGCTAATAATGAAGACACAAAATCTGGTGAACTTACGTTTAAACACCCGAAAAGTTACTCACTTCCTGTGCAAAAGACTGTATTATAAATTAAGTAATTTTTTAGAATCTTTTGTTTCAAAAAGGAAAACATTGGTACGACGTAAATTTGTTTACTTGTATTGTATGTGTACAACACAACTTGGTCAACGTATTATTTAGTAATTTTTTTTTCAAAAAGCATGATTATTTAAGACTGTTTGAAAATTTACTCACAGCTTTTAGGTTCACAAAAGACACCATTAAATTTGGTTCCCGTTTCAGATATGGATAATACTGTATTTCCACTTGAATAAGGTGGAATATGAAAAGATAAACTCTTTAATGGTCGGTCGTTTACTGAGACAGCTGGGAAGACATGCAGCTGGCCGTCCAATCAATAACGCACGTCCTTATATAGGCATATGAAATTTATTTTTATTGCGCCAGATGTAAACTAAGAGTTCTTGTGTTCGAATTCACATAAAATTTCATTGGAATCGAAAAACATTCTGTCATAGGGCCCGATTGTCGATTTTTCGAAAATTTCAAGTAGCCTATCCCACTCTACGCGTTGAGTTTTATATATGTGTGAGGTTTCATGAAAATTGGATGAACGGTGTAGCCACCAAGTTCGGTACACTAAACAATGTCCATCTTCCCTTTATATTTATATATATATATATATATATATATATATATATATATATATATATATATATATATATATATATATATATATAATATATATATATATATATATATATATATATATATATATATATATATATATATTTATATATATATATATATATATATATATATATATTCTATAGAATATAAATATATATATATATATATATATATATATATATATGATGGAATCGTCCATCTCAATTGAAGTTTGAAAATTCAACAGCCGATAAAACAAACGAAGTCTCCAGGCAGGTACCACTTACTTGAATTCAACAAAGAAAATCTTCTAACGTTATTCCATTTGATGAGCACGCATGTCAAACTTCAGCCCTGTGGAATTTTTAAAGGGACAGTTATAGGCACTGCATAACGCGTATTTCAGGTTTGCAGTAATGATATGACTCCTGAGATGACTCTTTAGGCCAGCTTATGATCTAGCTGAAAAGCTGAAAAATTGTAATGAAGATATTGGTAGTTTATATGAATGGCTTTATGTTGATAATTCTGTTATCGAATTGCATACAATTGGTCTTGATAACAAATACTTCCTCCTATAAAGTTGAACAGCTGCATTGTTAATGCACGTTATTTATTGCTTCAAGACGAGTTTTAGCACTCAATTAGATTATCTATCCAAATATAGCTTAATTTATAAGTAAACCTCCACCATGTCATTGCCTTTCTCTCTATACCCTCTATATAGAAGTTAGACATGGACGCTTTCATCCAAACAACAAAGGTGCCCTGATGGCACCTACACTGGCCTCCTTCAACGCATTCAGAACATAAGCTGGCGACATCTAACTTTGAAAGAAATATATGCCGGCCTCCCACGCATATCTGTCGTTGTACGTAAAAGAAGAATAAGATAGTCTGGCACTGCCATCGTTCCACCTATGAGGCTATGTACCCGTTAGTGCTTTGGAAACCACAAGCAGTCACTAATAACAGGGCGCAAGCTCTCCTATTCCGATGTCATCTCCAGAGATTATAATATTGAAATTCAGCATTTGGCGGCGGCAACGAACGACAGAACCACGTGGAGATCGATTGTTGATTCGATTCTGAATGAAGCCTCCGTATGATGATGATGATGATGATGATAATGATGATTATACCAGCGCTATATTTTCAAATAAATTCCATTTGAAATAAAATCTACTAGTGGAAATCCTATTGTTAGTAAATTCTTACTTAAGAATCCCGCACGAAATGGGTGAAAATAGTCCTAATGTATATAAATAATCATATATCTCAGGTCAGCTCAAAACAATATTCATGTGATATTATTTGGTAAGATGGAATCTAGTTTATTTTCTCCATAAATGCGAAATTTAGAACAGAGAATACGTGTTCAGATATATATATATATATCTATAAATATTTCTATATATACATACACACACACACTCACACACATATGTATATATGTGTGTGTGTGTAAGTGTGTGCGTGTGTGCGTGTGTTTGTGTGTGTGTGTATGCATGTTGTATATATTTTTGTCTGTGTGTTTATCATATTGTCAACATAGCTGCGCACTCTAGGCTATAAGTTTGTATTTTGACGTACAAATATTGTAATATATTTGAGTAAGTACGTTAAGGCCGGAGCTGTACGGATTCTCTTCGACTAGCTTCGTAAACTAATATTTATTTCATTTCGCTTGCGACGAATTTGCTTTTACTTGAATGTTGAATGGTCTTATATTAGTTTGATTTAGATATAATTTTGCAACTGTGATTTGGTTCTTTACATAAGGTGCCAGATCGAGGTTTTAGCTCATATTCAGTTTCTAAATTTCTCGCCAAAGTTTTTTGACACAATTGTTAGCGTTTTCACGAATACTTCTTCGAGTGTCACGTGTCACAACATACCACCACGTGGCTGAAGCTGCAACACTTGTGATGGCAGGTACTGTATGTGTTGTTTAGACAAACTTTACATTAGGGGGCCGATGCAGCTCTCCGCTGAAGCCCTTCTCCAACGCCGACATATGTAATGCATATATTAATTAACTTCTGTGAACAATAGTCGCAGATTTGGAATTCTTATGAACAGAGTGTAGCACAGAAACAGTTCAGTTATATATGTTATAACATATAATTACACAGTGTTAACCTATGCGTGAGGTATCTGTTATAAGTTATTATTTCAAACGTATATACCTTATTTATATCATTTGGTAAGTGTACGTATTCCCTTCGTAAACACACACACACACACGCAGACAAACAAACACACGCAAACAAACAAACACACACACACACACACACACACACACACACACACACACACACACACACACACACACACACACACACACACATATATATATATATATATATATATATATATATATAAATATTGTATATTGAATAGTGTATGGGATGTTTATGAAGAACGTTTCGATATATATTTTTAAGTTTGTGACAAACGTCACACACCTAACTTTAGCAAAGGCAGGAAGAGGATGTTAATATATATATATATATATATATATATATACTAGCAGAAGTACCCGGCGTTGCCCGGCTGTAAGTCGACCTTTGGTCTGTTAGAATGTGTGAAAGTTACTTCCCGCGCATCACAGGTTCAGAACTTCGAACTTCAATGTAAACAAATAGGTTAGTAGACACAGGTGTGTAATTTATTAATTGTAGTTACACAGTGTATCGTAGAAATTGTTCTCTGCACGACTGACGGAAGTCAAAATCGCTTGATATTGAATGTTCAGTTAAGTTAAAGCAGGGTGAAAATGTCGATTAGTTTCAGGGTTTTTTTTTTTTACAATTTTTGCGCTCACATTTGCAGAAGAAGAATTAAAAGGGCCTTTATCTTAACCGCGACATAATGGCGAGTCTTTTGTGACAGTTTTCAACAATATAGGATGTTCCTGTAAAAGGTTTTCCCATGTGTAACTTTGCCTTGTTTTTTTGCGCAAAGTCGAGCCCCGCTTCAGTTTTATTGATTTTTTACATCAATGCGTGATCTCTGAAGTAGATTTGAGTAGCTAAAAACCTGTCCCGGTAAATTTGCTATAGGTGAAAAAATGTTAATCGAAATTGTATCTAGGGTTATTGCCATTTGCCACAGCCTCAAGCCTCGTCTGACGGGATGTTGGTGATTCCTCCGTCAGCGCTTGTTGGCGATTAAGGCGAACATCAGCAAGCCTTGTCGTACGTGATGTTGGTGACTCAACCAACCGGGAAAGACGTCTATCAGCGAGTCGAGATTCGCGCTCAGCAGGTGTTTCCTAGAGAAAATTAATTAATTCTACTGGTTAGCTAAGCCAATGGCAGTGTCAATAGTAAATGAGAAAAGTTTAACATGAACAAAAGGGAATCAAGGTAAGACAATGAATGTAATATAACTACGATTAGAATGTTGTAGTTGCTTAAAAGTGGTGACATTTAGGATAAACGCAGTACTTGCTAACATTAAGGGAGAATATTGCATAAAAGATTAATCAATTGTGAATGAACTCATACCTGAGAACGCCTAATTCGTTGTCTCAAAGCAATAGCTGTACCTTTTTTGGAGGTAAGTCTTGAACGTTTCCGTGTGGGCATAACGACGTGTAACGAAGCTGTTAGGTTAGAGAGAGGTGATTAAATACAGAGAGAGATGGCACCAGATTCGTTAGCGTGGTTACTGGTGAATGGGAAGGTTTGGAAATATGATTACAATAGCTTACCGAATTTTCCAGTCTATAAATTGCACGTAAAATAATTAAATTTAATCAAACAACAGCTCTGCGCTTTATACTCCGGTGAGCCTTATGTATAAATAATACAATGGTAATCAATCACGGCTCTAACAGAAGTAATACATCTAGACTAAAAGTAAAGAAGATAGCATTTTCTGGTTGCGCGGACCTGATTTTAAATGATACGCCTTATATCCTGGTGAGACTTGTCGAGCGGAAAATATCTATTCGAAAAGAATACGAATTCATGACCAAGGTGTGACAAAATAGGCGTCTATACAGCGCCTGAAACAAACTTGTCCAAAACCCTAGGATTTTTCTCGTTAAGTATCCACCCAAAAGGAACGGTTTTTTAGTTACAAAAAATAACCAAAGTGTATAGTAACTATATTTCAGACATATCATGCCAAAAAGAACAATATATTCAAAAAATGTTCTAAAGTACATTTAATCTCTCTTTTTGACCGATATCTTAATAAGCAAGTTATCGATTTTTTATTGGCTGTCAGTGTCTATCTGCATGCAGGTGTGCACGTGTGCGCAATTAATTGCAAATACGCTCATAACATTTAGTCGTTAGCAGAACAAAAAATGCCATTAGAGGTGGGCTAATAATGAAGACACAAACCCTGGTGAACTTACGTTTACACACCCGAAAAGTTACTCACTTCCTGTGCAAAAGACTGTATTATAAATTAAGTCCTTTTTTAGAATATTTTGTTTAAAAAAGGAAAACATTGGTACGACGTAAATTTTTTTTTACTTGTGTTGTATGTGTACAACACAACTTGGTCAACGTATTATTTAGTAATTTTTTTTTTCAAAAAGCATGATTATTTAAGACTGTTTGAAAATTTTCTCACAGCTTTTAAGTTCACAAAAGACACCATTAAATTTGGTTCCCTTTTCAGATAGGGATAATACTGTATTTCCACTTGAATAAGGTGGAATATGAAAAGATAAACTCTTTAATGGTCCGTCGTTTACTGAGACAGCTGGGAAGACATGCAGCTGGCCGTCCAATCAATAACGCACGTCCTTATATAGGCATATGAAATTTATTTTTATTGCGCCAGATGTAAACTAAGAGTTCTTGTGTTCGAATTCACATAAAATTTCATTGGAATCAAAAAACATCCGTGCCATAGGGCCCGATTATCGATTTTTCGAAAATTTCAAGTAGCCTATTCCACTCTACGCGTTGAGTTTTATATATGTGTGAGGTTTCATGAAAATTGGATGAACGGTGTAGCATGCAAGTTCGGTACACTAAACAATGTCCATCTTCCCATTATATGTATAGATATATATATATACAATAACTCTATCTCAACTACCTGTAGTCGGTATATTCGCAATAACCGAGAACGTTTACAAATTTCTATCTGTCTTGTTATGTACTGATCCATTTGTTTCTCTATATATTTATTCATAAGCATTTACTACGAAACATAAGTAACATCACATAGCTACTACAGTTTACTGCCCACCGAATTTGTTTTCTCCTAAACTTACTAATGCATATTTTTAAAGATAATGTTGCAGAAATAAGTTTCAAACACGATTACGTTAAAATGTTGTTTAAAGAATGTAGATTTGCTTTTTATTTTGTTATTGGCATGTCATAAACGAAATAAATTTCCTGTAGAATAAAATGACATTAGTTATTTTGAACATGAAATTGGAAAATGCGAAGAAAATTACTTCCGTGTTATGTTCAGCCTACCTAGAGATGTGGATTGAAAGTATTAGTGAACGGAAGGATCCAGACAAAGAAAATGTTTTCACTTCTTAATCGAAATATAAGATTGGAAGTATAAAGTCAAGCAAAACAAAAAATTCATTTTATTTCATCAACGTAATCGAAATTTGAACCCACAATTTAGTAACGTTGCATTTGCTGAAACCAAGTGAGAGCACAATAGACTATATGTCTCATTAAATAATTACATACGTTCCCCCCTATTTATTTGGATGTACCTATGTCCATCTGGATATCCTCCAGTGTAAATTAGACCTGGGATGGTTAGAATTCGCATTAACGTACTTGAGGCACTGGTTCGGCTTGCGTTACGGGTAGTAGAGGCCGGATTCTAGATTCAGGTAATGTCCAGGACGTTAACTATTTTTCTATTATCGTATATGTTTACGAGAGTGAATAAAAACAACAACACTGCCATCTGGTGTGGCGGTTCAAGCATGACAACATGGGAGACACCTTGCCGTGGTCCAAGGTCGCTTCAGCCCAACCCTACAGGGGACGAGGGCATGACTCTTATATTCTGTGTCACCGGGATTGTGGAGTTAACCGAGAGGGGAACACAGATTATCAATAAAAGGAGCAACCTGTTTAGCGCCTACCACCACAAATCAATTGGAACTTTCCTCAAAATGACTCTGCGGATTAACTGATTGAGGGCCAGTGCAAAGCTTCACCATGTCGGACATGGTTGCCACCATTGCTAGTATTAATACCGATGTAGTTACAACTGACTACTATTGTGATTATTGTAATGATTATTATGTTAGTACTGTTATTAATGTAAGAATTTATTTACAGCGATCCGCACCACCAGGTCTTTTCTGTTGCCGTCGTCGCCGTGATGGATTCATTACTGGTGTTGTTGGTAGTGTTGCCGCTGTCTGACTCTCGGTAGGAGTGTACTCGCTGCCATTAGCTGGGTACTAATATCAATACTACTGCGAGGACCAATGTGGGCGATGTGGTGGTGTTGCTGTTTGTGCCGTTGATATTGTTGTTGTCACAGTCGTTGTCACTGTTTCCTTGATGATAGTGTCATCAAGAGTTCCGTTTATTGCTGTTGTGGTTGTTGTTGTCATCGTCTTTTTTTTATTATCGTTGTTGTTCGGTGGGTATTACTCTCACTACGAATACAGAGTTCCGTTTTTTGCTTCCGCTATCTGCTGGAATCTGGCTACGCATAGATTATTGTTTGATACAGATCAATAAAACACACTTGAGGGGTTACTCTTTTGCTGATTTACAACGCCAATTCCGTGGGGGAAGCGTCAATCCTGATTTCGCTAATAGACACATGGTTAGCACTTTACTCATGTAAACACGACGGCTGCGAGACCCTTTCAGGAAATCATATGTCTGCTGGACGCACGAGCAAAAGGACTTGTGTTTTTTCCTGCCAGCACCATATCACAAAATCGAATTTCATCTGACGATACCTTTCTAATAACGACAAATGCATGAATTACATCATCATTATTTTATATATATATATATGGGAGGGGGTGGATTGCATTGTTCTTGATACAAATATGTAGGGAATCAGCATATGAAGGATTATATGTTTAAACTATGTAAGCTTAACTAAATACAAAACAGCAATTGCGAAACCCACCTCCGTATGTCATTCTGCGAATTCCCTCCATCTAAGAATTGTATTCGTATTGCACTGGTACACATGAATGCAGTTGTGTTTAGTGTCCATCCGAGACGAAAAATGAAAAACACTATTATAAGAACAATATTTAAAAATATCAAGATTAAATGGATCATTGACTTAGAATCATAACGATGAATTATTTTCTGCTGAACATAATTAAATTCTTGTTCAAAAACTAATATTATTGTAACAGAATAATTCCATCATCTTTATTTTTTTTAATTACTTCTAACTTCATATGATATAGACCAGCTGAACTATAATAACAGCTTAATTTTACTTAATTATCTAGAGAAAATATTCTAACCGAAAATATCGATTCCATTTGCATCTTACTGCAAAGTATGCATCTCAGAAGGTTTTGTAATAGCAGAACACCTATTAGTAATTATAATCTGGTTTAATTACTCGGATAGAAAGGATTTATTTTGTAATTTTCTAGCAGATTTAAAATACAAGGTGAAAATGATGTTTGTTTTTGTTTATTTATTTCAGAACATGTAAGCTAGATACTCCTACGGTATTTTCTGCAATAGGTTCAATATTCGATAATAAAAAGCAGATAGGTAGGAGTAAAAGCTAAACACGCTTCAATTGGGCATTCTTTCCAACTCTTAACTATGAAAATCGATCTTGGGTGCTGACCTAACAAATTCGATCACGAATATAAGCAACCGAAATGGGGTCCCTTCGATGGGTTTTTTGATTAAGATTACCCGATTGCGAAAAGTCAGGGAATCGCTGCATGTAGAACAGATACTTCTGCTAATTAAGATATCACTACACTAATATTATTGAAATTGATTTATAATGTCTCGCGAAAGGATCGCTGGCACAATCTAATAGTCAGGAATGGTGGGATAATATCCCCGGACCTGGCTGGTGTGGATTTTGTATCCAGCCGGATCAAATTCAGATGGCTGCATCTGAAAGGAACCGCTTGATGGCGAACTTGAGGATTCTGCTCCCATGACTCTCATAGGGATAAATAAGTTCGTCCTAATACTTCGTTTGTTCGTGCAGTTGATAGGTACTTCAAAATTCACATTTTCTTGTGTCAGAAAGTAGAGATGAATATAGTATAGTATTTACATTTTTAGAGCAGAAATGTGATTGAGAAGTACCTCATTGAAAGCTCATGAATGTGTATGCCATCAACTAAACTAGGTAGTCATCCAGATTTAAATACTGCACTCTTTCTTCCACATCAGACTAAATTCCCAAACTAATTTGATATAAGCCTTCCTCCAAGGAAACCTGCAATTTCAATTTTTCTCCGGGTGGCGTTTCATCACCAAGTATTAAAAAGAGCCTGCACACATCGTTTCCCTTAATGGTACCAAATAACAAGCGAAATTACAGAGTAACACGTCCCACCATTTAGCCTTAATAAAATGAATATAATTAATCACGCGATTAATCTCTCTACTCTCTTTCCCCTTGTGACATTTACACAACCTAAATGGATCGCCATCCAGTCGAACAAACCAACATATAATCTTGATCATCTGTTTCACTTGCACCGACTACAATTTGTCATTTTTGCTTCCCAGGGGACAGACCCAGCTTCTACCACCCAACTGTTAAAGTAGCGACAGCTCCAGAAATAGTTCTTATCAGATGCATAGCACGGATAGTATCTGATTTCCTGGATCTTTGAGCTACCACCCAACTCACTTAAATCGGGACGCAGAGGCCGACCTATATGAATGACACTCATTATTTCATTGAGGATTTCACTATATCTTGCATGCAATTATCCGAGGCAAGGCACTGACCACTCTCTCCGCTGAGATTATAGAAAAAACGAACACCCTCCATTTAATTGAACACACCATATACAAGTATAAAGGTGCCCTCCGGCGATAAATGGTAATATGATTTGCAACGCGAATGTTTCTTGCCATGGAACAAACCTGACCAAGTTCTTTTTTTAATTACATATATAACGGTGGACAGAAATGCTAATATTCGCAATATTGCAGACACTATCACTAACTACCTCCCATTCTTTGATTGTTAAATCACATTTTTTATGTTGCTGAAAGATGTGTATAGCATTAATATCGTTTCTTATATATCACCTAACTACAACTTTGTATCTAATTATTTCGTGAGGGATGACATCCGGTATTTTGCAGCAGTATCTTCTACGAAGACGATAAAACTATCATGATAAATGTTGCTTCATGCAACTTAGAATTTGTTACGTTGAAGCTATATGATTCTTAGGAAAAGCCTGAAGGTGAACATCTATCTTAAATAAGTATGCCCCAATTTGACATACTTATGTGAATTGGAAAATAAAAATTAAATGGTAAAAGGAATTGAATATCTATCAGAAAGAAATATTGATTTATTTGGATTAAAATTTGTTCGCATAATTCTACATGCACAACGGGATTATGCATACACCCCGTTCCCCATATATGCATACATAAATCCCAGGGATTATGTGAATTTATCGTTATGTTTTATTTGTACTTAATGAACGTACATACAAGCCTACATTTATAAATACATGCGCGAACACACACAGGTGTATATAAAGGGTTTTATCATATTTTTTCTTAAATACTCCTTCATTGATTGCAATAATCAATATTAATTACATGCGACGACCATTATTAGCTTCCCTGCAGGTTCAATATACAAACAAGCCCTATGCCCTCTATTCGTAATCAATTATCACATGATGCTATTAAAAAGAGCAGTGTGGCCATCGTACAAACGTTAGAGAGAATATGATTAATTGATTATTTAAAACCGAATTAATTATTCAATTGTTAAAATTTCTGATTTATCTTTATTTTCATGCCTTCAGAATCATATTGATAAACACAATTGTGCAGAATGGAGCAGTGCTTGATTCTGGCGAGTTATCTGGATTACACCAGCGCTTATAGGTGGTAAAGTAGTAAGATGATGTACCTCTTAGTCTTCGCATGTTAATATCCACTAGTAGTGCAACATATTAAACCTCTGTTTGTAAACACAAAAACAAAGTCAATGCCGCACAGACCCAAATAATCACGTCAAGTGCAGGGAACAATCAAAGTGATTTAATTCTATTTTTCGATGACCAACAAGAAAAGCATTAAATAGTGGGTACTATCACGAGCAAACTCGACGTGCGTCCATATTAAATATGTGTATATATATATCTAAACACGTTGGTGCATTTTGGGTTACACACTCTGTATTTATATAGATATAACTATATTATACACTTCAAATACTAACATACTTCTTGATATATATCTTAATTAATTACCAACTAGAGCGGTAAGTATATGTAAATTAGTTTGTCCCTTTCAGAATATTGCTGAGAGCATATATTTGTAGTATTTGATTGGATGATATACACCCTTTCTGATGAGGGTCGAATAACACGCGAAACCAATTGCAGTTGTTTTTCATTTTTGTTCATTTTAATCTTGTCAAATATATAATTTTGAAATTTGGTTATATATTATATCATCATTTTCTACGTTTCCTTTTCTTAGCTCAATTTAATGATAATAATAAATTATTATCTATTGAATACTGAAATCTGATAAACAAAATTGGAACGTCCTAAGCGCTGAGTAGTTAATGATTTCTTAGAGTGACGAGGGGGGTTAAACAATGTATATTCTTGTTTACTGTTTTTATGACCTCGCCCCTTTTTTTATATTTCCATCCTATTACAATCTGAATATTCGGTTCAAAAATAAATGGGTTGAACTCCGCAAATTCACGTTTCCGTCCTATAATATTTCAAATTACATAACTATGAAAAAAAGGAATATTTCTATTATAGTGAAGACATCTTGTTCCTAGTTAAGATTAGCAATTATATTTAAGTTATGTATTATCTATTTTATGCAGTTTCATGTGGGTCGTGTATATAAATGTTATATTTTAAGAATGTTGCATTTTATCAATTACGTCTATAAATGCTTATTAGTGTAACGAAAACAGAAAATAATTTCTTCTCTGAAGCATAAGTAATATACTAATTAAAAGCAAAGATAATAATGAATCAGTTTGTCATATATGCAATGGTGTGGATGGAATACGAGATGGCTGTAATGTTTACGTCAGAATATTTAATTGGATACAGGAGTTGATAATTTAATAAGCTGATTATGAATGAGAGATGCTGGTACTGTGTAATCTTGAATGCATTAATTTCAACTCTGCTTATAAATAATTGAATCGTGTTTTTCCAGGGACTATGTTTAATATGGATATTCGATAAGAGTATCTTGGACATTATATGAGCTTTTCAACCCATGAGCTTTTCAGCCGTCCCTCGTATATATATATATATATATATATATATATATATATTGTTATGTTTAGGATGCTCATGTTGCCAATGCTGTAAATAATATGCACATACACACTATTTTAATTTCAATTCAGCTTTGTAATTACTTATTTGTTAGTTTCTCAAGGTTCTTTCGTCTCTCATTCTTTGACCTCATCAATGTCTATTTATTTTACTCTGTATCTCCTCTTCTTTCTGGTTTTATTTTGAAACCTCCATCTTGTATTTTTATGTGGTATTTTTCCCTGTCAATGCATGCGTTTGTATCTGAGTTTGTGTGTGTGTGTCCTTGTGTTTGGCATGTGCATTTCTGTGTGTGTGTGTTCTTGTGTGCATGTGTGGGTTTGTATCTCTGATGATATCTTCATATTTCTCTTCCTTATGTGTCCTATTCTTTCGTCGGTTGCTAGTCTGTTGAGTGGGGATGTTGCTATTCCATTCATATTTTCTTTGTATTATAGGTTTGGTTTCCTTAATTTGTCTGAGTGTTGTATCGGCTTTATGTTCTGATATTTCTACTTATGTGTTACGTATTGATGCCCATTTTCTGCACCGTCCTTCCCCACACCATATTTTATATGCTGCGGATTTACTTTACATATTGTGCAGTTTCTATCAGTACAAGGGCTTATCATAAAATGGTATGTTATACTGATCAAAGATTTTATGGGAGTTCCCGACTTTTCTACCACTTTATAGCTTTAGCTTCAGTCTATCTAAATATCTTCTAAATAAATATTATAATTCGTCTTTAGTAGTGGCCTCGACAACTATGATGCTCTGATATTTTCGACCATTAGCTCACCCTCCCTATCCTCCTTAATGTTTTCTATATTATTCCATGAATTGTCAGTGGAGATTTCATTCTTAGATCTGAGCCAGATTTCTGTGTCTAACACCGACAGACTGTGGTTGGAGTGCTGAGTAGAGTAGACAACATTTGCCTTAATTCTTTGAGTGATGGCGTTAGCTATGTGCTAAGTGCTATGCATGGTGTTAGCTGCTAGTTTTAGTTTATGCGTACTTTTTTGCCAGCACTTTTTTATATGTCATCAATATAGAGCGAGTACGAATTTAGGGAATGAAGCTCTCTGCTAAGCGTTCCTTGAGTCGCCTGTCCCAACTGCGAAAGCAACGTCAATGGACAGATCAATGGATATGACATTCATGCTTCCCACCATGTAACCTTTTAGATATCATGCAAGGGACAACAGGATTTTGCTGCAGAGGTACCCTGTGCTGTGAAATACATCCAAACTCGACAAGCTAGTTAATAAGGAAGTGAAAATCAAATAACATGTTTGTTTTTAATGATAATGTTGGCAAAAGGAACATCCACAAATATAACAGTTATGATTTGACATCAAGAAAAAAGCAAAACAAATACATATATATATAGTGATTACACATTTAATTGGGATCTAATCATATACAAATTCGAAAAGAAGGTATAATTCGCATAAAAATGAAGTCAAGCAAATTCACTTTAATGACTTACGAACATAATTATAATATATTAATGACGCACTAAATCATGTTTTTCTTGTGTGTGGAGGGGGGGGGGTATTCTTTTATCATTTCCTGTTGATAGATCATGTTTATGCTGCAGCAACACCTTTAAATATATTGTTTTTAGATCGTATCAACAGCAGGACACAGTTTCAAGCCCATTTCCACAGGATACGTACACCAACTTAAGCACATTTACAGATATAGACACTCATCCCCTCATAGATAAATAAATAAATACTGTATGGTAAGTAAATATCTTAATGTATTAACATTTATGGCGGATGTAATATGGTGATAGTGTTCGAATGTGTGTGTGTTGAGAAAATCAAAGTTAGTGTAGTCCTTTGCATTACATATGTTAAATTATATTTTAGTTAATGTTTATATTGAATGTTTTAAGTTAGTTAAAGCAATGGATTGTAAATTGATCTAATTGTATTCTTATTCATGGATTAGAGTTGTTCAACAGGTAGTTTTCCCAACGGTTTACTTTCCGGAAGTATTTAATTTAATTTCCGAAAATATTTAATTTAATTTCCATACAGTATTTATTTATCTATATATGCATAATACCTTTGCTTATTTCCTTCTCATATATATTACTAACGCATGTGCACATTCTACACGCTTGTATATGTACTGCTAATGTACTCATTCTTTCTCAAAGCTTCTTTCGCAATACCTCTTTAATTATTAGACTATCCTCTTGTATTATCTGTCGATTGTATTCCATTCTCTGCTTTTAATTTGAATTTGAATTTTTGTACAATTCTCGTATAATATATATCGCATCCATTACACCCTGTAAATAGGAAACTGTTGCTCACAACATCAATATATATATATGTATATATATGATTGTTCAGTTGAATAGGAGGTTAATTATATGTACACACATTGATAATGCTGGGATGACCCCAAACGAAATTTGGAAGAAACGATTGTCAGCTGTTAAATGATTTGAACACAACTTTGATAAATGTCTAATTTATTTTCCTGCTCTGTAAAACACCTGATGTTCTAAACATTGATTGAGCTATTTCTCTTACTGGTAATACGGTAACAGGACATTATTGGCCTTTCCTGTTTATAGTTGTTTATAGTATATATATATATATATATATATATATATATATATATATATATATATATATAAGTATGTATGTGTGTATACGTACGTACATATATGTATACAGACGTACAGTAGTATGTATATATACATATATACACATACATGCACACATATATATATATATGCACGTATCGGTTTACCGAACATTTATTTTAATGCTCGGTTTGTTTGTTTGTAAACAAACAAACAGCCCGAGCTGCATAGGGAAAGTATATACTTTCAGACGTTCAACCACGTGGCGGGAATATATACGATACTGACGATAGCTATTAAGCTTCAAACTAGTACATCGTTCCTGTGTCAGTGTTGAACAAATAGGGGACGTGGTTGCCTAAACACTGTACGGCGTAATTCGGGCTGTTTGTTTGTTTACAAACAAACAAACTGAGCATTATAATAAATGTTCGGTAAACCGATACGTGCATATATATATGTGTGCATGTATGTATATATATATATATATATATATATATATATACATACTACTGTACGTCTGTATACATATATGTATGTACGTATACACACATACATAATTACATTTAAGTAAGTTCCGTACTAAGAGTGAGAAATGACATTTCGTTTCATTCTATTCCATTTATCGTTTTCGGTGCGCCCAGCCGACTGAACTCACTCGATAAGGCAAATTAGGCTGCTCAGCCGTTAATATGCATAAGGAAACGTTCAACCATCTGGCAGGAAGGTATACGATGCTGACGATAGCTAATAAGCTTGAAACGATTACATCGTCCCTGTGTCAGTGTTGAACAAAAAGGTGACGTGGTTGCCTAAACACTGTAAGCGTAATTCGGGCTGTTTGTTTGTTTACAAACAAACAAACCGAGCATTATAATAAATTTTCGGTAAACCGATACGTGCATATATATATATATGTGTGCATGTATGTATATATTTATATACATACTACTGTACGTCTGTATGCATATATGTATGTACGTATACACACATACATACTTACATTTAAGTAAGTGCCGTACTAAGAGTGAGAAATGAAATTTCGTTTCATTCTATTCTCTCTCTCTCTCTATCTATCTCTCTCTCTCTCTCTCTATATATATATATATATATTAGAAAGTGAGTTTTTTTTAACAAAATGAAAAATAACCGATGTGTCCTACACGAGTGAAAGTATAAAAAAAATAAGATGAAATCGAAAATGCAACTGGAGTCTTATTTTTAAACAAGTATATATATTTATTTGGTTCCTTTACCGGTTTCGCAGTTCTTCTGCTTTTCAAAAGTAGAGTTGAGATGGAGGGTCTGTGGTTTTTCTCACATCTGGTTGGTCTCTGAATGTTACTTGTTTTATATGGGAAAAGTGGCTGGAAATGCTAGGTTTTTCGAGAAGTACTTTCATTATCAATAATTATAATAAATGTCGCGCCAGTTCGCGCTACAAAGTTCTTCAAACAAGGGGAGGGGTCACATGTTTTTTTTTTTTTATATATGAGTGTTTGAATTTCTTTTTACTTAAAAAAAAGGGGGCTCTCGAAGACTTTTTTAAATAAACGTAATTTGATTGGTTATAAATGAAATTATGGCTGTCACGTGAACAAGTTTTCATTAAATTTTCGCGCCCTTATTTGGAAATTTATTCTGTAGCCTATTTAGAGAATTTTATGACAAGCAAAAGATAATGGTCAAGAGAAATGAGATGGGAGAATTATTCTGGTTCAGTGAATATGGTTAGTTCCCTGGGGTGTCAGAATTCAGATTTTCTATTGAATAAAGAAAGTAAAGATATGTATGTTTATTTATGTGCTTATGTGTGTGTGCGTGTGTGTGCGTGTGTGTCTTGTGTGTGTGTTTGAATTTCTTTTTACTTAAAAACAAGGGTCTCACGAAGGATTTTTTTAAATAAACGTAATTTGATTGGTTATAAATGAAATGATGGCTGTCACGTGAACACGTTTTCATTAAATTTTCGCGCCCTTATTTGGAAATCTATTCTGTAGCCTATTTAGAGAATGTTATGACAAGCAAAAGATAATGGTCAAGAGAAATGGGATGGGAGAATTGTTCTCGTTTAGTGAATATGGTTAGTTAACTGGGGTGTCAGAATTCAGATTTTCTATTGAATAAAGAAAGTAAAGATATGTATGTTTATTTGTGTGCTTGTGTGTGTGTGTGTGTATTGGAAGATGATTCTATTAGTAGAAATGGGGGAGGGAGTTGTGTGTGCATATGGGTGTTATGTGTGTGTGTGTGGGAGTATGTTAAGATAGAGAGAATATATATTTTGTGTGTGTGTATATATGTGTGTAGGAAAGTGATTATATTAGTAGAAATGGGGGAGGGGAATTATGTGTGTGTGGGTGTGGGGTTTGTTATGTGTGTGTATGGGTGTTATGTGTGTGGGGGCATGGTTAGCATGTTAAGATGAAGAGAATATATATATATTGTGTGTGTATGTCTGTGTGTGTGAGTAGGAAAATGATTCCTTTAGTAGGAATATTTTTGAATGAACATATATTCCTTACTTATTCGTATTTGTTCTGTTGTATTGTCAGTGCAAACGTATGTTAAGGTTTATTTAGTTCGGGTTTTTATTTTCTCAAGTAGAAGGTGTTATGTGTGTGTGTATGTATCTGTTTGGATGGTTAGCACGTTATGGTGTTGACATAATGTATATTAAACCATATTTAATGCTGGTCTATATTTTTGAATAAACATATTTTCCTTATTTATTCGTAGTTGTTATGTTGTATTGTTAGCGCAAAGGTAAAATGGGAAGTCTTGGAATTTGGGTGTCATATTACTTGCGCATATGTCTAGATGGTATCTGTCTCGTGGTTGGATCTCGTAATTGTTGGCGATGAACTGTCATTCTGTTTCTGAGTGTGAGTTTAGTTTGTCCTATATAATCTTCATTGCAACATAATATAATCTTCTTACAACACTATTCACAAGAACATCACACTACTAAAACAAAACCCAAGAATGTAAAAAGCCCTTGAAACACACAAAATAATCAAAAGCAAAAGACAACCGAAATCACTGAAAACATTACTCACCAATGCCAAATTACCTACCACAGACCCACAACCAAGTGTAAAAAAATGTGGTCGCTCTAATTGTGGAACCTGCACTCACCTCATTGAAGGCAACACGTATACATTTAAATCAGGACAACATTTTACTGTAAAAAATCACTTCACTTGCTCATTAAAAAGTCTACTTTATGCCATTAAATGTAAAGGATGCAATGAAGATTATATAGGACAAACTAAACTCACACTCAGAAACAGACATATGCGCAAGTAATAAGACACCCACATTCCAAATCTTCCCAATTTACATTTGCGCTAACAATACAACAGAACAAATACGAATAAATAAGGAATATATGTTTATTCAAAAATATAGACCAACATTAAATATGGCTTAATATACATTATGTCAGCACCATAACATGCTAACCATCCAAACAGACACATACACACACACATAACACCTTCTACTTTAGAAAATAAAAACCCGAACTAAATAAACCTTAACATATGTTTGCACTGACAATACAACAGAACAAATACGAATAAGTAAGGAAAATATGTTCATTCAAAAATATTCCTACTAAAGTAATCATTTACCTACACACACACACACACACACAATATATATTCTCTTCATCTTAACATGCTAACCATACTCCCAGACACATAACACCCATACACACACATAACAAGCCCCACACCCACACACACAACTCCCCTCTCCCATTTCTACTAATAGAATCACTTTCCTACACACATATATACACACACAAAATATATATTCTCTCAATCTTAACATACTCCCACACACACATAACACCCATATAAACACACACACAACTCCCCCGCCCCATATCTTCTAATAGAATCATCTTCCAATACACATACACACGCACACACACACACATACACACAAAAGCACACAAATAAACATACATATCTTTACTTTCTTTATTCAATAGAAAATCTGAATTCTGACACCCCAGCGAACTAACCATATTCACTGAACGAGAAAAGTTCTCCCATCCCATTTCTCTTGACCTTTATCTTTTGCTTGTCATAAAATTCTCTAGATAGGCTACAGAATAGATTTCCAAATAAGGCCGCGAAAGTTTAATGAAAACTTGTTCACGTGACAGCCATGATTTCATTTATAACCAATAAATTTACGTTTATTAAAAAAAAGCCTTCGTGAGCCCCCTTTTTTTAAGTAAAAAGAAATTCAATCACTCATATGTGAAAAAAAAAACCTGAGACCCCCGCCCCCCCTGTTTGAAGAACTTTGTAACGCGAACTGGCGCGAACATTTATTATAATTATTGTCCAACCAATGAAATTACTTCTCGAAAACCCTGGCATTTCGAGCCACTTTTTCCATATAAAAGCAGTAACATTCAGAGACCAACCAGATGTGAGAAAAACCACAGACCCTCCATCTCAATCACCTTTTGAAAAGCAGAAGAACTGCGAAACCGGTAAAGGAACCAAATAAATATATATATATTTTTTAAAATAAGACTCCAGTTGCATTTTCGATTTTATCTTTTTTTCTTTATATATAAATATATATATATATATATATATATATATATATATATATATATATATATATATATAGGGACAGAGAGAGTGAGAGAGATACAAACATTCGCACAAACACAAACACACACACACACACACACACACACACACACACACACACACACACACACACACACACACACACACACACACACACGCACATATATGTATATATATTTTAAACAAAGTTGCATACACTTAGCATGAGTGCACTACCATATGTTTCCAGGAACATTTATTGCCAGCATTGTATATTAGAGGAGCCTCTTCAAGTAAAAAATAACAAAACGAAACGCTTTTAGCCAATTATAAATGGGTTTAAACAGTGGAGAATCTCATTCGGGAACAATGAAGCTAATTCCCCAGTATTTGATATCTAAGCTTGATTTTGCCTGCGTGTAAAATGCGTTTGGCTTGAATGATGTGATAATTATCTAAAAACATTTTCATCTTTGAATTAGAACTTCACCAAAGTAGATCGTAGAATGTATACTACTGTGTAATAAAGGGAGGCAATATTGGGGGGGGGGGGTATAAATGAAATCAGGCTTGGAAATATTTAAAGTATTTAAGCTTCCTCTAATTAGTTCTCAATTCCTGAAAATTGAATATGTAAAAACAGTTTATAAAATAGCTGATTTTATGTGTGATCATTAGGGTGCAATGTTATATTGTAACACTGAACCCACTTTCAACAAAATATTATTTAGTCTGGGTGTGCTCTGTTTAAATTTGTTGTGTGTGGATAAGTACCAGAGAGGAAAAGAACCTTGGAGGATTTAGCAGGTCCGTTAAGAGGGTGTGTTGCGGAGATGGGCCTTTTGACGTAGACAATGTTTATATACTTATGTATATATATATACAACCTTTATCGAATGCTCTTTTTATTTTGGTCGTTGCATTTATTTACAACATAGATTTATAATTTGGCAATATCGTTAGAGCGTCGCACACAATGCTTCGCGACACAGAGTTACATACTTTTACGTTCTGAGTTCAAATTCCGCCGATGTTAGCTTTGTCTTTCATCCTTACGGGTTCGATAGAATAATTTACCAGTCATGAACTAAATTGCTAACCTTGCGTCTAAATCAGAAACCATTATTATTATTCTCCTAGTTTCATGAAATTAAATAATAACCTATAAATTGTTTTTGATTTATAAACGCTAGTTGAGAGCTTTTAGAGCCTGTGAAAATATTTTTGTTCACACCTTGAATTCACCCATCTAAAGTTCTGCCAAATAACCTTCCTCTCTTGAGAGACGTCACGTGATGACACAAGAAATGTTCCCCCTACACTAGAATGCTACGCTATCTCTTCTTATATATTATAATTTCGTATTATATAATGTGTTTACATTGAACCCTAATAGACAACAGAAGATAGAAAAGACAAAAACATTGAAAATAGTAAAAAGAAAAAAGAGGACCTTTTCGATTCCTGGCCCACCAGCCAATTTGGGTTTTTAAAGATGTGGGACTTGTCAAGTAGCGACAGGAATATATCCGTCCTTAGAAAATGTTGTTCAGCAATTACAACCATTATGTCTCTGCCGCTGAGATCAAATGGAACAACATTGTTGAACTTCGGCTCAAAAAGAAAACATTCTACCGTGATGGTATGTATTAAACGGGTACATTGTTATAGATCAGACGGGCTCCAATAAACTGTTAGTCACTAATAATTTCTCTAATTTATCATACTGAGTTCAAGGTTTTTGTGTTATCAATTTGCAATGCATTGTATGTTTATTGAAGAAATCATTGTATCAGATTTTAAATGCAAGAGATAAAGCGAAATACTATATCTGCTTCCAGCACTCCCTAAGTACACGTTACTTCTCTAAAGATAGCATTAGCCGTAAGCCTTTATTGCAGCTTCTTCTGATAAAATAATATACGTTCAAATATTTACTATTGTGTGTGGTCCGGTATAATTGTCATTATATTCTCATTGATTTAGTATTAAACACACCAAGATTAAGTTTAATCTCTAGACCCTTGAAACAAATATTCACCTTTCTCATGACTATATGTGTAAATATTACCAAATTATAGTTTCTACTACGATTTTCGCAATCTAGTCAATTATTAAATCGAGTCAACCAAAGTGCACGTAGTGATTTTCTAATTTAAAAAGGAGAAATTAAACATTTAATCATACCTAAGGAGAGGTAAATATTGTTTCATATGTACATGTCACTGTATTTATTAAAAAATAGTTTTGTAATTATGAAGTTTCCAATAACTTTCATCTGACAATTTGGCAACGGAATTAAACGAAATATGTATAATTAATGTGAGTAATTTCTCAATTTGAAAGATTTGATTATACAAAAAATCTCATCAGTTAGACCTAACGAGTACTCTGAAATTATTGAAAGTGAAATACTAAACTATCGGATATGCCTAACTATTCTGATGACAGAAACATGTAACTATAATTATGATTCCCTCTCTTGTCTAGAAGATTTTAACGAAAATTGTCCAATAAAAAAATTCCGATTGTAAATAGATGACAAATAAAATCACTACTGGATATTTTGCATGAAACATTTTTCTAATATGCGAACTTTGCACCCATTCCCATAAAGTAATCGATCATTTCAGCTCCGCTATTTTTGCAAGCTAATTAAGTAATATTAAACAACCAGTAAATTCAAGCTATTAGTTCACCTCGTCTATATCATATGGAGTTGAAAGTAATTAAATAAAGAAAACAAGATGGAATACAATAATATTAATGTTTGAACAAAAATGTAATTATTTTCACTTGAAAATACAATAGCGTTATGGCTTTAAGCTAGCGAGCATTTTAATCGTAACATTAGATATTTGTTGTGCTTTTTCATTTTTCAATATAATTTCATTTTTCGTCACAGTTGGATACACACCATTAATGAATGTGTAACAACTAGTACACTATTAAGCAATGCTGAGACAAAGATAAATGATGTGAAGATAGGGTTGAATATCGCTATTGTTTCAGGCAATGTATTTTGCAAAGATTTAATGAAAAACAAGGAGCCCTCTAAACTATCTTATTCACTAAATGACATGCAACATTGTGGATATTACAGAGGTATGCACACAAACAAAAACACACACACTGAGGTGCATATGTAATTACACACGCACATCTTCTTCGCTCGCGTATGGCCTAGAGTGTCGTGGTGGGTGGAGTCCTCAAACACTCCAACGAGCGCGACCTGTTTGAAGCAAACATCTCCAACTGATCCGGCTGGATACCAAAAGTGACCAGCTAAGGTCATGGATGTTACCTATCTATAATAATCGAGGTTTACCCCATTGGTCCCCTGCCGGTAGGTTTCCACGTGAAGTTTGTCCAGCCATTCTTTCCTCAGACATTTTAATTACATGCCCATAATATCGGAATTGTGATATCTTAATTAGGAGAAGTAGCAGCACTACTTGGAGTGAATTTCTGAACTCTGACGTACACACTCTATCGAGAAACGTTACTACGTAGGCTCTTCGACGGAACCACATTTCGACCGCTTATATTCGCGATTGTATTCATTCGGTCATTACCCAATATTTATTACCATAGGTAAGGGTAGGCTTGAATACAGAATTGAAGACAGCAAGTTTTGCTTTTAAGACTACCTCCCTTCTGATTACTGAATTCTGAAGTTGGCGCAAGACTCATCCAGCTCCTGTAATACTTACACTTAATTCACCTTCTGTTTTCTATCACTCATGTACACGGCCCCGAGATACTTGAACTGTTCTAGTGACACTCCAGTTACACGTGAAGTGCACTACACAGGCTTCCTTGAGAGGATGTGAGTCCCAGTTTTCGCGATAGTCATTTCCATTCCAGCCATGCATCAAATCTATCAAATCTGTCAAATCACCTGGCTTCAAATCTATCAAATATGAGTCTAAGAGCACCATGTCGTCAGCAAATTCCAGCCGACTAATTGTCAACCCACCAGTCATGATACCACAACCAACTTGGCTGCGTATGTCAATAATGCATGTAAATAATGAACGAGAGATGTGATAGTGCGCACCTTTAGTGGTTTCGTTCAGTACCATTCGTTTGAACACAAATATTCGGGCATTCATATAGGGAGATCAGAGCAGCAAGAAGCTGACCGTCGATCGCGTCCTCTTTTAAAACCTTCCATCGCAGATTCATCCAATCGCTCCTTTCTATGGTGACACTGTCACCGTGTGCATGGAAGTCTCCCATCAGGATATACGACTCAGTCTTAACTACATTTAGCGCTGCATTAATTTGCACCACCCACAGAGACATATCTTTTAGTATAAGCTTCAGGAGCCCAAACGGGAAGCAGTCCATAACGCATTCTGACAGCCGGTGGCTTATGAGTATTCCTTAGTCCCGGCTGTGCCATATCTAATCTGAATAGTGGATTGTCCATCCTCCATCCAAATCTAGAGTATTGGAGAAACGGAACTTTTTTGAGGAAACGCCGACTATATCCAGCTGGTAACGTGTAGCCTACTATGTTCCAGGTTCCAACTTTTAATGTCTGCTCCCTCCCAGACCGCCTTTGGGTTCTCGGGATGCGCAATCTTTTTGCGTCACTCACACATATCCCAGGACACTATGCAGGCTAAGCGCCAGTTTTTGCGGCAAGAAATTCAGACTGTGATTTATTTTTCAAAGAGTCTTCCCTACGTGAGGTCTGAACGTGTCGCTTGTTAAATCGTGCAAAGGACGGTTGGTGTAGTTCATTTATGCTTCCCTCGTGATATTGTAGTTTCAGTTTCAGTGGTCTTATTCGCCTAAGTCAACAATCCGGCACTTCGTCAAACCTGCGATCTCTAGGCATTTCTTAGATTCAGCCTTTACTCGGCCAATCGTAGCTACGTCACTGGTTTGTGAGAGTTTTCTTGGGAGCTATATATATTTATACAAAACACACAATACATAAATACATAAAATACATATACACAAATAAATATATGGTAATAGCTCCGTTCTGTTATGCATGGTTATCAGATTGATCATTATAGTTTTTTTCTCCATTCTACATTACTGAGCAATGGATGAACAGCAATCGCGTCTGTATGCAAGCATCTTTTATTTCTGCTGCCCATTCTCGCCAAGTGAAAGGCAGAAATAAAATGAATGACCTACTCATTCAATTAACATGCAAATCAATTACGTATTCTAATTATGTTTTATCGCAATGTAATCACCAAATGGACACTCTGGAGTTGCACATTTTTATTACCAACACTATCCACCCAATGGGCTATTACAAAAACTGTACGTACACAAATCACTCACCGTGCTTTTTGAAAATAATGTTGGCCATAAAAACAAGATTCTACACAGGGAATCATTGCAAAATTCTGAACAATGCATGCTTGTGTGTGGGCTTGGTTGCATCTGTCGCATTAGGTGCATGTTACCTATAAGCATCCAGAAATTCCGATGGCATAACACTTTTAGGAAATATATTATCTCGTGTGCTATATATTGCTTTGCATAAATATACACATTATTACTTAAAGGAAAATAGCAACTGCAAATATTGAGGTTACTGTCGTCTAAGCACTCTATTAGTATTGCATTAGTTACCATTCATTCTATAAAAATGATTCACTAAACAGTGATAAAAATGTAGAATAAAATTATAATAATTAAAACACAAAAAAATAACTAATATTAAGATGAAATATTTTGCAAGCTACATTTTTTCTTTAACATAATTAAATCCTTGTTCAAAAAATAATATTATTGTAACAGAAGACATAACATTTCCTTTGTATATCTTTTATTACTTTCAACTCCATGCAGTAGTATCTTAATTTAAATAATAGCTTTAATTTTACATAATCATGTCGAGAAGACTTTCCAGACGAAAAGATCGATTAGCTTTACTATGACGTTGCAAAGCATACGTATTTGAAGTTGGTGTAATTGCAGATGTATTGTGAATTTTCGGGAAGTCCATGAGACTAAGCAAGAAATCGTACTTGTTTTATCGCTATTCTATCATAAATGAAAACGTAGTTAAGTTTATGCTAACTCTACGCAATAGAGCATAATTTAAATTTTATGAACATTTCAGCCGAGCACATCAGGAAATGTTTCGTAATGAAAACGTTCAATGCTCTGTTTCTGTATTAGATGTACACTTTTATTTGTCGTACTTATGCATATATGTATAATCAAATATAGTTTTCTAGAAGCATTGTATATATAACGTTGAAAGATAAAGAAGGCTAAACAATGTAAAATGGACTGTAAGATAAGGTAAAGAAAAGTAAAAGTCACTGGCAATCTTTGTTTTTCTTTTATGTGTCCAATTGGGATGAATATATATATATATACATATTTCAATATACCTGCAATATATAATATTTTCTATGAACATATGCATTGTCTACAGCGTGAAATGCATACAAAATAGAAGAATATACACACACACTTTTGAAACGATAGTACATGGTATATTAATAGTACCATTAAACTTGTGGGGCTAATATTAGTTATCCGTATCTAATTGAATCAGAGAATCCAAGATAGAATCGTTGTGGGAAATAATATTTAAATACGTTATTTTTTTCTGCTATTTATGTTTTGGTGTCGCCATCAGAGACAACAATATAACTATGCACATATTAGAGTCAGTGGATTACTTTATATTGTTAAATTCAACTGCACAACTATGCTACCCACAAGCAAATCAAGGAAATCATATCATATATCATGATTTTACAAGCTCATTGCCCGACCAAACTTATATTAATCTTTATTCTCCTTACGGTGAACAACAATTGATTGTAGCAATTCTCATGTCATACACAGACATATACAGAAGCACACGCACGTCCAATCTGATAGACATACACATACACACATACATAAACACATACACACATTCATCTAATAACACAACCACACAGAAGGATACATACACACATATACGTACTATGTACATATATTGCGTAGTAATTAAAAGATTGAACTTTCTTAAACTGACTAAATTAAAGTAAATAATGTTTCATTGTGTACTGATGATGCCACTTCTAAGACAAGTTTATCATGATAACAATCCATCATTGTACATTTTATTATATATACATATACAAAGCCCGCCGTGGTTAACTTTGCTTTCATCCTTAAGGGGTTGATAAAATAAAGTACCAGTAATGCACTGGGTAATTGCCTGCCTTGTTCCAAACGTAGAAACAATTATATATACATATATATTGGTGTGCATGTGTGGGTGTGTGTGTGTGTGTGTGTGTGTGTGTGTGTGTGTGTAATAGGTTCTACAACCCTCGCCAAAAACATCAGGGAACTTAAGGACAAAAACATCGACTAAAATATCAAGTGGTCGAGGCTGTCGCCCACAAGGGCTTACAGTACCGGTATGTCCAATTGTAGGCTCTGCGACCTTGAATTACTGTATATCCTTAGGAACGATAAAAGGCTACTTAACGACAAAATAAAAAGGTCAATTTTCTGCAGACAGAGGATCGCTACTAAATTCACAAGATTTAAGCCACCATGATTCGAACCAACATAACTTAGCATTCAACATTGAAATCCGCACTCTCACACAGACCACAACAGAACTATAATATTCTTTAAACAGCTTCTAGCCTCATTAATTCTATACCACAGTAATGTCTGCAAATATCTTATCAACCCATAAATATATCTCTTCTCGGCTGCTGTCAACACCACTTCCTCACTCTTGATTTTCAACAGATGAACTTAATTCTAAGTACATTATTTGAATACTACCACAGTCCTTGAAATATCACCTTACTCCTGTTGTTATAATGAACACCCCAATGTATCTGTAATAGTATTCATCATGTGCTCTCTATATATACCTTGCTTTCTTAACCTCTGTATTACCGTATTGCCTATTTTGTTGTTGTCTTATTCATGCATGATTTGTTATTGGAGCTGTGAAAGCTAAACAACGACCATGATTCGAAGGAACAGTCCCTTCATGTAATATAGACCACTTAAATAATGAATCCGCTTTACACCACATAAAAATTACCATCCTCATTACAATGAACATATTTTATCTGTCAAAGAATAAATTAGTCTTACGGTCAGCAAACCTACAGTAAAGTAAATGGCCCATAATGTCATGCCCTAGGTTATCTCTACACTATATATAATATACCCCATGACAGCTTTTACATGTCAATTTCATAGATCTGTTTCGTATCAGCTCGTTTTATAGCTAAAGTAATCAGTATACTATATTTCATACTTAGATTGATGTTGTGATTATTTTAACTATTTACTATCTAGCTAATTTATTTGAGTATCGTTATTATTATTGGCAGTATCGGTAGGGTGTCGGACGCCATGCTTTCGAGCATAGTTACGTCCCTTTACAATCTGACTTCAAATCCCGCCGAGGTTGACTTTGCCTTTCATCCTTACGGGGTCGATAAAATAAAGTACCAGTAATGCACTGGGAAATTGCTGGCCTTGTGCCTAAAAGTAGAAACAGTTATTATTGTCCTGATTTAATGACACTACTATATATAGAAGCTATGCCTGTGTATTTCTTTCATTCTCTCATGCTCTGATGAATAGACTGATTATAACAAAGTATTGGTGATTGATTGACGCAAAAACAGGCAGGTAGCGATATCTAGACCTACCAGTTTAGAGAAACGATTGTCAGCAATGTGAATAAAGCCGCTATTGTATACCAAACCATGCCACTCTTCGGTCTTGACTTATATATATATATATATATATATGTATATATATATATATATATATATATATATATATATATATATATATATATATATATATATATATATATATATATATATATTTATATATATATATATATATATATATATATATATAGTAATAATAATAAAATTGAAGACTAAAATCCAAAGAGGGCTCTATAAGGAAAATATATATCAAATATATAAGAACCGAAGAGCAAATATTTATTAAAATAACAGATTAAAGTTTAAGCAAAGAATCGCTGCTTTCCCCCTTATTCGGCTTATTAACCCTACGAAGTCCGATTTAGGTAGACTTAGTAAAACGATTCTTGATAGAATTATACCTGAAATTAGAAGTTTGGCCCCTCTCGCACTGTGGAACAATTCTTTCGCGGTGATTGATTGGTTCAACGGCATATGTAACAAGGAACATTGCCGTTTTATCCAATTCGACATCAACAATTACTACTCCTCCATCATTTTACCACTTCTCCTTAGAGCTATCAATTTGGCTAAAACACTCACAGTTGTTAAGGATTTCGAAGTTGATGTCATCCTTAATACCCGAAAGTCGGTGATTAATTTCGACGACTCTATTTGGATTAAAAAATCCAATAGTACCCCATTCGACGTGAGTATGGGCGCCAGTGACTCTGCGGGGGTTACTGATCTTATTGGCCTTTTCCTTCTTTTCTCTATCAAGGACGAATTCCCCAACGCGGGCGGTGGTTTGTACCGTGACGATGGTCTTTTGACCATGACTAAGTGCGGACCTCGTGCTTGTGACAGATTCAGAAAAGAACTCACAGCCTTCTTTAAAGGCTTCAACCTCTCTATACAGGTTGAGGCCAATCTCTCGGTCGTTAATTACCTCGACGTTACCCTCAATTTATTGAATGGGTTGTATTACCCGTATAGAAAGCCGAATGATACGCTTAATTACATAAGTAAGCATTCCAACCATCCTGCCAGCATAACCAAGAACCTGGTAAAAAACGTTTCGTTGAGGCTTTCCCGTCTTTCCACCAACGAGCGCATTTTCAACGACCATTCCACTTATTACAATGAAGCTCTTGCTCGAAGTGGATTTGTCGATAGGGTAGCATATACAGAGTACGAGAATAGACCTAGAAGAAATAGATCCCGTCGCATTTGTTGGTTTAACCCACCATATATTATGGAGGTGACCACACCATTAGCTAAGATCTTTCTTTCCCTTATTACGAAGCATTTTCCCCCTACACATAAATATAGTAAAATTTTTAATAGAAACACTAACATTTCTTACTCTACGACTCCTAACCTTGCACATAACATCACAGCTTCAAATTTAGCTAAACTACCTAGCCGTAGGAACACGTGCAACCCTGTAGTTAGTACTAACTGTAATTGTAGGAATCGGGCTGATTGTCCCCTATCCGGGAAATGCCTCTCTAGTAACATTGTCTACATATGTAAGGTTGTAACACGCACGTCCCGTAGGGCCTACAGAGGGTTAACCGCCAATAGTTTCAGGCAGCGTCTTTACATGCATACCCATTCTTTTCGTTACCCTCTAAGAAGGAATATGACGTCACTTTCAGCTTATATCTGGAGTCTAAAAGACAACCACACCCAATATAAGTTACACTGGGAGATCCTAGCTAGGGCTAGATCGTATAACGGAAATAAAAGACCATGTGACCTCTGCGCCGCTGAGGCCCTGGAAATACTCTACGCCACAGACTACATCTTAAACAAAAAATCTGAGGCAATTTCGGCTTGTAAACATAAATTGCACAAAACTTTCCTGTATTACAGCCCCACGTTATACCCTAACGGATAGCACGATCTATACGTGGATATTTTACGTCTTGATGTGGGAGCTAAGTATATGTTTTGTTTATTCCTTTACTTATTTGCATAGGCAAGTATATATTACCCGTATGTTTTGTGAAGGTATGTATACCTTCTCGTACGTATATTTGACTGTTACGGCGCATAATTTTTACATATTTCTGGTATTTAGGGTTTGGTTATGTGTATATGGGAGTTTTGCGTCTGCGTGAGTATGCAGGTTCGTACGTATGGTGGGTGTGTGTATATGTGTACTTCTTGTTTTAGTTGACTTACGTCTCCGAACCTTCGTGTATTTATTTCTAGGTATGTGTGTGCGCTTGTTATATACGTATTTATTTACTTATATACGTTTATATAATTATTTATGTATTTGTACACAAGCATACACACATACACATATTTATATGTGCGTGGTTTTGTATACCTATGGTAAGGTTTTGCGTATGCTTGTGTATGTACGTATATGTTTGCGCGTATGTATTTATTTGTTTCTATTACTTCAGTATTGTATTTATTTACTTTGTTCTTAACTCTGTAGCGGAGATTCATTCGGTCTCCTAGTTAGAATTTTAGTCTACAACTTCTGCTATACCATTTACGTGGTTTTGTCTTTGCGTGCTATTGTTCTCCACGCTCCACATATGACTTATTATCTTCGTTTTTTCGTTCATTGCCAGAGAACGTCTCTATGCACCACTTAGAGAACATTAGTCTACGACCTCTTTTATACCATAAACATGGTTCTGTCTTTGCGCATAATTGTTTTTCACCGCTCCTATTAATGACGTATTATTCGTTTTTTCCCGTTCTTTGCCAGCGAACGTCACTATGAACGAAAGTATCGTCTTCCTGTGTTCCTCCGGTTGCAACCTTTTTTGAAATATCCAGTACTGCGTTTACAGATTGACTTTGTTAGTTTCAGAAGATCCCGTTAAGGGTGAAAGCAGCGATTCTTTGCTTAAACTTTAATCTGTTATTTTAATAAATATATATATATATATATATATATATATATATATATATATATATATATATATATATATATATATATATATATATATTTATATATATATATATATATTTCGTTTCTGAATTTGTTTAGCAAGATTCTTTATCTGAAATGGTGTGTTGAAACCGAGATTGTTATACTTTGGGAGGGTCATGTTGCCAATAAGAAAAACACACACCAGTTGCTTTCACTTCAATTTATTATAATAAATCCATAAATTTAGGAATTTATAAATTTATAAATTTCTGGTTGGTTGGTTGGTTCCACAACCAGATAGTTGTTTATACATATATATATATATATATACATATATATATATATATATATATATATATATATATATATATATATATATATATATATATATAAAAGGAGAAGGGAGACTATGGACAAAGAAAATAAGCAAGACGAATACACAGACACACAAAATAGAGTAGATAATAATAATGAGCCAGTGGAAAGAGACAGGAGTAATTATGAGAGACATAGAAACAACCATGAGGCTGTTGGTGGAAATAGAAATAGAAACAACACAACTAACAATAACAATAGCACTAGTACACATAAAGCAGCAGCCTGGAACTCTACTTTTTATAATCCCTCCGATAAGTCGTTCGACCTGCGACGAGTCCACGCCACGACTTTACCATTTAACAAACGCACGCAATTGCCGTCGCAGGTCGATGAACAAACAGAAGCACAATTTTGTATAGCTAGATCCGAACTTAGAAATATGATAGAACAGTATAGTAAGAAGCATAATAGAATGGAGGCCCAGCAACTGGGAGAAAAATCTGCAAATGGTTTGCGTAAGCTCATGCAGCGCTCGCGTAATGGAGTGATAGCATGCTTTCCAACAGACAAGTCTGACAGAATGTCGGTTGACAGCCTGCCAAACTCCATCCAGGTAATGCAACCCCACATCACTAACACAAGAGAGGTAACACCACAGGAGCATGAGGATAGAGAAAAAGCCCTCAATGCCCATATGGTGATGTGGACGAATATAATGCAGCCCAACAAAAGGACTGCCAACAATTTCCAGGCCTGGAACAATGACGTGCCGGCGTTGTATGGGCTTCGAAAAGACAATAAAACGGGCAGTGACCCTCTCACGGGACCACCAACACGGCCAGTCTGTGGAGCTAACATTGCTCGTAACTACAGACTGTCCTACTTCCTCTCACTGATCATACGCCCCATCATTGAAATGTCCCCAGTTGTATGTGACAGTACGGAGGACCTCCTCAGCAGAATCGGTGAGAGTAACCGATCTAGGGACCTAACAAACTGCATAATAGGTAGTATGGATGTTGTGTCCCTGTATCCATCTATTGACGTGTATTTTGCTGTGGAGAAATGCGTATAAATGATCAGTGAGAGCAATGTTGAGTTCCGTGGGATTGATACCAGTAAGCTGGGACTCCTACTTAAACTTACCTATTGTAATAATTACCTAGACACATATGACCTTAGCAACCTGTGCCCTTCAAAACCAGCAAGAGGCAGACCACCTACCATTACCTCTATGGCCAAGAAAACCCACACAGATAGATGGAACGGGTGGACCAGAGCCATACGGACTCCCGAAATCCACGATGAACTGAAGAAAATGATTGCACATGCGGTAGGGGCCAGCATAAAACTAACCCTTAAGGAATATATGTTCAAATTTAATGGAAAAAACATATGCCCTAATTGCTCTTCTTTAAACCTAAATTTATGGTTTGGTACTTCTGAAGTGATTGGCTGGTTCAACAAATTGGATAATAAAAACAAACTAAAATTTATTCAATTTGATATTGCCAGCTACTATTCTTCCATTTCGCCTTCACTTCTCAATAATGCTCTATCTTTCGCACTTAAATATTCTGACATCACCACAGATGAACTTCACATCATCCTCACCGCACGTAAAACCATCCTAGAGTTCAACAACGAATATTGGACCAGAGCCGATACCTCTAACAACTTCGACATCACAATGGGAGCATCCGATTCGTCCCAATTGACTGATTTAATTGGTATCTTCATTTTGAACTCTTTGAGTCGGAAAATTCCTCAACTTCGCGGTGGAATTTATCGTGACGATGGACTCTTTACTATCCTAAATTGCAATATAGTTAACCTTAATATTATTAAGAACAATATACGTAATCTCTTTAACCAACATAACCTAAAAATTGAATTTGATAATAGTATCAAACTAGCTAATTTCTTGACACTGGCCTATATTACCCTTACCATAAAAACAATGAGAACCTTAATTATGTTAACTTTAAATCTAACCATCCTACCAATATCAAGAATGCTATAGTTAATAATATTGGAAATAGAATATCTAACATATCTTCTCATAAAAACATCTTTGATGCTAACGCCAATTACTATAATAACGCACTTTCTAAAGCCGGCTATCCAGATAAAATCAAATATAATAAAGAAACAAATTCTAGGAAAACTTACAGTAGAATAATTAATCATGACCATTCCAATAATTTTAATAAAAGACATACAAAAACATAATCTGGTATAATGCTCCTTTCTCCATCTCTATTAATAACAATATTCCTAAATTATTTTTTAGTGCCTTAAATAAATGCTTCCCTCCCTCACATATCTATAGTAAAATATTTAACAAACACACCATCAAATGTTCGTATTCTACATCCTCCAATATTTCCAACATCATCTCTAAACACAACAACAAAATATTAAATACTAAATCTCTTCCTTCCAATATTGAATTTCATAATAACAGTAATAGTACTCCCGACGTCATTGTAAACCCTAGGCTAACTTCTGTAAACCCAAATACAACGTCAAACACAACTTCGCTAAATGTTCATAATCCAACTCTAAATCAAGAAACTATTATTCCTATCGCAAACAACTTCTCCAATCCAATTCCTTCTATAGATAACACTAGATCACTCATTAATAATCTCTCTAATTGCAACTGCCGCATTAAAAATAAATGTCCTCTCAACAACCATTGCCTCGATAAAAACTTAATTTATGAATGTAAAATTATAACTAGCACCAATTCCTTCACCTATTTTGGCTCCACTTCCACCTCTTTTAAAGCTCGTCTCTATAATCATCATTCATCTTTCAAATACAAACTTAAAAGAACTAACACTGCTCTCTCAGAACTCATATGGTCCTTAAAAGACAAAAACATTAAATATACCATCTTTTGGAAGAAGATTTCTTCTGCATCCTCATACTTGAACAGCTCTCTATCTAAAATCTGTAATCTCTGCCTAAATGAAAAATTTACCATTATCTCTAACCTAGATTCTATAATAAATAGACGCTCAGATTTGTTTTCTATCTGCCTGCATAAATTCCATAGAACTTTTCACAAAGTATACAGTTAATATTCAATTCTTTATCAATTTAGAATATTTTCTCAAAGCCACATATACATACACCTCTTTAAAATATACCCATCTACCTTACTTTAAAGGGCATTATACACTCTATAATACTCGTTTACTCATTACCCTCATTCTATCTTCTCGTAAAATAATAACATTTGTTTTTGACATTTTGAATATTCATCCGCAATCACTATTATTTTTTCTCTCTATCATAAATCTTTTTAATCCCAATTTCATCCTTAATTTATTATTATTATTTATTTTTTTCTCCCCATCAACGAACTCATTATTAATACATATTAACTCTTTATTCGCATATATTATCAATTCAATATACAAACTTTAACTTCACATTATTTTTCTCAAATCCTTCTACACACAAACCTTAACAATTTTTCTCTTCGCTAATTTTGAAATTGCCACAATACATACATTTCTTCTTTTGACGTTAGAATATTCACCCACAATTATTATTTTTTTCTCTCTATCTTCATACATAATTTCCCTTCGTTAATTTTCAAATTCCTTTAATTTCTACATTATCTTCCAACGGTTCCCAACCTCTCTATATTAAAACAATATATCTTTTTCTCTGTTATAAAAACTATCTCTTTCTCACCCATCTCTCCCTCTCCACCTTCACTCTCATCTCCTCCCCCTTTTGTTCATCCTTCCCCCCCCCCTAAATAAAATATTTTTTCCTCGCACATATCCTCCCATCGTTAATTTTCAAATTTTTTTATTTATACAGTATCTTCCAACGGTTTTCAACCCCTCTATGTAAAAAATATATCTCCTCTCAGTTATAAAAACTATCTCTTTCTCTCTATCACCCATCTCTCCCTCTCATCTCCTTCCCTTTTCATCCTTCCCCCCCACCCTGTTTAAATAAAATATTTTTCCCAATATCACACATCAATCTAAAACCACTTTTCATATGTTGATTTAAAACTGCACTATCCACAAGTGTTTTTTAGCCTTCATATCATGTTCTCCTGTTTTATCTGATGAAAACACAAATATTATTGCTTGATGATGTTTGTTTTTGAAATGCGCATAATAAAATATAAGGAACTCCTTTAACCATCTTTTGATCTTATATTATATAAATATATATATATATATAATATAAAACGAAAAATCAGTGATGAATCTCAACTCAATTTATTGTGTGTTACAATTGTTTCGCCATCAGACACACAGACACACACACACACACATATATATATATATATATATATATATTAGAAAGTGAGGTTTTTTTTACAAAATGAAAAATAACCGAGGTGTCCTACACGAGTGAAAGTATAAAGAAAAAGAGATGAAATCGAAAATGCAACTGGAGTCTTATTTTTTTAAAAAATATATATATTTATTTGGTTCCTTTACCGGTTTCGCAGTTCTTCTGCTTTTCAAAAGGTGAGTTGAGATGGAGGGTCTGTGGTTTTTCTCACATCTGGTTGGTCTCTGAATGTTACTTGTTTTATATGGAAAAAGTGGCTCGAAATGCCAGGTTTTTCGAGAAGTAATTTGATTGGTTTGTCAATAATTATAATAAATTTCGCGCCAGTTCGCGTTACAATAGTTCTTCAAATAAGAGGGGGGATTGTCACAGGTTGTTTTTTTTTTTCATATATGAGTGATTGAATTTCTTTTTACTTGAAAAAAGGGGCTCACGAAGGCTTTTTTGGGGTTGGTTATAAATGAAATTATGGCTGTCACGTGAACAAGTTTTCATTAAATTTCCGTCCCCTTATTTGGAAATCCATTCTGTAGCCTTTTTAGATAATTTTATGATAAGTGAAAGATAATGGTCAAGAGAAAGGGATGGGAGAATTGTTCTGGTTCAGTGAATATGATGAGTTCGCTGGGGTGTCAGAATTCAGATTTTCTATTGAATAAAGAAAGTAAAGATATGTATGTTTATGTGTGTGTATGTATGTGTGTGCGTGTGCGTGTTGTGTGTGTGTTGTGTGTGTGGCTCACGGAGGCTTTTTTTTAATAAACATGATTTGATTGGCTATAAATGAAATTTGGCTGTCACGTGAACAAGGTTTCATTACATTTTTGCGCCCTTATTTGTAAATCTATTCTGTAGCCTTTATAGAGTATGTTATGACAATGGAAATATAGTGGTCAAGAGAAATGGGATTGGGAGAATTGTTCTGGTTCAGTGAATATGGTTAGTTCGCTGGGGTGTCAGAGTTCAGATTTTCTATTGAAGTAAAGATATGTATGTTTATTTGTGTGCTTGTGTATGTGTGTGTGTGTGTGTGTGTGTGTGTGTGTGTGTGTGTGTGTGTGTGTGTGTGTGTGTGTGTATTGGAAGATGAATCTATTAGTAGAAATGGGTGAGGGAGTTGTCTGTGTGTGTATATGGGTGTTATGTGTGTGTGTGCGAGTATGTTAAGATGGAGAAAATATATATTTTGTGTGTGTGTATATATGTGTGTAGGAAAGTGGTTCTATTAGTAGAAATGGGGGAGGGGAGTTGTGGGTGTGGGGGTTGTTATGTGTGTGGGTGGGTGTTATGTGTGTGGGAGTATGGTTAGCATGTTAAGATGAAGAGAATATATATATATATTGTGCGTGTGTGTGTGTGTGTGTGTAGGAAAATAATTCCTTTAGTAGGAATATTTTTGAGTGAACATATTTTCCTTACGTATTCGTATTTGTTCTGTTGTATTGTCAGTGCAAACGTATGTTAAGGTTTATTTAGTTCGGCTTTTTATTTTCTAAAGTAGAAGGTGTTAAGTGTGTGTGTGTATGTCATATTATGGTGTGTATGTCATATTATGTGTGTGTGTGTATGTCATATTTAATGTTGGTCTATATTTTTGAATAAACATATTTTCCTTATTTATTCGTATTTGTTCTGTTGTATTGTTAGCGCAAAGGTAAAATGGGAAGACTTGGAATTTGGGTGTCTTATTACTTGCGCAAATGTCTAGATGTGCACTTAGTGGTATCTGTCTCGTGGTTGGATCTCGTAATGTTTGACGATGAACTGTCATTCTGTTTCTTAGTGTGAGTTTAGCTTGTCCTATATAATCTTCATTGCATCCTTTAGATCTAATGGCATAAAGTAGATTTTTTGATGAGCATGTGAAGTGATTTTTTACAGTAACATTTTGTCCTGATTTAAATGTATGCGTGTTGCCTTCAATGAGGTGAGTGCAGGTTCCACAATTAGAGCGACCACATCTTTTTATACATGGTTGTGGGTTTGTCGTAGGTAATTTGGCATTGGTGAGTAATGTTTTCAGTGATTTTGGTTGTCTTTTGGCTTAATATACATTACGTCAACACCATAATATTACATACACACACACACATAACACCTACTTTAGAAAATAAAAACCCGAACTAAATAAACCTTAACATACGTTTGCACTGACAATACAACGGAACAAATACGAATAAGTAAGGAAAATATGTTCACTCAAAAATATTCCTACTAAAGGAATCATTTTCCTACACACACACAATATATATATATATATATATTCTCTTCATCTTAACATGCTAACCATACTCCCACACACATAACACCCATACACACACATAACAACCCCCACACCCACAACTCACCTCCCCCATTTCTACTAATAGAACCACTTTCCTACACACATATATACACACACTCAAAATATATATTCTCTCCAACTTAACATACACGCACACACACACACAACACCCATATAGACACACACACAACTCCCTCCCCCATTTCTACTAATAGAATCATATTCCAATACACACACACACCCACACACACACACACGCACCCATACACACACACACAAGCACACAAATAAACATACATATCTTTACTTCAATAGAAAATCTGAACTCTGACACCCCAGCGAATTAACCATATTCACTGAAGCAGAACAATTCTCCCAATCCCATTTCTCTTGACCACTATATTTCCATTGTCATAACATTCTCTATAAAGGCTACAGAATAGATTTCCCAATAAGGCGCAAAAATGTAATGAACACTTGTTCACGTGACAGCCAAATTTCATTTATAACCAATCAAATCACGTTTATTAAAAAAAAGCCTTCGTGAGCCACCTTTTTTTAAGTAAAGAAATTCACACACACTCACAACACACACACACACACAAGCACACAAATAAACATACATATCTTTACTTTCTTTATTCAATAGAAAATCTGAATTCTGACACCCCAGCGAACTAACCATATTCACTGAACCAGAACAATTCTCCCATCCCTTTCTCTTGACCATTATCTTTCACTTATTAATTTTATGATAAGTGAAAGATAATTGTTTCTACATTTGGCACAAGGCCACCAATTATCCAGTACATTACTAATAAAGTACCAGTAATGTACTGGATAATTGGTGGCCTTGTGCCAAATGTAGAAACAATTATCTTTCACTTATCATAAAATTCTCTAAAAAGGCTACAGAATGGATTTCCAAATAAGCGGACGGAAATTTAAAGAAAACCTGTTCACGTGACAGCCATAATTTCATTTATAACCAACCCCCAAAAAGCCTTCGTGAGCCCCTTTTTTCAAGTAAAAAGAAATTCAAACACTCATATATTGAAAAACAACCTGTGACAATCCCCCCCCCCCCCGTCTTATTTGTAAAACTATTGTAACGCGAACTGGCGCGAAATTTATTATAATTATTGACAAACCAATCACAATCAAATTACTTCTCGAAAAACCTGGCATGTCAAGCCACTTTTTCCATATAAAACAAGTAACATTCAGAGACCAACCAGATGTGAGAAAAACCACAGACCCTCCATCTCAACTCACCTTTTCAAAAGCAGCAGAACTGCGAAACCGGTAAAGGAACCAAATAAATATATATATATTTTTTAAAAATAAGATACCAGTTGCATTTTCGATTTCATCTCTTTTTCTTTATATATATATATATATATGTATACATAAATATACCAATTTACCAGTTTTATATATATTTTATATACCAATTTACCAATCGTAGTTTTGTAGGCGCTGCTTGTTCGAAATAATTGCGATGGTTTCTATTCGTTTAGCATTGGGTTGACCTAAGACACCATCATAATTCACTCTTGATACTATGATTCAATCGGAGGATGAGTTGATTTGGTTGATCGAATGAGATACTGCTATTTATAGCCGTAAGCAACCAATCACATACTTTCTCTCTTGCTTGAACACAGCCACATAGCGATTGTTAGCCATTTTTGAATCTAATTTTGGCGGGATCGGATTGAAAAACTAGATGTCTGATTTTGAGTTTGTCTCCTGATGAATCCTAACTCAGGATATTCCTATTATTTGGATGTCCAAAATAAGGAAGAAACCATGGTAGAGATATAAATACTGTATGTGTGCATTTCTTCTAAGTTTAATTTTACAACTAATTGTGTATGGTTGATGGTATATTTAGTCAGTTTCTACATGCTGTCGAAATGTTGGATAAATACTCGACTGGGGCCGCCGCGAAGAGGCTACGCTCGGTTATTTGTCGGAGATTTCCCCATAAGAGCATTTATTCTTATAGCTTGTTCTGATGGATTTTTTATATGGTGAATTATGCTAAATAGAAGAAGAAATAGTATATATGTTATTATCTGATGATTCTAAAGACATGATTTATGATATAATGCTCTGATTTTTTAATTTATTAATTCTTCATAGAGCTTAAAAGTGACCAGTTGCAACGTATATATATCTTTAACTTTATGTATATGTTAATCTTTATATTTAATAATCTCCCAATAGGTTGAGATTAAATTTGGCGATAGTTGGCTGCGCTTTCCAGCAGCAAGCCTACCCGCCGTAAGCAACCAATCACATTCTTTCTCTCTCGCTTGAACACAGCCACATAGCGATTTTTAGCCATTTTTGAATCTAATTTTGGCGGGATCGGATTGAAAAAAACTAGATGTCTGATTTTGACTTTGTCTCCTGATGAATCCTAACTCAGGACATTCCTATTATTTGGATGTCCAAAATAAGGAAGAAACCATGGTGGAGATATAATTACGGTATGTGCACATTTCATCTAAGTTTAATTTTACAACTTATTGTGTATGGTTGATGGTATATTTAGTCAGTTTCTACATGCTGTCGAAATGTTGGATAAATACTTGACTGGGGCCGCCGCGAAGAGGCTACGCTCGGTTATTTGTCGGAGATTTCCCCATAAGAGCATTTATTCTTATAGCTTGTGCTGATGGATTTTTTATATGGTTAATTATGCTAAATAGAAGAAGAAATAGTATATATTTTATTATCTGATGATTCTAAAGACATGATTTATGATATAATGCTCTGATTTTTTAATTTATTAATTCTTTATAGAGCTTAAAAGTGACCAGTTGCAACGTATATATATCTTTAACTTTATGTATATGTTAACCCTTATATATATATATATATATATATATATATATATATATATATATATATATATATATATATATATATATATATATATATATATATATATACATTCATATATACGTATGTGTATAAATTTATTTGTTTATTTATTTTATTTATATGTATGTAAGTATAATCACGTATATATTCCGATCATATTCTGTCTCTTTGACATTCAGGATCATTGATCAGCCGTATATTTGGAGATATTTTTAGCGCACGGCGTTTTGATGAGCATATAATGAATGACCCACTAGGAAAGATGTCTGAATGGAATCATGTCAGATCGAACGAATATATTGATTTTCGACTGAAATCTATTATTGTGTGAATAGTTCTTGATGTAAAACGAAGTAATAATGCATACATTGTGCAATTTGCAGTTCTTCTGCTTTTCAATCATTTTTATATATCTCGATTTTTTTATAGTTTGTGGAGCAGTCCTTGTTTTTATTCAAAATATATATTCCGAGTCCATTAGATATTGTGTTGTAATATCCATTTCTAAACTAGGTTATATACAATTCTTGTATTGGTTAAGGTTTTATTTATTACAGTTGAAATATTAGTTGCTTGGTCAAAAGTATTTTTATTATATCTTTGGCAGTATCGGTAGAGGCTCGGATGCCATGCTTTGCAGCATATAATTACGGCTCTTTATATCCCACCGAGGTTAACTTTGCCTTGCATCCTTACGGGGTCGATGAAATAAAGTACCAGCTATGTATGAGATAATTTCTGGCCTTTTGCCAAAAGTAGAAACAATTATATATTCGAAGGCGAGAAGAGAAGGCGAGTTTATAGTCAAATGCGATGGAATAAACAACGTGAGCTACATTTGTTTGAAATAAACTCTTTCCGATTTTCTCGCTGATGACTCGATGAATCTTCTACATATAATATCACTATTATCATCAGTCATACACTCACACTTATTCATAAACACACCCACACATGCATACACACGCACGCACGAAAACACACGCACAGGCACACATACATATGCATATATACACATATATATATATATATATCGCTTTTATATATTGGTTTATTTATATCTGGTTTTATATATACAGATTATAGTGAATGGTACCAGCACGATAATTGATTGGGAGAAGTGTTGGGAGGTGCTGGAGTGTTTAAGGAGTACTTTAGAAAGGTGTTGTAAAAGTGCCCTCCTGATGGTTCCATTTCAATAAATGACCTTATAGCTGAATCAACTATCTTAAAATTATAAAGAAAAACTACAATTTTCTTTATTAAAGATGAATTTGTGAGTGTGTGTGGCACCTAACCAAAAAAAAAACCGTTTACCAAGGCGAAAGTTACGTGTAACAATGGAACAATGCAAGTCAAGAAATGAGGGGACCCTCGATGCGGAACTTGGGTAAATCTCCTTTAAAACCAATGAGATTTTCAAAATTAATGAAAACATTAATTTACGCTGAAACCTACCCACAATGTAAATAATACTACATTGGTGAAACCGGAATTGGTCTACATGACAGAGTTCGTGTACATAAACAACAAATTAGAAATCCCTCTGTCAGAAACACCACATGCAGTGAACACTTCACATCATGCGGTAAAGGAAAATTCACAATCTTCCCCTTATTTAAGATATGATCGGACAATGAAAATGTCCGGAAATATAAAGAAGTACAAATAGAAACTAGAAACCACTACTGAACACACACAAAAAAATGATATTCCATCTTCCAATAATGGGATTCTCTCTCTCTTCATTTTTTCAATAAAAAGGGAAGAAAATATCCAAATAGAAGTGGTTAACACCCACACATTCAAACATTCGATCGTTGAAGAGTAGAACAACCCTCGGAGGTATATATATATGAGTGCGTGTGTGTATGTTTGTGTGTGTGGGGGGTATAAATATATGTGTGAGTGAATGTGCATGTGTAAATATATGGGTATGCATGAACTAGAATATGTATATGGGCTGAGTGTATGTTTGTATGAAGAGAAGTAATTATGTGAGCTAGCATCATCTCCCCTAACTCCCTTTCCAATCCAATATCAACTAAATACATTTATTTCAATAATTATACCGATATTACCTTATTTTCCTCTTTGCTATCATCCTCTTTTTATGCTCTAAAGACATGTATCTTATACCTCATTACAACCCACCCGCAGACGCACACCAAATTTCCTCTTTAAGATAGTTCATTCATCAATAAGGAAAGAATTTGAAAAGCATCTGGCCATTATATTTTATTCATCAAATGTACATTGAAATAGAACCACCAGCAGAGCACTTTCACAAGTCCTTTCTAAGTCCTTAAACACCCCAATACCTCCTAACCTCATTCTCAATGAATTATCTTGTTTTTAGAATTCACTATTTTCTTTCACCTCTTGTGTGCATATATATATGCTTTAATTCATTTAAATCCTGATCAATACTTCTTCGTTCCAACACTCATTAGACAACGCCACATTCGATTCTCTTATATATTAAGTCACACATCACAACGCAACCTGAGATCAGTTTGACAATCACCACCGATGAATGCGAGAAATTTATCCAGGAAAGTTAACCAGGAATCTATAAATACCCTCCCCACCAAAGTTAACAAAGAACTTACTAGATCTACAAAACCAAATTGTAAAATTATAATATTATGAAATTGAATTGTTTAGAAATACATGTGAAGATATTATTTTCCTTCAATTTCACTCTCTTATATATATATCAATATATATCAATCAATATATATATATATATATATATATATATATATTAAAAAAAAAAAAACCACCACACCACATACATGTTATATCCCTATATATAAAACAACACACCACATACACATCAGTTTGACAAGCGCACCTCAGCGTGAAAGGTCTTTCTAAAAACGAAACAATACATCCTACGTTAACCAAGACCTCCTAAGACCTAACCAACAACCAACAACTTAATTTATAAAAAAAAAATTTTTAAGAAAAATTTTTTCTAATCCGGATAAAAATTATTTTGAGATTTTGTGAAGAAAATTAATTTGTTGAAAGCACAAGTGAAGCCATTTCCCCCCCCCCCCCTGTCTTCATATATATATATATATATATATATATATATATATATATATATTAGCGAGAATCGTTTTCAGCTCAGGGATTAACCAAAATCAACGTCCGATATGATTCATGTGAATCAGAGCTACAACATACGTTAAGGGCCAAACACACTGAGATGGTGGTAAACATATCATCGGCGCAGCCAAGACAAACGACCAAGTAATTCGGGACAATATATATATATATATATATATATATATATATATATATATACACATATATATATATATATATATATATATATATATATATATATATATATATATATATATATATATATATATATATATATATATAGTTGTACTTGGGGAGGGTCATGTTTGTGTAATAATATTGCCAGAATTAATAATAGAACACACCACTCACTGTTTGGTTGGTTTTCGCTTCTGTGTCTTTTATATCAGTTAATTTAATTTATTCGGTCCTCAATGTTACCATTGACTGACAAACGGTCAAAAATACAGATATAATATACACACAAACACAAATTTCTTTCGTTGCACATCTGCAACATCATCAGTGGTGCTATTATGTTTACTCCCGTTGTATTGTATGACTACGCCATTTTTATTTAGGCTGTTTATTTATTTATTTTTTTTTTTTTGCCATCTTCATATGCGCATGCGTTTGCGTGTGTGTATTGTGTTTGGGTGACTGTGTATTGGTTATTGTATTCTATTTTAGTTTACTAGTGCGTGTTTATATGTGTTTGTTGTTATTGTGTTTGTGTATGTATTTGTTTATTTATTTATACTTCTCTTAGGTCAGTATTGTTTGTTTGGGTGTTGTTGTTATTCCATTCATTTTTTCTGTTTAGCCTTGGCCTTCTAAGTTCTATTTCCCTGGCCTCTCTGATTTGGCTATCTGCTGGGTCATTTCTATGTTTAGATATTATTCTAATTTCTATGTGTTCTATGTTACCGTCGTGTTGTTGTCTGGCATGTCCGTATAGTACTGAACCGTATTTTCGTCCTTTTCGTTCCCCCCATTGTTGGTCTATCCTTTCTTCTATGCTACGAGCTGTCTCGCATATGTATGTTGCTGTCACGTTTCTGCAAGTGCCCTCTGTACATCTTATGCTATAGACAATGTTCCTAGTTTTACAGTTTATCCGGGGGTTTACTTTACATATAATATATTTCCTCTTAGCACAGTGGGTTTTCTTAAAAGTGTAGGTTATGCTGATCAGGAAAGTTATGGTGGTTCCTGGCTTTTCTACCACATTAATCTTTAAGTGGGTCTTTCTCAGGGCCTTCCTACACTGGTTAGATAATTTCCCTCCAGGGGTAGCGTCTACAAACATGACACTCTGGTATCTCTGGTTGTCGTACCGTGAGGTGGCTTCCCCTATCTTATGCCCAGTCCTATCTAAGCTATTCCATGATTTTCTCCTGTTTAATGGGCAAATTCCTTTCATGTCCAGTTCTATGAGGGTCTTATACTTATCTGTGGCTCCTTCGTATAATCTGATTCTGTCTCTTTGGCTGTAGCCAGAGAACTACATGTTGGATGTGTCTTTCCATTTATGTTGGGTCGCACATGCGGGATACGTTCTTCATCACTAGTACCAAGTCTGCGATTAGAATATTAAACTTAGCACTACTGGAAATGGCTGAGTTTTTGTGTATCAAGTATTTGGAGGCCATGCGTTTAGTGTAGTGTGAGTGGAGAATTTGGGCTCTCTCGTCTATAGTGTTAGTCCAGAGTTCCGTGTCTAATACAGGTAGTCTATTGTTAGGGTGTTTGGAAGGGTAGTCGATAGTTACAGTTATACTCTGGTGTATGGAATTAGATATCTGCTGGATGCTTTCCATTGTGCCACGTTCTAAATCAAACTTGGTATTACTCTCTTGTGGGGATGTCCTTATAACTATATTAATGTCGTCTACGTAACGAGAATACATGATGAGGTCTATGGAGCTCACATCAAGGAGATCTTTGAGTCTCTTTTCCCACCATACCATAAAAAGTTTGGCAACGTCTCCAGCTATGCTGATGCCAATGGCTGCTCCCTCATTTTGGGTGTAGATCTTCTCGTTGAATCTGAATATGTGACACTTTAGGGTAGTTTTGATACTAGCCCCTATTGCATGTGCGACCATTTTTCTTACCTGATCATTGCTTTGAATCCGGTGATATCAACATGTATTCGAAATATAACAAAGGAATATATAAAATCAATGGGTCCGAAATCAGAGACAGACAGGACGACTGACCAACTAGCCTCTTTCACATTGGTCAGTCGCCCTCAAATGATAGCAACTCGGTCTACGATTGACCATCTGGTGAGGGTGCGAAAGCTTATAATCTACTACCACCCCTCCTTCAGAGAATAAAAAAGAAGAAAGAAAGAAGAAAAGTCAGCGTAAGGGTCACACTACAGTCAAGCTAGAAGACGCCGCGAAAAATGTTATTCCAAAGAACCCATATTTTAACAAAGGCATATATATGGGCGTCTGTATGGTCTAACGTGTGAATAGAAAATTGGAATGTTAACTATATTAAGAATTATAGTATGAAATTAAATTATTAAAAAATTAATAGAAAATTAAAGGTTTGTGTTGCGAGAATTATTTAATGAAATTACCGAGAGAGTCTTAAATGAAAAAGTTTAAGTGTATTATAGGGAATCTCGATAAGTTATCAAGGTGGGATTTAGAGTAAAGATAAAAGCCTTCGATCGTAAATCCCAGCCAGCACCTCCCAACCACGTGTCAACCAGTTTCGACTGGTATCGTCTAGAGAAATAATTGGAAATTAATTTTTCCGAGTACTCTAGGAACGTAGCTGCGATAGGACCCGAGTGTGCTAGCGGGAAGTCAATCAGCTTCTACAGGCCATCGTCTATACCAAACGAATACTATTAATTCACACAGAGGGGTTTATTTACGAGCCAGCACAGGGAGGCATGATACAGCTAACAGTTATGCCTAAGCCTAGAGTTTATAGGTATGAGTATAAAGTGGCGGTTAAAACAGGCGGTGCGGCGGGCCCCGGGGCAAATCGATCCGCTCCGCGTAGTTTCGTTTCACGAAAGAGAGGAACATTTATTTTTCAAAGCACTCAAGGAAGGCTGAACTTTCCTAGCGCCCGGCGCGCAGCCGGGACATCCACCACATCAGTCGAAAGTGGTAAAACCCAATGAAAAATGCCAATAGACTATAATCATTTTTAAGTCCCAGTTATTCCGGGTTATATGTAGTCCAGCCTCCTGTGATTTTATTTATAATGATTAACTCCGTATTAGCCCCACGAACTACACAAACGAAGATGGGTGAACTGCACTACGTTGAGTACTTTCCATAATATTACATAAGATTGACCATACGGAATGACCAATTCTATCCAGTGGTGAACCAACAAACCTAAATAAATGAATATATATATATATATATAAAATTACACCAAAATATTAATAAATATAGACATGCATGGGATAAATATATTTTATTATACATATTTCAGAGGTACTGAGCTATTTCAACAGTACGTCCTCATCTGATAAAATAAGTTGATGCTTGACATACCTTGACTATGTTAATGGTTATAATTTAGTCATGGCAGTCTAAATTATAACCTAAATTATAACCATCAATATAGTCAAGGTATGTCAAGCATCAACTTATTTTATCTGATGAGGACGTACTGTTGAAATAGCTCAGTACCTCTGAAATATGTATAATAAAATATATTTGATCACATGAATGTTTATATGTATTAATATTTTGAAGTAATATTAATAAATCCATAGTTGAGTGCTTCTAAGGTATTATTAAATGTTATTCATTGATCTATTCATTGAACTTGTTAAAGTTTTAACTATA
>OZ024740.1:368860734-368875734 GCA_964016885.1 Eledone cirrhosa
ACCGTTCTGATGACAACTATGATTTTCAGGCTTTATAGAAGCCTAGGCTTTCATTCATGTGCTGCACGCTAAACCAATCAATACAGTGATTTGATGGCTAATTTGTTAAATAGGAGTCATGGTATTTTTGCAAGAATTATTTTATATCGGATACGCTATATATTTTTCTTTTAATATAGATAAAACTGTATACACCAGGTGACCTACTACATCATCACCTCTGCAAACTGAACCCATTAGAGTCATGTATATATCCATATGACGAAAACAAATGGACGAACATGTTTGACGAACTGAATAATGAATGTACATCTATCTAATAATACTTATTTCCTGTTAACTTGACGTCTAGGAAATGTGTTACCCGCCAGTAATACGCCATAATTTGTGGCCAGTTGTGTTGACTGAGCACCATGGTATTTCAACTAGATTATAACGGTGGGAAAATAGTAAAACGGTGTATGGAGAGAAATATTTGAAATAGATCGTCACGTGTGTTTAATATTAATATAAGATAGTACATGCTTGTTTGTCTGTTAAAAGTTGGATATGTACAGATGAAGCTCTGTTAAAAAATATGAAGGAGAGCGATTAGATCACCATTAAAAAGAACGTGGATTTATTTAGAGATCCGTTACGAAATGTGCGTAGTAACTACTGGAAAGGGAAAAGACGAATATTGATAAAGGGAGAATGATAGGTGGGAGGAGAAAGCGGTCTTGAATACAAACAAATTCACATTAGGCAAGCGTGAGAAAGAGTGAAAACATCTTTATATCCTTATTTCATATATTACATGGTTAATAGTTAGCTAGTGTCTCTATATCCTTATTACATATAGAGATCCTAGCTAACTATTAACCAAGGAACGTATTAACCAAAATGCAATGGTAATTAAAAATAAAAATTGAAACTTACAGTATTTCATGTTACCGCCGGCAAAGCATGTAGAATATGTTATTTAATAAGAAATGTAATATTGTTTCAAAATACATTTCCTTTAAAGTATAGACAACTAATATTTAAGGAAATTACAGAATATGTATGTAGGTTTTTGTATAAAAGCTTATTTGAATATCAATGTATTTCAACGAGGTTTTAATTATTAGAAACGAAAATGTAAAAAAGAAAAAATAATTACTTTTATTCGTTCACTATATTGAGCCTTTAGAATGAGTGCGTGCTGAACTTAATTGGTCATATAGACTCGCGACATTAAGTTTTCACGGCAATTTTCAGTTTCTTGTTCTTATGTGTATCAAGTATTTATGATATGAGATATGAACATAGATATCAATACAGACATGAGCTGGCAACTTTCTCACATATTTATGTTGTGAGGCATAGACAGAGACCTGATCCTGGTGTCTATTTTAAATATGTACATTATAAGCCATAAACATAGGTTTGGACACACACCGCACACATAGTGGCTGCTATTTCTAACAGTTGCAAACAGTTGTTATGTTTGCGTCTATGTGAATGTGTTTATCATCAGCTTTTTGAGTAACTTTATCAACTAGAATGAGTTACTTCAGCTAGAAGAATGTCACAAACACATACGAATAGAGAATGTTAGTATTATACTAGACCACTCGTCAGCCGCTGTGTCAAGTTCAACTCAAAATATTTGTTATCGTATATCTCGGGAATCCTATATCTCGGGAACCCATGCTCCGATTTACGCGAAACTAGTTTTATTCCGTTTGTATCACTATTTCAAGGCCAACTTCCTTTTAAAGTATTTTCCCATTAAGTGGCCCTTTGTGTGTATTACATTACAGACAAGAAAGCAAGCAATCACAGAGTTTTAGTGGTATATAGATCACGTATGATTGTGTTTGAATTAGTATAAGAAATCTAGTTGTGTCTTTAAATCTATTTATCATTATTTATTATAATTAATTTTTGTACTTGTGGCTTATTATAAATAAATAATCTTGATCAAACGATTACGGAGACAACGCTTCAGTTCAGAATATTTTACACTTAGAAGAAATGTTCAATTAAATTAAAATCTGCAAACATATCTAAGCGCAGAATTCTCAAGAGAATAATCAGTGTTTATCTATGAAAGTATCTTTGTTTACACCGTCTAATGATCTACCTGTAACTTTTTTACAAGAAAAAGATTTCTCCTAGTAAGGATTTTATATAATATTAAATATCAAATGATAGCAATATTTGAAATATGGAGGAAATAGTTTAATCTTTAAAGTGTACAATGGTGTGGGCCGCAACTGCTGGCATAATGAAAATAGATTTTTCATACATCCAATGTGGTTTTGAATATTACAAAGCAGTCTTAATTAATCTATATGCATTAGATAGAGGTATAAAGATTTTTGTGACCTCCTAAAAATAGAAGAAAATGTTCTTTCAAAATGCACGTACCGTCTTAAAGAAGAGCGGAATCACAGCCCATATAATGTAGACGTAAATAGACTGTTTCCGAACGAAATAAGACAGTATAAAAATGGCTAGAATCCCATCGATCTAAGGTAATTTCGTTTGCTAACGTAATGAGATTGAACGTTAAAATTACAAAAATAACTAAATTATATAGAATAATAATTAAATAAAATCATAAATTAAAATATCACGTAATATTTCAAAGCTAATTAGCATCCTCGTAATGTTTTTTATCCAAAATTATGTTTCCTCGTTTTAATGAAGCCGGATCGTTTGATGTAAAATAGAATGAATAATTTTAGTCACACTAAATACGGTGTAAATATATATAATTATACAATGATTTTCAGTGGCTAATATTTTTAATATCGTAGACCAAAGAAAACTGTGTATAATTTATGTTTAATAATAATAATAATGATAACAATAATAATAATAATAATAATAATAATAATAATAATAATAATAATAATAGGGAAGAAGACGCACGAGGTGGCGGAGGTCATGAAATCGCTCCCGTAAGTTTTGAATGTTTAACATATTCAAATCATTTGTGAAATAACAACTCTTAGTACAAATGCTACGTAAACCACCCGGCTTGAGCCCCCAAAAATTCGGACCCAAAATATATTGTTATAAGGCTCAAATATTCAAATATTCAACTTTGTATTGTACACTGTATATCTAAAAAAGAAAATGGCTATAAATGGAAGAAGAACCCCCCCCCTCTACTCTGTCTACACTATATAGAACAGCCAAACTCACCAACACCAGAAACTAGATACACCACCCACCTCATCACCTGTGTACACTAAACACAACAGCCAGATAACGACAATTTCACCACCACCGCTCACTACTGCCATCATTACCACCACTATCCCATCACCACTCCTTCACTCCTTCACTGCTACCACGTCTACAACACCATCACCACAGTAATACGACCACATCGCCACCACCACTGCCTCGGTATCGACATCACCACCACCACTGTCTCAGTATCGCTACCACCGCCAGTCCTCCACTTTTCCCAGCTGGCTGCTGCCACCACATTATAGAATTCCTACTACTAAAAAAGAGGAAGGCATCAAAATAAATATATAGATAGACTCAAAAGAAAAAAAGAAAATCAAACAACAAAACCAAAGCAGCACAGCAACAACAGTAAAAAACGAGAAAAACAAACAGAGAAAAACAAAAACAAAAAACGTAAAGAAAATAAGAATGAAGAGAGAAGCGGGCGGACGGACAGAGAAGAAGAGGGGGGAAAAACCAAAACTAAAAAAACAAAAACTAAGTCAGACATTCGAACACTACATTACAATGAAACTTATGCTTATTCATTTTTGGGGCCCTTTCTGCCTGTGTGTTTGTTTATGTATGTTCGTATACAGCGTGGTGATAATGCCACACAAGGGCCAAGTGGAACGGCGAATCCACAGATGGCTATGTAAACATACATTCGTCAATCCTCGATAAGAGTGTTTAAATATCGAACATAAACAGTTCGAATAACGGTGAAATGGAGACTAGAACGTCATGTGACAGACTCTCACCCAACAGGTGCCCCCTGGCTCAGCAGCAGGAACCTGACTGTCAACCAAATACTGCTGATGTTGGAGGAAGAAGAAGAAGGAAAGGGGCCAGAACCAACTGGACTAAAGAATTGAATAGAATTGTTATGCAATGTTACCTGAAAAGTAACCCCAAGGAGAGGGCCTACAGGAGACGGATTCATAACATCTAGAACGAGATTGGTCTATTTAAATTAGATGAACAAAAATTAGCCGGGCAGGCTCGGGTAATAAGAACTAATGGGTGGATAAGCGAGCTGGAACTGGAGGAACTGAGCAGAGAGAATGGCTTGGAGATGGCGGGTGTAGTATGCCAGACAAGCGAGCCAGTGGGAAATGAAGGTGAAGAGGTCATGAGAACGGAGGAACCACCCGAAGCAGACAATGATCTGAATACTGAGATAAATAATACCTGGAGCAGAGATACGGCCACTGAGGAGATGAATGCTGACGGGCTAGGAGAAGATTCGGTTGACATCCTAAATTTAGTGGTAGATGAATTGAACAATGATAGTGGGAGACCTATGAACCTAAGATTTGTAGACAGGAAAAAGTTAAAAGAAACAACAGCTAAGGTAAACAAAGTCATCCCATACCTTGAGGCGAGGAGCCTTCACCAGTGCAACAATATCCTCAAAGCAACAGCAAATAAGGTGAGGAAACTACTTGGTATAAAAGCGAGTGGAAACAACAGACAAGAGAGAGCAGAGCCGTGGTGGAATAAACGACTGAGTGGTCAAATCGGGGAAATGAGAAATGACATAGGAAAGCTTGAGTCACTACTGAATGGGACACTAAAAAACATAGGCACTAAAAATAGACTGGAAATAAAGTACAAAACTAGGAGGAAAAAGCTAAATATTATCATAGAGGAACTGAAGCAACGCATTGTAGCAAAGAGTGCAAAAATCAGGCGATACGAGAACAGAGTCAGTCAGTATAAACAGAACCGCATGTTCGACAACAACCAGAAGATGCTGTTTGGACAGCTTGAGGGGAAAGAAAGAGGCAACGACTTGATCCCTGGGGCGGAGCAAACTAAAACATTCTGGAGAGGATTATGGGAGCAGGATGTTAGACATAATGTCCAGGCAGGGTGGATTGAGACAGTACAGAGGGAGATCGGTGAGCAGGCACACCAACAAACTGATTTGAGTATCACAGTTGAAGCTCTTAAGGGGCAGGCCAAAAAACTAACCAACTGGAAATCACCAGGCTCAGATGGTGTGCAGGGGTATTGGATTAAAAATTTAACATCCCTCCACCCGAAGCTGACGGCCATGTTCAGTGACTGCTTGGTGTCGGGTGAGGTGCCAGAGTGGTTGACAAAAGGTACCACAGTTCTGATAATGAAAGACCGAATCAAGGGTAATGATGTTACCAACTATAGACCTATCACATGTCTGTCCGTAATGTGGAAACTGCTGACGAGCATTGTGTCTGAGGAAATCTACCATCACCTCCACACAAACAACTTGTTACCGGACGAACAGAAAGGATGCCGAAAGAAGTCACGTGGTACAAAGGACCAGTTGCTTATTGATAAGATGGTAATGGGGAATTGCAGGAGGAGACACACTGACCTTGCCATGGGATGGATAGACTACAGAAAGGCATTTGACATGGTGCCTCATTCTTGGATCACCAAAAGCCTGGAGATCTTCAGGGTGGCAGATAACATCAAACAGTTGCTGGGCAGGAGTATGGGGTCCTGGGAGACAAGTTGGGAAAGGGAGAGATTACCATCAATCACCTCCTCTTCATGGACGATGTTAAGCTCTTCGGGAAAAGTGAGGAGTTGGATGTGCTTGTTGACAATGTCCGTATTTTCAGCAGTGATATATGTATGCAGTTTGGTATTAGTAAATGTGGAGTGATTGTGATGAAGAGGGGTAGGTTGAGCAGAAGTAACGGGATCCAGATACCAACAGGTGAGATGATAAAGGAAATTGACTCTGAGAAAGGATACAAGTATTTGGGCGTTCTGGAGGCTGATGGCATAAAGAACAAAAAAATGAAGGAATTGTTAAGAACTGAATACATTCGGAGAGTAAGGAGCGTATTGAAGTCACATCTGAACAGCAGAAATGCCATAAGCGCAGTAAATTCCCGAGCTGTGTCTATTATTAGTTACAGTGCGGGAAATCTGAGATGGAATGTTGCTGAACAAAAAGAAATGGATAGGAAGACTAGGAAGCTATTGACTATCTACAACATGTTCCACAAGAGGAGTGATGTCGATAGACTCTACCTAAGGAGATCTGAGGGTGGAAGAGGTCTTATCAGCATAGAGGACTGTGTTCAGATGGAGAAAAACAACCTATACAAATACGTGACCTATAGTAAGGAGCCAATGCTCAGAACTGTACTGAAGGAGGGGACAGTAGGCCAGGGGATGTCCAAGGAGGAAATAACATCAAGGAGGCAGAGCAGCCTTAAGGGAAAATCCCTTCATAGTACCTTCTTTGAGAAAACTGAATTTAGAGATCCACAGACATGGAACTGGTTGAGAAGAGGAGACCTCAAAAAGGCTACAGAAGGAATGCTAATGGCTGCGCAGGAGCAGGCCCTCAAAACGAAGTGGTTGAAGTACCATATTTACAAGGAGGAGGCTAGCCCACTGTGCAGGATCTATGGAGAGAGAGAGGAGACTGTGGCTCACATTGTGTCCGAGTGTAAACATCTAGCCCAGACCCACTATAAGGGCTGGAGACACGATGTGATGGGCAGGGTGATCCACTGGCACCTGTGCAAAGTAAACAATTTACCACACTCTGAGAAATGGTATGAGGCGGTGATGGAGAACAATCAGGTGAAGGTGCTGTGGGATTTTAGGATACAGACGGACAAAAAACTGGAACACAATAGACCTGACCTGTGGTTGTGGACAAAGAAAAAAGATCGTGTCTGATTGTGGATGTGGCCTGCCCTTTCGACACGAGAGTGTAAGAGAAGGAGAGGGAGAAAATTAACCGATACCAGGACCTAAAGTGGGAGGTGAAAAGGATTTGGAACTGCCATGAAGTCAAAATGATCCCGATTGTCATAGGCGCACTGGGGACTATCTCAAAAAGTTTCCAGGGATGGTTAAAGAAAATCGGCCCCGTCACGCTTTTTGGAACGCTTGAAAAGGCATGCTTGCTTGGAACAGCAAGAACCCTCCGATACGTCCTGAATATCTGAGGCTGCAGGTAGTGGCTTGATATTCATTCCAACGGACTTTCCAGTTAACCAACATCAATGACTGAGATTCAAGGAATAACAACAATAATAATAATAATAATAATAATAATAATAATAAGACGAGAAGAAGTCGCACGAGGTGGTACAGGTCATGAAATCGCTCCCGTAATTTTTTGATTTTTAACATATTTAAATCAATTGTGAAATAACAATTCTTAGTACAAATGTTGCATAAACCACCGAATGAGGTCCCATAAAGTTTCGGATCCATATTATATTGTTGTATCGCTCAAATATTCAATTTTGTATTATATATTTTGTATTCAAAAAAAGAAAATGGTTATACATGGAAGAAAACACCCTCTGTCTTACACTATATAGAACAGCCAAATAACAGCAATTTCACCAACACCAGTAACTTGATACACCACCTATCCCATCACACTAAATATAACAGCCAGATAACAGCTATTTCACCACCACCACCATCAATCCCAGCATCATAATAATAATTACTATTATTATTGTCTCAAATTTTAACAAAATGTTTAATTCCAATTTTACGGGAATATGTCAACACAATATATAATAAAAATATATATTAAACATACGAACACAAACTCATGGATACTACATATCAGTAACCACAACGCTACCGCTGCCACCACCCCACCCTATCCATCACTGCTACCACTATCCCATCGCCGCCGCCACCACTCCTTCTTTGCTACCACCACTATTCCCCTGTTAACTTGAGAGAGAAAGGGGAAGGTGGCGGTATCACTAGACAAGGGAGAGGCTAGCAAAAGATATAAATAGATTGACTTAGTGACCTGGCCACCGGCCAAACGTCAACATCAACAACTATGGGACAGCTGGCTCACCCCTTCCTCACCAACAATATAAAAAGACCCGGCACCACCACCGACATAGCCAACAACAACAAAAAGTATATTATATTATTGTAATGAACTGGGTGATTGCTGGACTTGTCCCTGGAGTGGAGACAGTTATTAATAATTTCATTCTTAAGCCACACAATGCTCACATTAAGGAACCACTCATGATAATAACAATTAAAAAAAAAACATCAAAAAGAAAACCCCGTGACCAAGAAATACCGGGATGGCGGCTGGCGGGGAATAGCCGTGTCTCTAGGGGAGAACGACCCCCTCTAGTCTTGGTTGACACTCGTTCTAGAAGTGGTAACACGAAATGATTACCCCTTGGCGGATAAGGATAAAACGCGATAAATAAAGTAAATGTCTAATGATAAAATCTCATACCGGATCGGCCGTCACCCGGGTAAAAAAGGGCCGCGTCCCTCAGAGAGGAACCAGACTGGGGTCGAAAAATCAGCTAATGGTTCAAACCTTCCCATCACTTCGGAGCTGTAGACCTCCCATAACCGGAATACTCCTACTGTTGGCCCTCCATGCTCACCACCAAGAAATCCAAAGAAAAAGAGAGAAAAATGGTCAAGGGAAGATAATAAAGAAGTCCTTGAGGCTTTCTACACTGCCATGTACTACCCATCAAATACATCGAATACAGAACAGACATATATCAACTGGAAAAAGAAACATCCGGAAAACAGAGGCTATATTGACAGTAACAAACTAGCCAATATACGAAGAAATATTGTAAGAAAAAAGTTACTAACTGATATAGAAATTGATCAGATCAAGCTATTAGCACAAAGTCAGCGACGGGAAAATGAAATATGTGTCAGTGAAAACGAGGTAAACTGTAACACTTCGAATCCCAGGGTGGGGGAGGAATCACTGGCAACAGAACAAATTAAAGAAAGGATCGAAAAAGTGGAGGGAATGCATGCTCAGGATGAAACTCCAAATGAAAATAATGAGATCGTAAATGATAAAGAAATGAATTAGAATGAACTTGCCAACTTGTAGGATGAAATTATGATCGAATGGATGAAAATGAAAGAATCTGACATGGGGCAACGAGACACCATCCCTAAGATCCAGAACTCCAAACAGAACCAAAAGATAATACACAAGACTAACATAATTCTCAAAAACATTATCATCACAAACAAACTAAACATTACTGATTTAAATCATCTCTATTATGCATCGGCTAAAGTCACCACTCACTTATGTGGAGTGAAGATGAAAAAACAAAGGAATTCCCACAAGAAATCTACTTGGCAAGAGAACATCAATCGTCAAATAAACCTTCTCCGATCTGACATAGAAATTTTAACAAACTATAAAGTAGGTGAACATGTTAAACAAACTAAACTTAGAAAATTGAAAAAAAAGTACAGTATAAAATCAACATGTGATATAGACATGCTGATAGAAATAATCAAGCAAAAAGTGTCGGCCAAAGCTGCTCGTATAAGGCGCTTTGAAAAACGATCTAGATTCTATAAGGACAATAATATGTTCAAAAACAACCAAAGAAACTTCTACAGAAAAGTTGGTAAGTCAACAATAACTGCTAAATCAAAACCACCCAAGGAGGAAGTGCAAGAATACTGGGAAAAGATCTGGGCCGAAGAAAAAGTTCATAACATACATGCCCCATGGATAGACAGACAAATGAAAGATACAGCTCACCTTGAGGAACAAATATGGGAAAATATAACAGTTGAACAGTTGCGCTTGGCTCTAAGAAAAACCAGCAAATGGAAATCCCCAGGAAAAGACAAAATACAAAACTTTTGGATAAATGCCTTCACAGAGTCTCATGAGCTGTTAGCCCAACTTTACAATGAAATAGTTAAGGAGCCAGAAAAGATACCATCATGGTTAGTTAACGGCATTACATTCCTGATTCCGAAGAATTATGAGACAAACAATCCCAAAAATTACAGACCGATAACTTGCTTGACCACAATGTATAACATTTTAACATCAGTCCTAACTGAATACACATATGACCACCTGATAACAAATGACCTATTTCCCATTGAGCAGAAAGGGTGTAAACGAGGCTCATATGGCTGTAAGGATCAGCTTCTGGTTAACAAAATAATACTGGAAGATTGTCATAATAGACACAAAAATCTATCGATTGCTTGGATAGATTATAAAAAAGCATTCGATAGTTTGCCACACAGTTGGATTGAAAAATGTTTAGAGATTTTCAAAATATCCCCCGTTGTCAGGAGGTTTTTGTCATTCAGTATGAAGACATGGAAAACGACACTCCTTTTGAAAAGTGAAACAAAATCACTGGAAGCTGGAGAAGTCAATATTAATTGTGGAATGTTTCAGGGTGACTCTTTATCACCGCTTTTATTCTGCATCGCACTTATACCATTAAGTAAAATGCTCAATGAAACAAAACATGCATATAAAGTCTATGACAAAATCATTAATCACCTGTTCTACATGGATGACCTGAAACTATTTGCAAAAAATGATGAATAGCAGGGGCTATTATCCACTGTGAAGCAGTTCAGTGATGACATTAAAATGGAGTTTGGACTAGATAAATGCGCCAAAGCAACGTTCACCAGAGGAAAGCTGCTGAAGAGTTCAGACATTAATCTTGATCGGGGGAACGTGATAAGAGAACTTGATAAAGAAAAAAACTTATAAATATCTAGGTGTTTGTGAAGGAGACGGAATCAAGCACTCGACAATGAGGGAAAGGATAAGGAAGGAATGTTACCGCAGAGTAAGAGCAATCTTAAGAACGGAATTGAATGCAAGGAATAGGATCGATGCCATGAACACGCTTGCCATACCAGTAGTAACCTACAGTTACAATGTCATCAACTGGTCAAGCACAGAGATCCGTAGGCTCGATACAAAAATTCGAAAATTTTAACCATGCACAGAATGCATCACCCTAAGGCAGATATAGATAGAATATATCTCCCTAGGAAAGAAGGAGGACGTGGGTTAATCCAGATAGACATTGCGTTGAAAACTGCAACAATTGGATTATCTACATATCTAAAGGAATCACATGATTGGATGATCAAACTCGTTTTGAAACACGAAAGCATCAAAAGATCATATTCCATTACAAAAGATGCACAAAGATACAGTAATGAATTACAAATTTCAGAAGTCCCATTTACTGCTGAAATGGAAAACATAGAAAAAGCAAAGCAGGTAAAAGTAACTGCAAAGAAAGAACTGCTACAGAAACTGGCTAAGAAATGGCAAGAAAAGCCTCTGTATGGAAAATACCCAGAGCGAGCTAACAATCCTGATGTTGACAAAACTTTAACCCATCAGTGGTTGGCATCCTCTGGACTGAAATCGGAGACTGAAGGACTGATTATATCAGCACAAGATCAGTGTCTGCCAACAAAACATTACCATGCCAACATAATAATAAATGGGTGCAGCCCATTATGCCGTGTATGCAAAAAACAACCAGAGACCATTGACCATATAATTTCAATGTGCAGTCCTATAGCTCCAACCGAATACCTAAACAGGCATGACAGAGCTGCACAATACATACATTGGATAATGTGTAAGCATTTTGACCTGCCCCATCAAAAGAATTGGTGGGAGCATCAACCACCTCCCATACTTGAAAAAGATCACATCTCAATCTTGTGGAACTTTAGCATCCAAACAGACCGAAAAATAGATGCAAATAGACCTGATATAATATTGAAGGACTTTCAAAAGAGGGTATGCCTGCTAATTGATATGTCTGTTCCAATAGACAAGAATGTATCTATAAAAACATTTGAAAAATTGAGCAAGTATAAGGACCTGGAGATAGGAATTGGAAAAATGTGGAAATTGAGAACTAAAACAATACCAGTGGTTGTAGGCCCTCTGGGAATGATACCTAAGGGGTCTAATGATTACATATCGCAAATCCCAGGAAACCCGCGTATAGGAGAAATACAAAAGATAGTACTAATGGGAACTGCCCATATACTAAGGAAGATTCTGTCGATATAAGTACATCACAAGTCTAAACACTAAAGATGCATGTGTGAATATGTATGTTCTTTCTTGAACATGGCGGACCTTGTTGTCTCTTGAGGTCACTGGTTGTGACTTGGTGATAACTCGTATGAACATAAAGCAAGATAAATGCAATAATAATAATAATAAAAATAATACACAAGAGTGAAAGAGAAGGAGAGGGAGAAAATTAACCGATACCAGGATTTAAAGTGGGAGGTAAAAAGGATTTGGAACTGCCATGAAGTCAAAGTGGTCCCGATAGTGTCATAGGCGCACTAGGTACTATCTCAAAAGGTTTCCAGGGATGGTTAAAGAAAATTGGTCCCGCCACGCTTTTTGGAACGCTTCAAAAGGCATGCTTGCTGGGAACAGCAAGAACCCTCCAATATCTGAGGCTGCAGGTGGTGGCTTCATATTCATTTCAACAAACTTTCCAGTTAACTAACATCAATGACTGAGACTCAAAGAACAATAATAATAATAATACTAATTGTTTCTACTTTTGGCACAAGGCCAGCAATTACCCAGTCTATTACTGGTACTTTATTTTATCGACCCCGTAAGGATGAAAGACAAAGTTAACCTTAATAATAATAATAATAATAATAATAATAATAATAAAAATAATAAGAACATGAAATAATATCACATCTGAACAGTAGCAATGCCATAAATGCCGTAAATCCCCGAGCTGTGTCTATTATTAGGTACAGTGCGGGAATTCTGAGATGGAATGTTGATGAACAAAAAGAAATGGATAGGAAGACTAGGAAGCTATTGATTATCTACAACATATTCCACAAGAGGTGGAATGATGTGGATATACTATACTTAAGGAGGTCTGAAGGTGTAAGAGGTCTTATCAGCATAGAGGACTGTGTTCAGGAAAAACAACCTACACAAATACGTGACTGATAGTAGGGAGCCAATGCTCAGAATTGTACTGAAGGAGAGTACAATAGACCAGCGGATGTCCACGGAGGAAATAACAAGGAGAAAGAGCAACCTTCATGATAAATCCCTTCATATTACCTTCTTTGAGAAAACTGAATTCAGAGATCCACAGACATGGAACTGGTTAAAAAGAGGAGACCTTAAAAAGGCTACAGAACGAATGATAATGGCTGCGCAAGAGCAACCCCTCAAAACGAAGTGGCTGAAACACCATATTTACAAGGAGGAGGCTAGCCCACTGTGTAGGATCTGTGGAGAGAGAGAGGAGACTGTGGCTCCATTGTATCTAGGCCAGACTCACTATAAAGGCTGGAGACATGATGTGATGGGCAGGGTGATCCACTGGCACCTATGCAAAGTAAACAATTTACCACATTCTGAGAATTGGTATGAGCATAAGCCAGAGTCGGTGATAGAAAACGATCAGGTGAAGGTGCTGTGAGATTTTAGGATACAGACAGACATGAAACTGGAACACAATAGACCTGACCTGGTGGTTTCGACAAGGAAAAGAGATCGTGCTGATTGTGGATGTAACCTGCCCATTCGACACAAAAGTGCAACAAAAAGGAGGGGGAGAAAATTAACCGATACCAGGACTTAAAGTGGGAGGTAAAAAGGATTTGGAACTGCCATGAAGTCAAAGTTGTCACGATTGTCATAGGCGCACTAGGTACTATCTCAAAGAGTTTATTTGAGGAACACCACCCCTCCAACAAACACTACACACACCAATACCACAATCGGCACTATCACCAACTGTACAAGCAAATCCGGCAGGATTCCAAGGTGAGACCAGTCAACCTTATAATTGTTATCCAAACATTTTGCTCGGAGTCTCATACTCGGTCTACTGCCAGTTGGTTTTGCCTATGAAATCTGTCCAGCGATGAATTCTTGAGATGTTCTAACAAAATGCGAACAGTTTTATTTCGGAGTAGTAGCAGATCTATCTGAATTGCCTCTCTGATCTACACTCACTCTATCGAGTAACGTTACTCCAATATAACACGTTGGTGAACTCCCGTTTAGGCCGATTCTATTCGCGATCGTAATTGTTCGGTCATTATCCAAGACACATGGCCATAGGAAATGGTTGGCATGAATATACCGAATGGAAGATAGCGAATTTTGCTTTATCACCTACCTTCAATCTTATGAGTACCGAATGCTGAAAATATTTAAGTCTTTTAACAGCTCGGACCACCATTCATCTCCTCCTATGGTCTTACGACCTTTGAACTCTTCAACTGCTCTTGTGACCTCAGCCTCCGAGAAAATTGTCACCGCTCCCAGATGCACTTCGTGTACGTCAGAAGATGTTGTGATCCGGTTTAGGGGATCAGCAATATATTCGCTCCAGCTCGCGAGGATGCACTTATCTGAAGAGAAGAGATCCCCAGACGCATTCCAGATAGCAAGTGTTGAGCAGGACTTCTACTGCGAAATCGCTGCATGGTCTTCCAGATCATATTATTTGCTGATCTGAAATTGGATTCCACCTTAACCCAACACACATCTCTTGCAGTAAGAGCAGGTCGCTCAGAGAGTAACGGCGTGCAATGTTTAGACATAAATTATTTACACATTTAATTTAATAATGTGATACATGAAGTACGTAATATGAAATATTGAGAGGATATGTAGGTCCTTTCTGATTCAGATATATTTCAATATTGTACCTTTATCTAAGTATTCTCGCTCATAGCTATTATCCATTTCGGGTTAATAGCCCATTCCTATTAGAAACATCCATACACACAAAAACGCATAGACACAAACAAAAGAGTAACAGCCTACACATGCTCATGATTTTATGCTTATGAACTTTCCTTCACATTAGTGCTCCGATTATATACAATACATATTTTATTTCAAGTGAAGTCTAAAACATCCATGGCGTAGTTTGACTTACTAACATCTGCCTTAATATTTCACTAATATACAGAGAACGA
>OZ024740.1:368880734-368905734 GCA_964016885.1 Eledone cirrhosa
TTGTAACGCGAACTGGCGCGAAATTTATTATAATTATTGACAAACCAATCAAATGACTTCTCGAAAAACCTGGCATTTCGAGCCACTTTTTCCATATAAAACAAGTAACATTCAGAGACTAACCAGATGTGAGAAAAACCACAGACACTCCATCTCAACTCACCTTTTGAAAAGCAGAAGAACTGCGAAACCGGTAAAGGAACCAAATAAATATATATACTTTTAAAAAAAATAAGACTCCAGTTGCATTTTCGATCTCATTATTATTTATGGCAATACTATTACACAAATATGAACCTCCTGAGGTTTAACAATATTTGTCTCGACACGATTTCATATCAAAAGCCTCGCAACACTATATATATATATATATATATACATGTATATATATATATATATATATATATATATATATATATATATATATGTTGATTTAAAACTGCACTATCCACAAGTGTTTTTTAGCCTCCATATCATGTTCTCCTGTTTTATCTGATGAAAACACAAATATTATTGCATGAAGATGTTTGTTTTTGAAATGCGCATAATAAAATACATGGAACTCCTTTAACCATCTTTTGATCTTATATTATATATATATATATATATATATATATATATATATATATATATATATATATATATATATATATATATATATATATATATGTATATATATATATAGTTTTGCGAGGTTTTTGATATGAAATCGTGTCGAGACAAATATTGTTAAACCTCAGCAGGTTCATATTTGTTTAATAGTATTGCCATAATTAATAACAGAACACACTCACTGTTTGGTTGGTTTTCGCTTCTGTGTCTTTTATATCGTTTACTTTAATTTTTTTTTATTCGGTCCTAAATGTTACCATTGACTGACCAACGATCTAAAATACAGATAAAATATAGACACAAACACACATATATTGTCTAACAAAGTTCTTTCGTTGCACATCTGCAACACCACCAGTGGTGCTATTATGTTTCTTCCGGTTGTATTGTATGCCTACGACATCTTTATTTAGTCTGTTTATTTATTTTATTTTATTTTTTTTTCTTCTCTGCGCATGCGTTTGCGTGTGTGTATAGTGTTTGATGTGTGTTCGTGTTTGGCTGACTGTGTATTTTTTATTTTATGCTATTTTAGTTATCTAATGTGTGTTTATACGTGTTTTATGTTATTGTGCTTGTGTATGTATTTATTTATTTATTTATACTTCTCTTAGGTCAGTATTGTTTGTTTGGGTGTTGTTGTTATTCCATTCATTTTTCTGTTTAGCCTTGGCCATTTAAGTTCTATTTCCCTGGCTTCTCTGATTTGACTATCTGCTTGGTCATTTCTATATTTAGATATTATTCTAATTGCTATATTTTCTGTTACCGTCGTGTTGTTGTCTGGCATGTTTGTATAGTACTGAACCGTTTTTTCGTCCTTTTAGTTTCCTGCAGTGTTGGGTAATCCTTTCACCTATGCTAAGAGCTGTCTCGCCTATGTATGTTGTTGTCATATTTCTTCAAGTACCCTCTGTACATCCTATGGTATAGACTACGTTTCTAGTTTTACAGTTTATCCGGGTGTTTACTTTACATATAATACATTTCCTATTAGTACAGTGGATTTTCTTAAAAGGGTAGTTTTTTCTGATCAGGGATTTTATGGTGGTTCCTATCATTTCTACCACCTTAATTATTAAGCGGGCCTTTCTTGGGCCTTTCTACACTGGTTAACTAATTTCCCTCCAGGGTTAGCCTCCACAAACATGATACTCTGGTATCTTACCATCAGGTGGCTTTCCCTATCTTATGTCTAGTCCTATCTAACCTATTGCATGATTTTCTCCTGTATATTGGGCAAATTCCTTTCATGTCCAGTTTTATGAGGGGCTTATACTTCTCCGTGGCTCCTTCGTATACTCTGATTCTGTCTCTCTGGGTGTAGCCAGAGAACTGTACGCGGTTGAAGAAGTGTTGGATGTGTCTTTCCATTTCTGTTAGGTCACACATGCGGGACACGTTGCTCATCACTCGTACTAAGTCTCCGATCAGAATATTAAACTTAGCACTACTGGATATCGCTGAGTTTCTGAGTATCAGGTATTTGGAGGCCATTGGTTTAGCATAGCGTGAGTGGAGAATTTAGGCTCTCTCGTCTATAGTGTTAATCCAGAGTTCCGTGTCTCATACAGGTAGTCTATTGTTAGGGTGTTTGGAAGGGGAGGCGATAGTTACAGTTATACTCTGGTGTATGGAATTAGCTATCTGCTGGATGCTTTCCATTGTGCTACGTTCCTAATACAACTTGTAAGTACTCTCTTGTAGGGTTGTCCTTATTACTATATTGATATCGTCTACGTAACGAGAGTACATGATGGGGTCTATGGAGCTCTCATCAAGGAGATCTTTGAGTCTCCTTTCCCACCATACCATAAAAAGGTTGGCAACGTCACCAGCTATGCTGACCCCAATGGCTGCTCCCTCATTTTGGGTGTAGATCTTCTCGTTGAATTTAAATATGTAGCCTTTTAGGGTAGTTTTGATACTAGCCCCTATTGCATGTGCGACCATTTTTCTTACATGATCATTGTTTTGTGGGGTCCGTATAGCTTTGGTCCACCCAATCCACCTTACTATGGGAATTTCTTTTTGCCATTGAGGTTATGGTGGGTGGTCTACCATTTATGGGTCTACTGGGGCAGAAACGTCTAAGGTCATGGCTGTCTAGGCAGTCAGTGTCATAGGTAAGTCTAAATTGGAGGCTCAGTAATCTGTGTCGACGTCGCAGAACTACACATCACTCTCAATGATCATCTCCACACATTTTCCATAGCAAAATCAATGTTAATGGATGGGTACAGTGATACCACATCCATACTGCCTATTATGCAGTTGTATAGATTTTTTTGTTTTTGTTGCACTCACTGATTCTGCTGAGGAGTTCCTCTGTACTGTCACATACATCGGGGTACATCTTCATTATGGGGCGTATAACCATTGAGAGGAATTAGGAGATCCTGTAGTTGCTAACTATATTGGCTCCGCATACAGGTCTTGTTGGTGGTTCTGTTGTCGGGTCGCCCACTGTATTGTGGTCTTTGCGGAGCCAATACAAGGGTGGTATGCCATTGTTAGACGCCTGGACGTTGTTGACAGTGCTTCTGCTTGGGTTTAGGATGTCGGTCCACATCAACATGTGAGCGTTGAGAATTTTCCCTCTCCCATCATGTATTTGCTGTGCATTTTCGCTCGTGTCGTTGATGTGGGGTTGCATAGCCTTGATGTAGTTCGGCATGCTGTCTATTGGCATCCTATCAGACTTATCCGTGGGTAGACATAGTACCTCACCATACCTTGTGCGCTGCTTGAGGTTAACCAAGCCTTCTACAGGTTTCCTCCCAAGTTGTTGGACCTCTGGTCTGCTCTGTCTCTTAGTGTACCGGTCTACTATTTGTCTAATCTTATTTCTAGCTATGGTGAACTGTGCCTCTGTCTCGTCATCTATTTTTTGTGGTATACAAACCCTTTTATTAAAGGGTAACCTCGTAGTATAAATATTACCGATCTTATATGTTTTGTCAGCTGGATTGAAGAATAGTTTCTCTAAGGGGTTGTCATTATGTCTAATGCCATGTGTTGCTATTATTGTTATTATGGTGGTTGTTGTTTTTCCTATCATTAGCATTATTATTATTGTTATGATTGCTAGATGTATTGTTGCTGTGATTGTTAGATGTATTGTTGTTGTTTTCTCCACCGTTATTGTTGTTGTTACTGTTATTTCTACCATTGTGGTTCTTACTTTTATTATGTTTCTGGTTTTTGTTGTTGTTGTGTCTATCATTAATGTTGCTACATGTATTATTTCTATTATTACCACTGTGGTTGTTGTTATGTCTGTCGTTAATGTTTCTATCATTGGATTGGCAGTATCGGTAGAGTGTCGGACGCCATGCTTTCTAGCATAGTTACATCCCTTTACGATCTGAGTTCAAATCCCGCCGAGGTTCACTTTGCCTTTCATCCTTACGGGGTCGATAAAATAAAGTACCAGTAATGCACTGGGTAATTGCTGGCCTTGTGCTTAAAGTAGAAACAATTATTATTGTGGTTGTTGTTGTTCTGTCTATCGTTAATATTATTACCATTATTACTATTTCTCACTCTCCTGCTATTGTTATTGTTATGACTATTACTATTATAACTGTTATTTCTATACTCAGAGTTATTGTTAATATTACTACTATCGTCATTTTTGTTGTTGTCCATATACTTGTTGTTGTTGTTTACATTTGCATTCCAACGTACTTTTGTGAAACACTTTTCCATGTCCGTTTTGCACTCAATAGCGTTAATCTTCTTGTAGATAGTAAATGTTGGTGGTAGATGCAGGATTTGTTGTTATTGTTCACCGATTAAAGTGTTCCCATAAATATTTACTGTGTGGTCATTGGCAAATACATCAGTCATACGGATATTGTTGATGTTATCTGGGTATTTTTGTGAATATTCTATTTTTCTTTCTTCTATTTTTTTCTTATTCATCCATTCTAATTTCTTATTAAAATGTCTATTGCATTCGTTTCGGGCGTATTTCGTTTCACGTTGAATGACGCTCATGAGTTCTTCCCTCTCGCTTGGTGTGGTGAGATTTCGGACTTCCCTACCGTTAATGCGTTTCTCTCTGTAAAGTTCATTAACTTGTGTGTATGTTGTTCTTTTCATATTAACTGTTATTGTGTGTTTTAGTCGTTCAGTTGGTGTTTTGTTCAATAATAAATTATTTACTTGTTTTCATATGTTTGTTGTGTATATTTTGATGGAAACACAGTGTTTTAAGAAGCGGATTTGTTCTGTTGTTATTGTAGTTTTTATATAACAGAAAACAGTGTCTTTCAATAACTTTTCAGCTTGGCACAAGCTAATGTCATAACGGGGATGAATTAGTTTTGGGAGGTTTTTGATATGAAATATTGTGTCAAAACAAATATTGTTATACTTGGGGAGGGTCATATTTGTGTAATAATATTGCCAGAATTAATAACAGAACAAACTCACTGTTTGGTTGGTTTTCGCTTCTGTGTCTTTTATATCGGTTAATTTAATTTTTTTTTATTCGGTCCTCAATGTTACCATTGACTGACCAACGTTAAAAAATACAGATATAATATAGACACAAACACATATATATAGTCTAACAATGTTCTTTCGTTGCACATCTCCCACATCGTCAGTGGCGCTATTATGTTTCCTCCCGTTGTATTGTATGCCTACGCCATCTTTATTTAGTCTGTTTATTTATTTATTTTGTTTGTCTTCTCTGCGCATGCGTTTGCGTGTGTGTATAGTGTTTGATGTGTGTTCGTGTTTGGGTGACTGTGTATTTGTTATTGTCTTCTATCTTAGTTTACTAGTGTGTGTGTTTATATGTGTTTGTTGTTAATGTGCTTGTGTGTGTATTTATTTATTTATTTATTTATACTTCTCTTAGGTTAGTATTGTTTGTTTGGGTGTTGTTATTCCATTCATTCTTTCTGTTTAGCCTTAGCCTTCTAAGTTCTATTTCGCTGGCCTCTCTGATTTGCCTATCTGTTGGGTTGTTTCTATGTTTAGATATTATTCTAATTTCTATGTTGTCTATGTTACCGCTGTGTTATTGTTTGGCATGTTCGTATAGTACGGAACCGTTGTTTCGTCATTTTAGTTCCCACCAGTATTGTTGGTCTATCCTTTCACCTATGCTACGAGCTGTCTCGGCTATGTATGTTGATGTCATGTTCTACAAGTACCCTCTGTACATCTTATGCTATAGACTACGTTTCTTTTTTTATAGTTTATCCGGGGGGTTTACTTTACATATAATACATTTCCTATTAGTACAGTGGGTTTTCTTAAAAGGGTTGATGAAGTGGTGGATGTGTCTTTCCATTTCTGTTGGGTCGCACATTCGGGAAACGTTCTTCATCACTCGTACCAAGTCTGCCTTCAGAATATTAAACTTAGCACTACTGGAAATTGCTGAGTGTTTCAGTATGGAAAGACACATCCAACACTTCATCAACCGCGTGCAGTTCTCTGGATACAACCAAAGAGACAGAATCAGAGTATACGAAGGAGCCAATCAGAAGTATAAGACCCTCATAAAACCGGACATGAAATGAATTTGCCCATTATACAGGAGCAAATCATGGAATAGCTTAGATAGGACTAGACATAAGATAGGGAAAGCCACCTCATGGTACGACAGCCAGAGATACCAGAGTGTCATGTTTGTGGACGCTAACCCTGGAGGGAAATTAGCTAACCAGTGTAGGAAGACCCTGAGAAAGACCCACTTAAAGATTAAGTTGGTAGAAAAGCCAGGACCACCATAAAAACCCCTATCAGCAAAACCTACCCTTTTAAGAAGACCCACTGTACTAATAGGAAATGTATTATATGTAAATTAAACCCCCACATAAACTCTAAAACTAGAAACGTAGTCTATAGCATAAGATGTACAGAGGGTACTTTCAGAAACATGACAACATACATAGGCGAGACAGCTCGTGGCATAGGTGAAAGGATAGACCAACACTGGAGAGAGCTAAAAGGACGAAAAGAAGGTCCACTACAATACGAACATGCCAGACAACAACACGATGCTAACATAGACAACATAGAAATTAGAATAATATCTAAACATAGAAATGACCCAGCAGATAGCAAAATCAGAGAGGCCAGGGAAATAGAACTTAGAAGGCCAAGGCTAAACAGAAAAAAAATGAATGGAATAACAATAACACCCAAACAAACAATACTGACCTAAGAGAATTATAAATAAATTAATAAATAAATACACAAGCTCAATAAAAACAAACACATATACACACACACTAGTAAACTAAGATAGCATACAATAACCAATACACCGTCACCCAAACACTATACACACACGCAAACGCATGCGGAGAGAAGACAAAAATAAATAAATAAGTAAATAAACAGACTAAATAAAGATGGCGTAGACATACAATACAACGGGAGGAAACATAATAGCACCACTGACGATGTTGCAGATGTGCAACGAAAGAACTTTGTTAGACTATATATATGTGTTTGTGTCTATATTATATCTGTAATTTTGACCGTTGGTCAGTCAATGGTAACATTGAGGACCGAATAAAAAAAAATTAAATTAACCGCTATAACAGACACAGAAGCGAAAACCAACCAAACAGTGAGTGTGTTCTGTTATTAATTCTGGCAATATTATTACACAAATATGTCCCTCCCCAACTATAACAATATATATATATATATATATATATATATATATATATATATATATATATATATATGTGTGTGTATATATATATATTGTTATACTTTGGGAGGGTCATGTTGCCAATAAGAAACACACGCACCAGTTGCTTTCACTTCAATTTATTATATATTTATAAATTTAAAAATTTACAAATTTATAAATTTCTGGTTGGTTGGTTGGTTCCACAACCAGATAGTTGTTTATATATAGTCATAGTCCTTTCGTCACACACTCTGTGACCTCTTCAGTGACTGGGGATTCCTTTCTTTGTTTCTGTGCCTTTCCTTTCTTCTGTCCTAAGCCATTTTGTTTCTGTGTGTGTGTTGTGTGCTCAGTTTGCGCATGCGCCACATCCGAGTGTCTGTGTGTGTTTATGTTCATTTATCTATTTGTTTATTTATTTATTTATTTGCATGTTATTGGTTGGTTGTTTGTTCTATGTGTGTGTGTTTTCATTTTGTCCTTAATTTTAAGTTGTGATGTTGCTGTTCCACTCATATTTTCTATTTAATTTTGGTTGTAATTATTTTATGTTTATTGCCTCTGTAATTTGTCTAAACATTGCATCTTTTCTGTGTGTAGATTCTATTTTTATTTCAATGTTCTATCTTAGCATGTTGGTAGATTACAGATGATTCTTTATTATCTTGAAGGTCTCGCCAGTGTTCATTTATCCGTTCCCCTATACTACGAGCTGTCTCACCTATGTACACTATATTTTTGTTTCTACATTGTCCTTCAGTACATCTTATGCTATACACTACATTTCTAGTTTTACAGTTAATATGGGGGTTTATTTTACAGGTTATACATTTCTTATCTATACTTGAGGGTCTTTGAAACGGGTATGTCTTGCTAATAAGTGTTTTTTACGTAGGTACCTGGTCTTTCTAATATCTTAATATTGAGTTTATGTTTATTTAGGGCCCTTCTAAATGTGTAGGCTAGTTCGCCTCTAGGGGTTGTATCGATGAACATTACACTCTGGTATTTATTGCTATCATACCATGAGTTTATTCTATTAGCCTTGTTCCTAGTTCTTTCTATTCTATTCCAAAATGTGCTCCTATACAAGGGGCAGGTCCCAACTATGTCATTATTTACCATTTTTTCCCATTTGGTTCGGGCTCCTCTATACACTCTGATTCTATCTCTCTGATTGTAGCCAGAGAACTGCATATGGTGGATGAAGTGTTGTATGTGTCTCTCTAGTTCTTCGGGGTTGCACATGCGGGACACATTTCTCATCACCCGTACCAAATCCGCAATCAGTATGTTGATTTTGGTATGGTCCGAAATGGCCGAGTTTCGGTGGATCAGATGTTTGGAAGTCATGGGTTTGGCATAATGGGAACATGACCCTCCCAAAGTATAACAATATCGGTTTCAACACACGATTTCAGATAAAGAATCTTGCTAAACAAATTCAGAAACGAAATATATATATATATATATATATATATATATATATATATATATATATATATATATGTATACATATATAATTGTTTCTACTTTTGGCACAAGGCCAGCAATTACCCAGTACATTACTGCTACTTTATTTTATCGACCCCGTGAGGATGAAAGGCAAAGTTGACCTCATAAGAGAGGATAGTAGGAGAGATGCAAGGAATACTACATGCCAAAAGCTGATGCGTAGTGTGCTCAATGCTTGGATTATCAGGGTTAAATATTAGATAAAGTTAATATTTAATGTAAGGATAAGCAGAGCTGGAATAAGAAAAAGAATGCTTGAATGAAAGAGTTATAAGCCGTTAAAACAGATCTTAATATAGTTTTTACACGCGTTTCGCCCTAAGGGCTCTATCGGAGGCAGATATTGAGATAAGAAAGTCCTTAATTACCTGAGAGGGTATAATAATATCACATCGCTATGCATTGCAATTTTCGATGTTATAGGTATGGATACCGCGGTGCCCGTAGAGAGTTACTGCATTATGTTTTACCAATACCAGCCATGGGGAAAATATTTTATTTAAAAAGAAATAACTTATGCGGGGTTGGTCAACTCAGTATAAATGATGCCATGTTTAGGTGGGAATATGATAGACTGTTGGTAATGTCGTTAAACACAGCACAGTTATACCTAATGCAGGTGTTGGGGTGCGATGTTCAAGGGATAGAAAATGATGCCAGTTTGGATCGAAAGTGTATGTTCATATGATCAACTCATATAAGAAGTTACTCGAATTCAGGTAGCAAGTTCATAAACCTGGTCCGGTCAAGAGGAAGAATATATCGGTGTGGGCCCGACTGAATAGGTGCGGCGGGTAGATGAGGGTGTTATTCCACGCTGTATAAGGGTAAACATTAAGCTGGTATTGGTAAAAAATAATGCAGTAACTCTCGAGCCCCTCTGGGTGAAACACGTGTAAGAGCTATATAAAGATGTTTTAACGGCTTGTAACTTTGTAACTCTTTCATTCACTCATTCTTTTGCTTACGTATATATATATATATATATATATATATATATATATATATATATATATATATATATATATATATATATATATATATATATATATATACACATATATATATATACATATATATATATATATATATATATATATATATATATATATATATATATATATATATATTATATATACATATGTATATATGTATAATTGAATAAACAAGAGAGATGACCACTAATATAAACATACATGTATTCGAATCGTACGGACTAACGTTTACCGGGGTGAAAAAATACTAACTACACCAATATAGAATGTTATCCTTAACTGTAAATTAAGAAAAATTAAGAAAAATAACAGACCTATATTGGCTAAAATGCCTGGTAACAACTAGACAGTGTTGGTGACTGTTTCACAACGAATTATTAAGTGAAGTTTTCACGTTTCTCTGCCTCTCAGTAGTTGTTGAGAAATTAGTGATCCTCTCACTTCTAAAAATATTAGAGAATGAATTGTGTACGATATGAAATATCGCACGTGTCAATCGGACCCTAGCTTGTCTCGAAATTCCCTGCCGCTAAAAATAGCAGCCTGGCTGACAGGACAATAAAAATTAGCTCTACATGATGGAGCCGAGAAATATATTTTGAGTTAAGGGTAGTCCCTTACAATTAAATAGCTCTAAGAAAAAAGCTTTTCCGAGCCATACAATATAATTGAATAAAGCATAGTGATGAACACTAATATAAATATACATGTATTCGAATCGTAAGGACTAAAGTTTGCTGGGGTGAAAAAATACTAACTACAGCAATATATTATATATATATATATATATTATATAATATATGAAAGACGTAAATAAGAAAGTTATGAAAATTGACTTACTTACTAAAATTTCACTTCAACTAATTAGTTTCTGTAAGGGGATAAATACAGTTATGCAATACCTGTAGAGAAGCCTTACGTCATCAGGGAGTCTATTCTCAGCTAAGCCACCAGGCAATGCGGGGACACTGGAAGCTTATATAACAATAATTCAGTGGATGGAAAAAAGCGAAAAAATCGAGCGGGGCTAGATTCCAAACCACTGAAAAATTTGCTGCCTTCTTGGTCAAGTGGCAAATTCAAAAGAATTAATAACGTAAATCAATTTTCATAACTTTCTTATTTACGTCTTTCATATAATTGTTCTGCATTCCCCTACATAGAACTACAAAGTTACTAAGACAAAACATATATATCTACTAGCGTAGGTATGCATATGTATACATATGTCGGTAGATATATTAATTCTTTATATACTTCTCCAAATTATTTGTTGAGCAAATTTGCCAAATTAATACTGTGACTGACAGTAGTGGCTAGGCTCTGTCTTAATAGCACCCCACTCCAAGCTGGTTAACCTCAGTGTCACGTGATTAATTCTTTTGAATTTGTCAATTGACCAAGAAGGCAGCGAATTTTTCAGTGGCTTGGAATCTAGCCCCGCTCGATTTTTTCGCTGTTTTCCATCCACTGAATTATTGTTATATAAGCTTCCAGTGTCCCCGCATTGCCTGGTGGCTTAGCTGAGAATAGATTCCCTGATGACTTAAGGCTTCTCTACAGGTATTGCATAACTGTATTTATCCCCTTACAGAAACTAATTAGTTGGAGTGAAATTTTAGTAAGTAAGTCAATTTTCATAACTTTCTTATTTACGTCTTTCATATAATTGTTCAGCATTCCCCTGCATAGAACTACAAAGTTACTAAGGCAAAACATATATATCTGCTAGCGTAGGTATGCATCTGTATACATATGTCGGTAGATATATTAATTCTTTATATTATATAATATATATATAGAGAGGGTGTCCCAAAAATGTATACATACTTACACAGCATTCAAATAAATATTGCTTGCACGGGTAATCACAGTGTGTATACATGTTTGGGAACACCCTCTATACATAACACACACACACACACACACACACACACACACACACACACACACACACACACACACACCCTCCCTCACATACACACCCACGCACACACACACATACACATACACACACACACACACACACACACACATATATATATATATATATATATATATATATATATATATATATATATATATATATATATATATATATATATGTATATATATATATATATGTTGTAACCCTACGTATTGCTCATTTGCTTCATCACACAGACAGGCTTTTCAGTTAAATTCTCAATTTATTATTTTACCCTGAAAAAACAGATTCCTGAACAGATCCTTGAAACACTGTCTGCTTGATTGTGTGTGGAGAATATGAGATTGCGGACATCGTATGAAAAGTTATCTATCTAATATCATATCTCTCTCTTGTATCTCCTTTTCTGTACTTCACCATTTCTTTCTCTCTCTCTCTATCTCTCTCTTTATATATATATATATATATATATATATATATATATATATATATATGTGTGTGTGTGTGTGGGTGTGTGTGTGTGTGTATGTGTGTGTGCGTATACGTGCAGGTAAGTGCCTGCATGTGGGTAAATGTTTGGCGCGTGCTTATATAACTTGTATTTGAATATGTATGTATTCATATATAAACTCCATTTTGATTTTGATTTGTGTGAGTAAGAAAGTAGTTACCCACTTCATTTAAACTATAAGCCCATGATTAATGACCATACTGATTGATAGAATAATATAAAGAGGGTGAGTAATTGAAGGTTATGGGGGAGACGTAGACGCAAAGAAAGTGACAGTTTGACAGTAGAGGTTCAAAGCGAATGAGATTAAAGAAGAAAAATTATTTGCGCAGAAAATAGAAGGAAAATACGTTGCAATCACAATTCTATATAATTTTACTGCCGTTGCTCTTTCAGCTGCAACATAATCGTCAGTCGGCTTATATGAGTAAGAAATCTATACATATCGACTTTCGGACAGCTCGGACACTTCATTATGAATCAAATCTTTTACAGCAAATCCTGGCTAGCGAATCTAATTATTCCACATGCAACAGATGGTAATATAGCCAGCCGGATATTTCTGATTTAGGTGTGGAATATATGCAATTGTGTTAGTCATTCAAAAGCGTTTAAGTGTTGAGATAATGAGCACGAGAAAGAGAAGATGCGATCAAAAATCTATAACAATTATTGAATATTTGGTATTACACAAAAGGAATAGTTTAGGTAGGGTATATTGTATTATGTTCAATAGGCGAGTAACTAGAGCAGTTGATAAAATGTTTGCCATTTACGTCTATATGTAGATATTCGTTATTCTCCATTGAAATATAGAGTGCCTTTTATTAATAGTTTTTGTGATTTTGAATCTTTCAATAAGTGTTAGGATGAATACAATTCAATGACATATTCCTACGAAACACACTGAGATATAATCATTTTAAATTATGGATAAAAGTGTTCAGTTCCATGGGGATGTGTTGATAATACATTTTAATAACGAAAAGTAGTTTCATTTGTCACATAAATATCAAAATTCATTCAAGTAATAATTCTGAATCGGGAATTTATCAGATATTGTGTTTAACGTGTTTTGCGAATGCTTCGACACCAAAATAAAAAAAATAATGTTAAAGGATTTATGCCTGCTCCATAGAAAATATATATAAATGCAGACATGTTATATATTATAAAGGTATATCTGAACGAAATCATCTTTAGTTATATGTATTATCCCCAACCATGATTCACAGGAATAGAGTAAGATTCATTCCACTGAATCTTTGAATAATCTCACTTTTCTTTTTCTGTTTATATTAGATGTCCACATATTAGAGGTCCACAGTTCAGAGCCGACCATACGTGTGCTCTCTTGTTGTTTATATCATTTGAGGAGTTGGTGCATATCGACAAATAAAAATATATACATATTGATAATCAATATTGTTAAAACTTTGATGTTTGTTGCTTGATCTGAGATGATGGTCAATTTTTCGTTTATTTCACAACTTTCTTCTAATTAACCGATACTTTTCTATTCCTTTTGGTGAGCTACGGGATTAGATTGGGCATTAAAAAAATACAATTTTAATCTGGAATCATTAAAAATCAGGTATGCTAAGTGTATATCGATATATTAATTCAGTTAGAACTAATTTGAGAAATACTAAAAAAGGCGATGGTTTGCCGGGCTTATATTTTACTCAGCATAAAAATAAGTAAAATAATGTACAAGACTATACATACATAGTGTTATCCACTTATTACTAATCTCGCAAATAAGAAAAAAATATTAAACTATTATGCACCCTTTTCAGCATGTTTCCGCCAATTACCTTATGCGTAATTCCATTGTTAATTAATTAGGATTCTGAATGATGTCCTCCATCACTGCTCTAATTAGATTTAATTGAAAGGTACTTTTTCCAGTTCCTCCCTTTCAATGAAACAGAATAATTAAAATTGATTTTGCTCGCTGCATTAAGTATGAGAGAACCGAGTTTAAACATTTACATTTAGTTTGTATCTAGTTATTGAATACAGCAATTGTGAAGATTATTTTCGTTCAAATTAAATATTCGTATAAATCTAGTGATTTAGAAATTATTCATTGCATTAGAAATACTAAACACAAAACAAATATATTTATTCAACCATTAGAAGATGTGGTTTATTAAACGTTTTTTGTCTGTTTGTTTGTGTTTTTTTTTCATGCAACAGTATTTAAAAAAAATAATGCATGCAATTTAAATGTCATTTTCTATCTGTTGTGAGATGACAGTTTCATTCTGAGTTAATTTGTTCTGAAATATATACGTGATTGTTTCAACATGCATTATATTCTTAGTGCTATGAGGATAGTTTTAAGGTGATATTCATTTTAGTTTCAAGAGTAAATTATTCCCAATACATCGAAAGTGAATCACTAAAATGTGCCTTATGTCTATAATTATCCATAAAACGTCGTTTAACACATTATACAAATTATAAAATATTTCTAAAAACAAAAATAGTATATCAAAGAAGAAAAAATAATCACTGAATCATCCTCCATACACAATTTGAGTATCACGTGTTTTTAAACAACAGAAAGTTTAAGGGAATCAAAACCATTTGGATAATTAATACAACAATCCCAAATAGCCTTCCACGAATTTGTTTTGGATATGAATCAGTAAAACGTAAAACATTATTGTGTGTGCAAGCGAATGTATATATATATATATATATATATATATATATATATATAATATTTATATATATATGTATACATATATATATATATATATATATATATATATATATATATATATATATATATATATATATACATATATCGTAAGTTTTCTGTGTAAGTGATTGTCCGCATCAGTGGCTGTAGTATCAGTGTTTACATAAGATGCTACTTCAAAAAGATAAATTGAACATCAGATGAATATAGGTTAACAATATATGTAGAAAGTTTCAATGAATGTTGGAGTCGATATGATTAACTGAGATTTAAAGAAGACGATACAACTTCATCTTACACGATTGACTGAAACCAGTAAAATAGATATGTTTTCCTTTCAGAATAAAAACAATGTATTTTCTGAGAATTCAACAATACATCAATATCTATGTATTTAAAATAATCGATACATTTTTAAAGGTCCCCTTCATTAATCATTGATAACCTGCTAGCATCTGGAAAGTTCCTCGTGAATGTAATATACTGCGGAAGGTGCTTGTGGAAGAGGTCTAGTCAACGATACATGCCAGTCACCCTTCCCTATAACACTAACTGTGTCGAAGGGGAAAGCAAAAGCTGATACTGTTTGGTATTAGTATTCTGGCAACATGAAATAAAGGTGATTGAGAAGAATGAAACACGAGGGCATAAGATGAGCTTCAAGACAAAACGTACACACATGGCCTGAATCCAAGCTTATATACATGAGCCAAGCACTTTAAAGACAAAGCCACATGTATCTATAGATGTAAATATGTATGTATGTATATATATGTTTGACCCTAGCATCTACACACAGAGGCACAAGGTTGTTTGTGAGGAACCAGCATTCACCCATGCATATCAGTCTCACCTCCCCATGTTGTCCGATAGTACTGGCTACGAGTGACGTCGCAACTTATTTCTATAACTGAGTCAACCGTAACAACGTGGATTACAGTGTCTTGCTGAAGTAACACAACGCATAAATTAGTCCAATAATTGAACTCACAACCTCTAGGATGTACGCCCAGCTTTCTAAACACTGAACTTTCAGTTCAAACACACATACACACATTATATATACAATGATATTAAATAAATGGGAACTATATTTATAAAAACATATTTATTCTATTATATATATTTCAAGGGTAGCAAACGCTATCTATATTTGTAGGTTCTGCCGTTTTGTGTATGATTTGTTTTTTTAGAAATGTGTATATATATATATATATATATATATATATATATATATATATATATATATATATATATATATATATATATATGTAGGAGGTGAGTTTTATTGTAGCACAACCCCGCCTCACCCTTTCCCAATCTCATACATCAATCTTAATTTATTGTTCATATGTTGATTTAAAACTGCCCTATTCACAAGTGTTTTTTAAGCTTCATATCATGTATCCCTATTTTATCTTATGAGAACGCATATATCATCCCATGATGATATTTGTTTTTGAAATGCGCATAATAAAATACTTGGAACTCTTTTAACCATCTTTTGATCATATATTATATATATATATACATATATATATATATATATATATATATATATATATATATATATATACACACACATTTCTAAAAAACAAATCATACACAAAACGCAGCACTTACAGTTTAGAAGAGATGTCAACATGAATAGACCTGTTATTTTTATCTAAAGGCATTTGTTCCAATTCCATCCCTCCCGTCCCCTCAATCTATTTTATTTCTCATTCTTTCTTCTGATAAAGGAATGGCGTCCAAAACGTTAAAACCCTCTTCCTGCTATATCAACCGTTAACCTAATATATACCTTCCATATACTGTACCGATTGGGTTGTTATTTCTGTTTACTTTTTACATATATATATATATATATATATATATATATATATATATATATATATATATATATATATATATACCGCCGAGGTTGACTTTGCCTTTCATCCTTACAGGGTCGATAAAATAAAGTACCAGTAATGCACTGGGTAATTGCTGGCCTTGTGCCTAAAGTAGAGACAATTATCATATAGCATATATTTTGGATCCTATATATATTATCTATAAAGGTACCACATTCATGTAATTATTTCCTTTGACCAATACCTTGTTACTACTATATTTTAACAATCATTAATTGTTTCCATTAAGAAAGAAGATTTGCCGATTCAAATATTTTACATTCATAGATTTGGCTTTTATAAATTGTGAGTTGTTTTCAAATTATTACATTACTTCATCAGTTTATATACAATTTTGTTATATGACTCTGATTAAGTAAATAAAATAGACAGATGATATTTATCAATTGAGTTAATGTGGCAATGCTCTTACGCTTGAAGTATCAATTTCTATGCCAACTTTGTATAACATATAACAATACATGGAGAAACATATCTTCAGCATCAATAAAAAAACATCTGTTTAGGTTTTTGTTCCGTTTGCGGTTAACTATTACAGATATAAATATCACTAAACTATTGAATGCTGTTGCATCAGATTGTACGCCACAAAAGAGAAATTACACCTCCTTTTCTTCCAACGAGGTAGCTATAATAATAGAACATATTTATATACATAAGGGTTGCGCAATTACAAACTCTACAATAGCAAAGATCATCTATATGCATATATCGCACAGTTCATGGACAATCGAAGATCGTAGCATTTTAGTAGTTCTAGAAAGATGAATAATACATAACATAATTTATAGATGTATTGTTAGTTCTTTAAAATGTTATGTAAGTCGTATTTAATCGGGATCTCGAAAATATACCGCGAAGATTATAAATAAATTGAAATACGAATTCTTACTATTCAGATATAATATGCGGTTCAATATATCTGTTCCTATCATATTTCAAAATGAGGAAAATCTATACCGAAATCTATGAAATACATTCACTTTTATTTATTTATTTATTTATTTACTTATTTTTACTTGAGTAAGAGAAACAACCCAATCTGCATAAAACGTTATTATTATATATGAGGCCTATCTGTGTCAAACATTTTGCTGCCCCCCCCCCCCCCCCCCCAACTCCCCCGCTCTCTCTCTCACTCTCGCTATGTATATATATATATATATATATCGTTTCTGAATTTGTTTAGCAAGATTCTTTATCTGAAAACGTGTGTTGAAACCGATATTGTTATGCTTTGGGATGGTCATGTTGCCAATAAGAAACACACCCACCCCACCAGGTGCTTTCACTCACAAAAACCAGATGGCTTAGGACAGAACAAAGGAGAGGCAAAGAAAAGAATCCCTAGTCACTGAAGATGTCACATAATGTCTGACGAAACATCTTTGACAATATATGAACAACCGTCCGGTTGTGGAACCACCCAACCAACCGGAAATGTATAAATTCATAAATTTATGAATATAATTTATAATACATTGGAGTGAAAGCAACTGGTACGTGTGTTTCATGTTGGCAACATGACCCTCAAAATCCATAACAATATATATATATATTACGGGTATACATATATTTATTATATATACTATATATATGTATACATACATATGTATGTATGTATATATATATATATATATATATATATAGAAATCAGGAAAGAAGAGTGACACGGTTTGCTATACAAAAAAGGTTTTTAATCTCATTGCTGACAATGTTTCTCTGAACTGGTAGGTCTAGAGATCGCTATCTGCTTATTTTCGCGTTACTCGATCGCCAATACAAAGTTATAACCAGTCAGTTCATCGGAGCTTGCGAGAATGAAGAGAATATACAGGCATGAAAAGAATATACAGGCTACTATATGTAGTAGTAATGGCATTCAGTTAGAACAATAACAACAATATCAACAATGCTAGCAATACATTGTTTAAAATAATCACATCAATCTAGGTGGGAAGTATAGTATATCTATGATTTTAGCGTGTAAAATTAGCTGACATGAGGCAGATGTATAAAAGTGACATGTAAAAACTGTCGTAGGGTGTATTATATCAAGTGTAAAGATAAGCTGGTGTTTTTAAACAATGTAGGTCAGGTGGCCGTAATAGTCGATTTTTATCTGACCGATGAAGTATTTATCACTGTAGTGGAATTTGTGTGGTCTATATTAGATGAGAGGGCTGTCTATTGTTCTCATCCTCAATAACATACATGTATAAGACAACACTAACAAAGCTAAATAATGGGCAAGTTAATACAGAGGGTAAGGAGGTAATATATATATATATATATACATATATATACACACACACATGCATATATACATACACACACACATATATATATATATACATACACACACATACACATACATACATACATACATACATACATACATACATACATACATACATACATACATAGAGAAAACATGCTGACTATAATTATAGAAAGAGGAAGGTAAAGTTATGTTGTAGCAGTATTTTGAAATGTTCTTGGATTTAGGATCAAGTGATGACAGCAGCTGAGAAGAGATAAGTTTATGGGTTGATGAGGTACTTACAGACATTAGTGTGGATAGAACTAAGAAGGCTAGAATGTACTTACTAGAATGCACTAGATTATATTTCTGTGGTGATTCGTGCAGAGTAGTGGGTATTCTAGTTGAAAGCTATGTTACGTCGGTTCGATTCATGGAGATTTAAATCTTATGAATTTAGTGGCGATATAATGTCTGCAGAAGATAGATCTTTCTAACTTGTTGTTAAGTAGCCTTTTTACATTTCTCAGGATATATAGTAGTTCTAGATCACATAGCCCACAATGGGACATACCTGTACTGTAGGTTTTAGCAGCCGACAACCTCGACCAGTTGATACTGTAGCTAGTGTTGTTGTCCTTCAGTTCCCATATTTTTTGGCCGAGGGTTGTATGTGCATGTGTTTTTGTATATATATATATATATATATATATATATATATATATATATATATATTACCTCCTTAACCTCTGTATTAACTTGCCCATTACTTAGCTTTGTTAGTGTTGTCTTATACATGTATGTTATTGAGGATGAGAACAATAGACAGCAATCTCATCTAATATAGACCACACAAGTTCCACTACAGTGATAAATACTTCATCGGTCAGATAAAAACCGACTATTACGGCCACCTGACCTACATTGTTTAAAAACACCAGCTTATCTTTACACTTTATATAATACACCCTACGACAGTTTTTACATGTCAATTTTATACATCTGCCTTATTTCAGCTAGTTTTACACGCTAAAACATAGATATACTATACTTCCCACCTAGATTGATGTTGTGATTATTTCAAATAATTTATTGCTAGCATTGTTGATATTGTTGTTATTGTTCTAACTGAATGCCCTTACTACTACATACAGTAGCCTGTATATTCTTTTCATGCCTGTATATTCTCTTCATTCTCGCAAGCTCCGATGAACTGACTGGTTATAACTTTGTATTGGCGATTATATATTTACATACATGCACACATATATATATGTACGTATGGATTGACCGAACATTTATTATAATGCTTGGTGTGTTTGTAAACAAACATCTCGTATTAAGCCGTAGTGTCCAGCAACCATCGCTGAGTAGCCCAATTTGCATATCGAGTGCGTTAATCGGCCGATATGCAAATTGGGCTACTCAACCGTTAATATGCATAAGGTAAGTATATACGTTCAACAATCTGGCAGGAAGGTATACGTTGCTGACGATAGCTAATAAGCTTGAAACTAGTACAGCGTTCCTTTGTCAGTGTAGAACAAACGAGCAACGATGGTTGCTGGACGCTACGGCTTAATACGGGATGTTTGTTTACAAACACACCGAGCATTATAATAAATGTTCGGTGAATCTATACGTACATATATATATATATATGTGCATGTATGTATATATATATAGAAACTACTGTACGTATGTATACATATATGTATGTACGTGTACATACTTATATTTAAGTAACAGCCGTACTAAGAGTGGGAAATGAAATCTCGTTTCATTTTTTCCGTTTATATATATATATATATGTATATATATATATACATACATATATATATATATATGTATATATATATATATATATATATATATATATATATATATATATATATATACATATATATATATATATATACATACATATATATGTATATATACATACTTATATATATATATATATATATATATATATATATATATATATATATATACATACATATATCTGTATGTATATTTATATATATATATATATATATATATATATATATATATATATATATATATATATATATATGTAGATAAATCTACCAAAAGTTTACGGTAGTGTCCAATCCGTATGAAGAACTCAATGTAATCCGGATATCATGAACAGAGAAGATGCATTCAAAAACTACTTTCGGTGAAAAATAAACGGAAAACAGAGTCAAGATAAATTAATAAAATAATGAATAAGCAAAGAATCAGTTCCTTATATTAAAAATAAATTCATCATTTTACGATCGTTTCTAGGATATATATGTGTTAGAGTTGGTATGCATATTCTATAGATCTATGTACAATATTTATACAAACTATCAGAGGGAATATACATACCTACACATATATATGCTGTCTTCAAAAATAATAATATTTGTTTATTGAAAATAACAAAGATTCAATACAATAGGTCTGCTTGGGAACAGGATTTTAATTGATCAATCAGGAGATAGTGAGGGTCAAGGTAGTAATATAGTATTAGAAGAACCTTAAATTATGGTTAGAGGAAGGTAGATTTCAGTTTTGGATGGAAAAGAATATTATGAATGAAGGATTATTTTAGGGAAGAAATAGGTCTTATGCTGACCTCAGAAATAATTTTATTTGTTCATTGAATAAAACCAACAAAGATTTAATATATTCTGTCGGTTTGGTAAGAGGTTTAGAATTAACCAATATAAAGTTAATAATTGGCCAAATGGTAAAATAGTAGTAATTGAAGCTTATTTTAGGGGTGAAAATAGGTCAGATGGTGAGTAAAAGGTATACAAGCAGTTGCTGTTATAAAATAGTAATGCCAATACAAATATCTAAGGTGACCAAAGTTTTAAGATAAGAATGTTAGTGAAAGAAATACATCTATGAAAAGAATATAAAATTAATTTAATTGATGGGTATATTTATATTGATAAAATTATACTAATACATATAGATATGATAAGTAAGAGTTAGATGCAGTTGAAAAGTGCTGTTAAAGATAAGGGGAAATTAAAAGACTATGAAAATAATATATATATATACATATATATATACACATATATACACATACACACATATATATATATATATATATATATACACATATATACACTTATATATATATATATATATATATATATGTAGATAAATCTACCAAGAGTTTACGGTAGTGTCCAATCCGTATGAAGAACTCAATGTATTCCGGATATCATGGAAAGAAGAGATGTAATGAAAAATCACTTTCGGTGAAAGATAAACGGTATACAGAGTCAAGATAAAATATTAAACAAATAATGAATAAAACAATGAAACAGTTCCTTATATTAAACAAAAAAAGTTCATTATTTAACGATCGTTTCTAGGATATATATGTGTTAGAATTGGCATGCATATTCAACAGATCTATGTACAAAATTATACAAAATTATACAAACTATCAAGATTAAATATACATACCAAACACACATATACGCCGTCTTCAGAAATAATGAAATATATTTATTGATAATAACAACAATTCAAAATTTCAGGTCCGTTTGGGAACAAAATTGACCAATGAAAATACAAAAGGTTTTATGCAGTTTGGTGTGTGTATATACATGTAACTACCCCGTACACATATTTATACAAAGATGTATGCTCAACATGCATACGCATGCCAAAAAGATGCATGCAAATACAAAATTTCAAGGTTAATGTCTCTGTAAGTTTATAATGCACAGATAAGATGCGTATAGACACATAAATATGAAATAAGTGTATACACATATTCTCATACTCACACATATCCGTACACTCACACACACGCGCGCGTATATGCATAAACATACACATAATTACGAACATACATACACACACACACCCCCACACACATATATATATGTGGATATAATATTATCATAAGCACATGGATATTAATTCACTCACATAAACACTGCCACACACATTTAGATCAAGATACAGAAATTAGGTGGGAGGGGGGGAGAGGTCAGTATTCAACGGTTTGGGCTGACTGCTTATTTATAGATGTATCTATAAACTAAGAAATAAAAAATAAAAATTAAAAAGGAAAGAAAAGAAAAAGAAAAAAGAAAAAAGAAATATATCAAGAAAATATATATATATATATATATATACACATATATATATATATATATATATATATATATATATACATATACACACATCTACACTTAGAACACACATACACACACATATATAAACATATACATATACACACATACACACATATACACACATACATATAAATATATATATATATATATATATACACACATATATACACATATAATCACACATACATATATAGACACACATATATATACACATACACGCACATATACATACATATACATACTTATATACATACAGATATACACATACATACCTATATATACACACAAATACATACAGACATACAGACATACATACATACATACACACAAATACTTACGCATCCATATATCGGTATATACATACAAACACCACTAGAATTTCTAACCACTGATAGAGTCATCCCACAAATAAGAAAACACGTTATTTTACCACTCTGGGAAAACACCTCCCAGGTAATTAACTGGTTTAAAAATATTAGATGTAAATCTTCTGCTTCATTTCTACAATTTGATATAGATAATTACTATTCTTCTATATCACCTATACTCCTGAACAAAGCATTGATATTTGCTAAAAATAGATCTAACTTAACTTTGGATGACATTAATATTATTACACATGCTAGACTAACACTTATTGAATTTTAGAATGAATACTGGACCAGAAACACATATAGTAATCTATTTGATATTACTATGGGTTCAAGCGATTCCGCCCAAATTACTGATCTTGTGGGCCTCTTTCTCCTTTTCAACATAAATGCCTCCTTTCCCCACCTCAAAGGTGGTTTATATCGTGATGACTGTCTTCTTCTTTCTAACAACCTTAGCCTTTCAGAAATTGAAAAAAACAAAAAACATATTAGAACTTTCCTTAAAGACTATTATAATCTTCATATTACATTTGAAAAAAACAAGTAAAGTAGTAAATTTCCTAGATATAACTTTAGATTTAGCTACGGGTATCTACCAACCTTACCATAAACCAAACCAAAACTTACATTACATACACTCACAATCTAATCACCCTAAATCTATCCTTAAAAACCTTGCATATAATATATCACTTAGAATTTCTAACCTTTCTTCTAACCAAGATGTATTTGATAAAAATGCGACCTTCTATAACGAAGCTCTAGATAGAAGTGGCCACAAAAATAGATTAGAATATATACCTTCTACTAAAAATACTAAAAGCATACAACCTAATATTACCAACAAACACCAAATGAAAAGTACACACCTAAATGCCACCCACACTATACCCCAAAATACCAAATCTTCTAATATAAAATATAGTAACTCTCAAAAAACTACTCATCATACAACTCTAATAAATATTAATAATAAAACTCCTAATAAAAAAGATAAAACACCTAAATCTACAAATATAACTAAAAATGGTTGTGGTGAGATCATTAACATTAATCCTCCTAGTAAACATCACGATACAACCTATAAAAATAATAAAAATAATAAACAACATAGAAACCGTAATAGACGGGTTACTTGGTATAATGCTCCATTTAATTTACAAATTAAGGATAATATTGCTAAAAAATGTTTTTATATCCTAGAGAAAAACTTCCCGCCAAACCACAAATACCATCAAATCTTAAATAGGTCTACAGTTAAATTCTCATACTCAACAACAAATAACATAAAACAAAATATAAGTGCCTATAATGCATATAAATGTAAGAAAACCATAAGTATACCACCAG
>OZ024740.1:368910734-368915734 GCA_964016885.1 Eledone cirrhosa
TCTACATTCGTTTCTACTATTTTGATAAGGGTTGGCCCTTTTGAGCACACTCCAGGTCAGGTCATATTCTATATTCCTCTTTCTATAACTATTAATTATTTCAGCTAGATATGTTGTATTAGCTAGTGCGGCATTTTTAAAACTATGTTTTGGGGTATTAAATCTTACCTTAAAACTGTTAGAGGTAGCTCCTATATATGAATAAATTGAGTCCTTAGTGTTAACTTTACATTTATATACTATGTTATTAACAAGGCAATTTCCTTTTAATGGACAGTTTGCCTTGTTTCTGCAGTTACAACTTTTCGTGAATCCTGTATCTGAGGAGATATTATGGTTAGTTTGATGTACTGATGGTATACTCATGGTTTTTTTACATTTATATGCATTATAGGCACTTATATTTTGTTTTATGTTTTTGGTTGTTGAGTAGGAGAATTTAACCGTTAATCTATTTAAGATTTGATGGTATTTGTGGTTTGGCGGGAAGTTTTTCTCTAGGATATTAAAGACATTTTTTAGGTATATTATCCTTAATTTGTAAATTAAATGGAGCATTATACCATGTAACTCGTCTGTTACGGTTTCGAAGTTGTTTATTGTTTTTATAGGATGCATCCTGATTTTTATTAAGAGAATTATTCTCAATGACCTCTCCACACACATTTTTAGTTAGATTTATTGATTTAGGTGTTTTAGCTTGTTTATTAGGAGTTTTATTATTAACATTTATTAGAGTTGTAGGATGAGTAGTTTTTTGAGAGTTACTATACTGTATATTAGAAGAGTTAGAGAAACTTGGTTTTATGTTGGTATTTTGGGGTATAGTGTGAGTGGCATTTAGGTGTGTATGTTTCATTTGGTGTTTGTTGGTAATATTAGGTTGTATGTTTGTAGTGTTATTGGTAGAAGGTATATATACTAATCTATTTTTGTGGCCACTTCTAGCTAGAGCTTCGTTATAAAAGGTCGCATTTTTATCAAATACATCTTGGTTAGACGAAAGGTTAGAAATTCTAAGTGATATATTATATGCAAGGTTTTTAAGGATATATTTAGGGTGATTAGATTGTGAGTGTATGTAGTGTAAATTTTGGTTGGGTTTATGGTAAGGTTGGTATATACCCGTAGATAAGTCTAATGTTATATCTAGGAAATTAACTACTTTACTTGTGTTTTCAAATGTAATATCTAGACTATAATAGTCGTTAAGGAAAGTTCTAATAAGCTTTTTATTATTTTCTATCTCTGAGAGGCTAAGGTTTTTGGAAAGAAGAAGACAGTCGTCACGATATAAACCACCTTTAAGGTGGGGAAAGGAAGCATTTATGTTAAAAAGAAGAAAGAGGCCCACAAGATCAGTAATTTGGGCAGAATCGCTTGAGCCCATAGTAATATCCTGGAGTGTGCTCAAAAGGGCCACCCCTTATCAAAATAGTAGAAATGAATGTAGAATATGTTCCCAAGAACTTTTCGAAATAATGAAATCTAAGGATATCCTATTAAATAAGCGACAGGAATTAATAATATCGTGTAATCATAATCTGAGAAAAACATTTAAATATTATGAACCTAATCAATATACACTTTAGAAATTGATATATAAATTATTTTTAATTTAGTTAACCTGTAATTAATATTCTACTACTGATGAACTACATAATTCTGCTTTAAATATTATAAACCTAATTAATATACACTTTAGAAATTAATATATAAACTATTTTTAATTTAGTTAACCTATAATTAATATTCTACTACTGATGAACTACATAATTTTGCTTTCCTTCTTACAAATATCATTTCCTAAAACTGATACCATTAAGTAAACATATATAATGCTTTAACTTCAGGTTATGACTCTATGTTCCTTGAAAACTATATATATTTACTATTTCTCACTAATAAATTTAATCCGCCCCCCCCCCCAATAATTATATGTATATGTAAGTGTGTATGTGCGTGTATATATATGTGTATTTATGTGTGCATGTATGTGTGTATTTATATATGTATATATGTATGTATATATGTGTGTATATATATATATATATATGTGTGCATATGTATATATGTGTGTATGTGTGTGTGTGTGTATGTGTATATATATGTATATATATATATATATATATATATATATAAGTGTATATATGTATATATATATATATATATATATGTGTATGTGTATATATGCGTATATATATGTATATATATATATATAAGTATATATATATATATATATTATTTTCATATTCTTTTAATTTCCCCTTATCTTTAACAGCACTTTTCAACTGCATCTAACTCTTATTTATAATATCTATATGTATTAGTATAATTTTATCAATATAAATATACCCATCAATTAAATTAATTTTATATTCTTTTCATAGATGTATTTTTTTCACTAACATTCTTATCTTAAAACTTTGGTCACCTTAGATATTTGTAGTGGCATTACTATTTTATAACAGCAACTGCTTGTATACTTTTTACTCACCACCTGACCTATTTTCACCCCTAAAATAAGCTTCAATTACTACTATTTTACCATTTGGCCAATTATTAACTTTATATTGGTTAATTCTAAACCTCTTACCAAACCGACAGAATATATTAGATCTTTGTTGGTTTTATTCAATGAACAACTAAAATTATTTCTGAGGTCTGCATAAGACCTATTTCTTCCCTAAAATAATCCTTCATTCATAATATTATTTTCCATCCAAAACTGAAATCTACCTTCCTCTACCCATAATTTAAGGTTCTTCTAATACTATATTACTATCTTGACCCTCACTATCTCCTGATTGGTCAATTCAAAACCTGTTCCCAAACAGACCTATTGTATTGAATCTTTGTTATTTTCAATAAACAAATATCATTATTTCTGAAGACAGCGGTGGATTGGCAGTATCGGTAGAGGGTCGGGCGCCATGCTTTCCAGCATAGTTACGTCCCTTTACGATCTGAGTTCAAATCCCTCCGAGGTTGACTTTGCCTTTCATCCTTACAGGGTCAATAAAATAAAGTACCAGTAATGCACTGGTTAATTGCTGGTCTTGTGCCTAAAGTAGAAACAATTATTTCTGAAGACAGCATATATATGTGTAGGTATGAATATTCCCTCTGATAGTTTGTATAAATATTGTACATAGATCTATAGAATATGCATACCAACTCTAACACATATATATCCTAGAAACGATCGTAAAATGCTGAATTCTTTTTTATATAAGGAACTGTTTCTTTGTTTATTCATTATTTTATTAATTTATATATATATATATATATATATATATGCATATTTATGTATATATACATATATATATATAATATATAATATATATGTATGAATACGCGTAATATTTGGAGGCGCATGGATTGGTGGTATGTGTGTTGGAGTTACGACTATAATGTAGTAGGTTCGATTCCTGGAATGGGGTACATGTTTTATTTCACGTTCTTCCAGTATATTCAAGTAAAGATCTGTACGATGAACAGCTGGGTGTTTAACCGTGCGATTTATATGTGTTTGTGTGTATCTATGAAAGTGTATATATAATCTAAATACTGGCTGATTGAATACGCACGAGTGTTATTCCCTTTTTTTTTCTTTTTGCTTGGTTTTCTTTTCCCCCTCTTCCATCCTGTTCTCACTGTTAATCCGTGTTTCACCTCTTCTATTCCTAAATCTATCTTCTGTTTAATCACTAATGACCGAAACGTTACGATTCTTTTATAATATTTTGAACCATTAAACTAATATATTTCGTGAATGTACTGTGTCGTTTGCTTTGTTATTTCTGTTTACTTTTACATACATATATAATATATATATATATATATATATATATATATATATACATTAAAGTATGTCCATAGAATCATTTGGTAAAATATAGACACTATTTCCTCTCCCAATCAGCATAATCAACCACACAAACAAAAACAATTAAACAAGGCTATACGATTAAAAGGCACCTATGAAGAAATTATAGAAAAATAAACGACAGCTATCTATCCGCGATCAACATATATATATATATATATATATATATATATATATATATATATATATATATATATATATATATAACTGTGATTTGTGCATGTATACATATATAATGGGATATAAAAAATAATCCGGTCATGTGTGGAGATGCTAAGAAATACCTCATAAAATTGGGTTAAGCCCAAAAGAATGGAACAGAACTTGCCATCGATCTCTAAGTGGAATCGGTCCTGATGTCCCCGATCCCCGCTAGGGCATTTTATCCATTAAGCCAAGGACGGTGACACATTTTACCATATTTAATGAGACAGTTAGCCGAATCATAGATTTCAGATGTCAGGCGACATCGATATGAAAACGAATAAACGTCATGTATACGTAGACAATCTCTCCAAAGCTTACAAAACACCGAGAAGGCAAATAATGTTCTGCTTATGCACGGAGATGCTATAAAATAACACATTAATACAAAATGTTTATTTTTTAAAACTAAACCAGAATATATAAAATGTAAAGATAACACTTTTAAAACGCTAGCGTGCATTTCCCCTCAAATTAACATAGGCTGATATTTTTGTTATATATTGCTACATTCAGCATTTGTACCTGAATAATGATGAAATGAAAATGAAAATTGACATTTAGCTCTGTATTTAGTGTCTTTATTCCACCCACTTCCAACTCCGTATCTATAACATTTGTTGCAGTAAATACTTTATACAGAGGCGTCTAACACACAGACACACACATAGACGCACACACACACACACACACACACACACACACACATATATATATATATATATATATATATATATATATTAAGAGAGAGAGAGATGGGAGGGGGATTAGATAGATAAACAGACAGATAGATAGTTATATTTATACACCCATACATATATATTCATATATATATGTATGATAAATGTGTGTCCATTTGTATAAGACAATACATCTTCCTGAAAAATATTTGCCCACATCTCATGCA
>OZ024740.1:368920734-368978234 GCA_964016885.1 Eledone cirrhosa
CTGTTTAACAAATACCACCTGCCCATTAGGTGACTTAAATGTGTTCATAGTGATGTTAACGCGATATCTTGTAGGATTTCGTACTACTTATGTGGAATATGATTAAGGTAAACTACATCCCATTTTAATGTAAAGAAAATGGTCGCAGCAGGTAATCGCCTAAGGGCCAACAAAATATCAAAATTATGATCGACAGATGTCGTTGTTGTCTTGTAACACAATGAAACTTATTTGAAACATATAAGTAGCACGCCAGTCGGCTAACTGTAAAGACAAAAGACATGAATGTCAAAGTTTTTTGAGTGCAGTGCCATTGTTCAGTAGCTGATCATCTAGGCATATTTGAAAATTTAATAATTTCATATCTAGAGGATTTCAACATCAATCGTCAAACAATATTAGTTAACCGATGCTGAGGATGTAGCAGAGTTTCTACACCCCCCTAGCACACACGCACATGCACACACACACACCGACATATATATATATAAATATATATATATATATATATATATATATATATATATATATATATATATATATATATATATATATATATATATATATATATATATATATATATATAGTATTAAGGATACTATTTATGGTTATGTATATAATAAAACCTTTTATGGTTATATATTTTTTATACAAACCCCTAATAGTGAAAGATAGTCATTTATTACTATCTTATTACCAGTAAGATAAATAGCTCAATGTAATAACATCAGTTGTTTTACAGAGCAGTTATATAGAGATTACAATAATCAAAGTTCAGTTTAAATCATTTATTTGCTTACAATTGTTTCCTCCAAACCGAGGTTTGGTTTCTTCGGAGCAACTATTAAGTGATCTATAACATACTTGACCTCCTTTTCAACACAAGAGACATATAAAAACATATGCATATATTGACCCACAGTGTGATGACATCCATCAAAATGATATAGCATGGCAATTTACATATAAAGGTTAAAGGATGAAAATAAAAATTAAAAATAAAAATAAAAATAAAAATGAAACATTGGCAGTTTATGAAGATAAAGCGAGAGGAAAGTTTAGAGTAGTCAGTGTATGAAACAATCTCACGTGTAGCATGCACGCGTGTCTTATTTATACAGGATTAGAGTGCGGCAGATTGTTAGTTGCAGGATCAGGCAGTTGAAGCAGGCAATCGATAGTATTATGTGGGCTGAATTGTTAAATCATTTTTTCTCATACACCTGTATGGTATACAATCCCGAATGTCAAAAATATCAAAGATATTATAACGTAGGCAAAACAGTATCACTGTCTTCGCGCACACCACCACTCACATAATCCATGAGATGCAATATATAGATCTATATATAGATCTATTGATTAAGAATCGACTAGATATGGTTTATAACTTGGTTATATGCTAAACCATCGTAGATTATATGTTAGACCCGTGGTCTATATATTGCATCTCATGGATTATGTGATGGTGGTGTGCGAGAAGACAGTGATACTGTTTTGCCTACGCTATACTATCTTTGATATTTTTGATATTGTGGTGTTTCTCCACATTCGGGATTGTATACCATACAAGTGTATGCGAAAAAATTATTTAACAATTCAGCCCACATAATACTATCGATTGCCTGCTTCAACTGCCTGATCCTGCAACTAACAATCTGCAGCACTCTAATCCTGTATAAATAAGACACGCGTGCATGCTACACGTGAGATTATTTCATACACTGACTACTCTAAACTTTCCTCTCGCTTTATCTTCATAAACTGCCAATGTTTCATTTTTATTTTTATTTTTATTTTTATTTTTATTTTTATTTTTATTTTTATTTTTATTTTTATTTTTATTTTTATTTTTATTTTTATTTTTATTTTTTTTTATTTTTATTTTTTTTTTTATTTTTATTTTTTATTTTATTTTTATTTTTAATTTTATTTTTATTTTTATTTTTATTTTTATTTTTATTTTTATTTTTATTTTTATTTTTATTTTTTTTTTTTATTTTTATTTTTATTTTTATTTTTATTTTTATTTTTATTTTTATTTTTATTTTTATTTTTATTTTTATTTTTATTTTTATATGTAAATTGCCATGCCATATCATTTTGATGGATGTCATCACACTGTGGGTCAATATATGCATATGTTTTTATATGTCTCTTGTGTTGAAAAGGAGGTCAAGTATGTTATAGATCACTTAATAGTTGCTCCGAAGAAACCAAACCTCGGTTTGGAGGAAGCAATTGTAAGCAAATAAATGATTTAAACTGAACTTTGATTATTGTAATCTCTCTCTCTATATATATATATGTATATATATATATAATATAAATATAAGTATGTATACGTACATACATATATGTATACAGACGTACAGTAGTATGTATATACATACATACATGCACATATATATATATATATATATATATATATATATATATATATATATATATATATATATATATATATATGTACGTATGGGTTAACCGAATATTTATTATAATGCCCGGTTTGTTTGTAAACAAATAGCGCGAATTATTAGTCGTACAATGTTCGGCACCCATCGTTGCCCTTTTGTTCAACACTGACAAAGGAACGATGAACTAGTTTCTCGCTTATTAGCTGTCATCAGCACCGTATACATTCCTGTCAGTTGATTGAACGTTTGAAAGTATATAATTTCCTTATGCATATTAACGGCTGGGCTGCCTAATTTGCATATCGAGTGAGTTAGTGGGCCGGGCGTACCGGAAAGATAATGGAAAAAATGAAATTTCATTTCTCACTCTTAGTACGACTGATACTTAAATATAAGTATGTATACGTACATACATATATGAATACAGACGTACAGTAGTATGTATATACGTACATACATGCACACACACACACATATATGTATATATATATATATATATATATATATATATATATATATATATATATATATATATATATACGTATTGTTTTTACCGAACATTTATTATAATGCTCGTTTTGTTTATATATGTGTGCATGTATGTATGTATATACATGCTACTGTACATCTGTATATGTATGTACGTATACATACTTATATTTAGGTATCAGCCGTACTAAGAGTGAGAAATGAAATTTCATATTTTCCATTTATCGTTTTCGGTGTGCCCGGGCGACTAACTCACTCGGTATACATATATATATATATATATATATATATATATATATATATATATATATATATATATATATATATATACATATATGTGTGTGTGTGCATGTATGTACGTATATACATACTACTGTACGTCTGTATTCATATATGTATGTACGTATACATACTTATATTTAAGTATCAGTCGTACTAAGAGTGAGAAATGAAATTTCATTTTTTCCATTATCTTTCCGGTACGCCCGGCCCACTAACTCACTCGATATGCAAATTAGGCAGCCCAGCCGTTAATATGCATAAGGAAATTATATACTTTCAAACGTTCAATCAACTGACAGGAATGTATACGGTGCTGATGACAGCTAATAAGCTAGAAACTAGTTCATCGTTCCTTTGTCAGTGTTGAACAAAATGGCAACGATGGTTGCCGAACACTGTACGGCTAATAATTCGGGCTGTTTGTTTACAAACAAATCGAGCATTATTTTAAATGTTCGGTAAACCCATATGTACATATATATATATATATATGTGTGTGTATGTATGTATGTATATACATACTACTGTACGTCTGTATACATATATGTATGTACGTATACATACTTTTATTTAAATATCAGCCGTACTAAGAGTGAGAAATACAATTTCATTTTTCTATTTATATATATATATATATATATATATATATATATATATAAAGAGAGAGAGAGAGAGAGAGAGAGAGAGAGAGAGAGAGAGAGAGAGAGAGAGAGAGAGAGAGAGAAAGAGAGAGAGAGAGATGTATAGATATATAGATAGATTTGTATGTTCGTATGTAAACGCCTTTTCGTGTAAGCATGTATATATGTTTAGGACTATTCAGGTGATATCGGATAATCTGACACATTAGGGTATGTATCTAAGTATGAAAATCAACAAGGAGAGAAAAATACAGACGGTTTATGATATATATTAATTTAAAGATTCATATAGTAGTCATAGGAACCGTTCGGATATTAATCCTCCATTTGAAAAAAGAATGATAGAAGGAATAATAAATGTTTAGACAACATGATGGAAATGAAGAACAAAAGAAATATTTCTCACCGGGGGAAAGCATTTGTGAGCTTCGTCTGTTGCACACACAAACACACCCACCTACACACACATACACAGACACAGACACATGCACACACGCACTCACGCACACGCACACCTACACAAACACACACGCACACACGGACAGACAGACAGACACACACACATACACACATATATATAGAAGGTCTAGATAATATACAGACACATATTCAAAGAAAGGTATATACTATTCATATCTTAGATTCTTTAGTAGAAACCATAGGCAGGTCTGGCGTTCGGTATAAGGGTGTGCTGAACGTTTGTAGAATGATAGGAACAATAAAGCTATTATCTACGCGTGTTTATACAAACACAAATACATGAGTATTTACGGTACATTGAAAATAGTGTAGGAGAGTTAAAGAGAATGCTTAAAAACATAGGGATACGCAACATTTCTATTTTACTGCATTGAAATATAAATGTGCCACACTGAATCCTATAGATACTTCAGTAATTGTTATCATCTTCCATTTATTATCCCTTCTTAACCATTTATTATCCCTCCTTAATGTGAATCTAGAGGCTTTAGTCGTTGGTTATTATATAATTAATCTGAAAATTTGTGCAAACGTTTCTGACGATTCGTTAAGATATGTTGACGTTGTTTCAAACTAAAGAGACATAATTTAAGGGCTTCTGTTATATAAACACAAATCCCAAAATAAATCTTCAAGTACAGAAAATAATTTACATTTTATGGATTTATACAACTTCAACAACTCATCTAAAATATATCGATCTCAATTTAGTAAAAACATCCGTAACTATATTATGACAAAGATAATATTTTGTATCTATTAGAAAATTGATTAGAAAAAGGATAATGCATTAAAAATAATAATAAATTCATCTTAATCACAAGAGCCAGCGCGTAGGGGACAATACAAAGGTCAGGGACAGTGGGTGTCTGACATAAAAATCGAGTAAACAATATAAACAAATAATAACAGTAAACAGAATGTTTATAACATTACAAATTCCCCAGTAGGGAGGAGGAACACCCTCAGGGACATCAAGACCCTCATCAATCATGAACCACCCGAATCTTCGGGAGCACCTATAAAGAGTAGCACTCACCGCCTCAAATCAAACAGCCAGCAGACGCATGCTCACAGTAGGCCTATTTAAGCGCGTCATTCTTGCAACATACACCCACCTTTTAGGAAATATATTGGGAGGTAGCATTTCTCTCTCCACCTCCACATGTGAAACCTGAAAAAGTCGATGAGCAATAGGCCGAAGAGAAAATAGTCTGTCTTCACTCCCTTCAACCTGGTCAACCAAAGAACATATTTCGCTACCGCCACCAGGCAGTAGAAAGCTGCCTGACCTTCCCGGCCACAAATAGGCGGAGGGGCGATCTTCTCTATAGATTCGGGCGATAACCGGATTAGTGCTGAACGCGATATCAGCCGTGCGACACAACTGCACAAGTCAGTAATGGACACAGCACGAGTGCTTGCAGAACAGTTTAGTCCTTCTTCGCGCACCTTGGGCAATCCCGTCTGACTACAATTCCGTGACTGTAGTGTTTATATAGAAAAGGTGAGTCCCAACATCACTATCAGGCGAGGGATTTCTGGAAATTATCCATAGTCTCCGGTACGAAAGTCCTCGGAAACAGACTGGTTAGTTCAATTTCGTCGAGCTCTAGAGACTCTCAAAGAGCACGTTGGATTTTCCAATGACTAATCCTCTCTACTACTGGAACTGGAAGTTCCATTAACAACATTGCTCGCATGCTGGAGGGCAGTGAGCGTCTGGAAACATTCTAGATGTCGCGATCCCTGTCTCGGTCTCTTCTTAATCCAGGACCACAGCACAGTCAAAGATATGAGGTGCGGAAAGGTCTGACTCAGAAATTGTGACAACAGATGCTCACTGTTTAGGCAGAATATCTAAAAATGTCATAGCCCTAGTGCGTGTTTGCGCATCATTAGCCACAGCAAATCCAGCCCTCCACGTACAGGGTGTTGGCAGCAGATGGACAGCCTCAGCAAATGAACTTGTCCCTTCCGCAATAAGTGGAGAAGCAGACGTTCTAATTCTGTGAGGTACGAACGGTGCTAAGGCACGATGGTCAGGCGGTAGTAAATGACTGACGTGATGTATGCGTTCGCTAACTCTTTTTGTTTCTCTCAGCCCATTCCTTGCTGAGAGTGGTCAAACTGCTCATCACTTCGTCCCAGTTCTATCCACATAGAGGTCCGGTCCGAACTAGACCCTGAGGAACTTTCCATGGGACTCCGTCTAGTGTCCTACGGCTCTGTTAAAAGGCATGAATTTGCCTCTCTAGGTGCCGAGCAGCAAACCGACCGAATTTTCCGGCTTCAATTTTCCTCCTGTCAAACTTTCAGATTATTCTCAGAAAGTGCCAACTATCGCAGTTCTGCTGCCAGTTACAGTAGACGGCGTCAAGGGGATTGAAAAGCAAGTCTGGCATTTAATCGAAACTTGTAGGGCTAACCATTCAAAAGGGGTGACTTGCACCTCGCGCAACTGACCAGGGCATCTCAAATCTCGACAATTTGGGTGTTTCTATTGTTGTTAGAGCCTGGATGTGTTTCCTTTTGTGAGGCATGATTTACAGTTGTGTCTGAGTTGTTCTTGGTGGTTGGGTTTTTGCTGACTGGTGTGGTGTTGCTTTTGTTGTAGATGTGTCTATATTTGTCGAATATATATAATAATAATACCAAAAAGTATCCTTTGTATTTATACCGAGTCTTACTTTATTTATAGACACAATATTTATTGCCTAGCTTCCATAGAAGTGCATAAATTGAACTAAATACAATACTGCAAGTCTTATTGTAAATGAAATGATTCAGGTTAAACATGTGCAGCTGTTTTGAATCGTTGAATACAGATATTTCGTAAATTGATCTCGATTTGGAATTGAAAATTTGTTCAATAATCGACATCCCTATTTGACTACATATTCTAGTAAATATCTAATGATTCATCTGCTATATTTGCACTACAAATGTATATAATTTAAAGTAACACATATAATGTAATATTTTATTTCCCTGTACAAATGTGTATCATGTACGCAAAGTCGTATACTTCGCATAAACTCTCTATACAAATACACACGACATGAAATACAATCAACTCATAATCATTCATTCTTTATATATTGTTATATTCTACTTATGGTCGCTGTGTGTCATTTTCATCTTTAGTATTCATCCGTAAGTATTATACTGCCTGCAGTACACCTTTCTATGGGAAATATTTTGAGGTGACATATTTTGAGAAAGTGATTTAGATTTCAGGCATGTCTGCTGTGACGGGATTATATTACAAAAGAACTCTCTCTCTCTCTCTCTCTCTCTCTCTCTCTCTCTCTCTCTCTCTCTCTCTCTCTCTCTCTCTCTCTCTCTCTCTCTCTCTTTCTCTCTCTCTCTCTCACTCTCTCTCCCTCTCTCTCTCTCTCTATCTCACTATATCACTATCTCTCTCTCTCTCTCTCTCTCTCTCTCTCTCTTTGAATATATTATATACATATATATATATATATATATATATATATATATATATATATATATATGGTGGCTGCCAACTCGTTTTCGAGTACGGCCACTACTTTATATCCATGTAGGAGAACCCCTACCGATGCGCTGAACGAGTGTGACTTCTTAGTCCAGCCAGCGACTTGAAAACTCTGGTACAAACACTACACTTGTGACAATTATTGACACATAGTGCTGGGCCCATGGTACCATGTGACGACAAGTGCAGAGAGATCTCCAGATATAAAGCAATGACTGTGCCGTGAAGCTTTTATAGTGAGCAAAGGCACTGCACAAAGCCAGTCCCACTCTCTTAACCAAGATGATATTTACCAAAAAGAAGAACAAGTCAACATCATTGGATACCATCAGGGTTGCAGGTGTTATATCAGAGTTTTCCTTCTCCTAGAATTCTGCCTTGACAAAGGCTAAGGGGTCATCTCTCCCGGTGATTTTGGATGGCCATTGACTCTTAAGAGCTCCTTTGCCCTTTGACAGGTTTTGTTTTTAGTCCTGCAGGATGTCCAAAGTCACCCTCCTCACCAAGAAACCTTGGTGGGGTTGCCAGTTTAGTCGCCAACGACCCGACCATGAGACAGGTTGTACTGGCATACATGTTACCAGTAGCACCAACTGGTGACCTGACATATATATATATATACATACATACATACATACATACATACATACATACACACACACACACATTCACACACACAAATATATATATATATATATATTTTATTTATATATATCTACGTACATATATATATATATATATATATATATATATATATATATATATAGATAGATAGATAGATAGATAGATAGATAGATAGGTAGATAGATAGATAGATAGATAGATAGATGATAGATAGATAGATAGATAGATAGATAGATAGATATATGTACGTATATATATATAAATACCATTTTTTGAAATAAAAAAAATTCGCTCTACACGGCTGAATACAATAAATATTATCTGAAATTTTCGAATATTAAAAACATTATTCGTTTCGTTTGCAATTATGCAAAACACCGTTTTTTTAAAAAGCCATGTCAGTAGAATGAGCCCCTCATTCTTGCACTTGTATTGGCATGTAAACAGACATGGTTTTCTTTTTAAAAATAAATAGGGTGTTTGCATAATTGTATACGTATCGAAAATTATTATTAGTATTCGAAAAACTCAGATTACATTTATATATATATATATATATATATATATATAGTATATACAAAGGACGTAACACCAACAACAAACTGCAGAAAGATATTAAAAAACTACTGGACGACCTTAAAAACACCAAAGGAATTGTAGTAAAAGCAGACAAAATATCTAACCTGTATACTATGGACTGCACTACATATAACAACTTCATTCGAAAAGAACTACATAAAAATATAGAAAAAAGAGTGAAGTAACCCTAAAGCACATCAATGATGAGGCATGCGAAATAGTGAAAAATCTCGGAATCGAAGATAGGACAGGACCACTCTTACCAGCGGTACCCACCTTCAATCTTAAGGACTATAAGGTAAACTTTGATAATGACCCTAAAATTAGACTAATCTGCCCCTCTAAATCAGATATAGGTAAAATAAGCAAATATATCTTAGATAGAATCATCCCCCAAATTAAGGCTAAGGTTAACATTAAAATCTGGAGGAAGACCCAAGAAGCAATTAGATGGTTTAATAGCATTAGCAATAAGAATAAATCTAAGTTTATCCAGTTTGATACCGATGAATATTACTCAACGATATTCCCTGAATAGAGCCATTGAGTTTGCTAAGGATAACTCTGACCTTACAAACGAAGAAATTAAGATTATATTAGAAGCTAGGAAAACTATAGTCAAATTTGAGAACAGTTATTGAGTTCGTAAAGATAGACCCTCCAAATTTTACATAACAATGGGCTCTAACGATTCGGCGGATATAACTGATATTGTGGGGTTATTTATCGCCTTTAAACTCCAGGAAAAATTCAGTAATCTCCACGGTGGAATATACCGCGATGATCCTCTCCTCCTAGTTAAAATCATAAATAACCAAAAACTAGAAAAACTACGCAAAGATATAAGAAAACTACTACTCGAAATAGGACTGGATGTCACACTCAATTTAAACTCTGGTCTGATTAAACCTTTTCATAAATTGAATGAAAATCTCAAGTACATAAATGTTGGGTCTAACCACCCCATCTCTATAATTAAATGTATCCCTAAAAATATTTCCCTTATAATCTCGGGTCTATCTTCTAACATACAAGTATTTAAGGAACACGCCGAGTACTACGATAACACCCTTAGTAAGGCAGACTACCTCAACAAAATAGAATATATAGATGAAAACAATCAAAACACCCAAAATAAATCCCACATAGGTAGAAATAATAACACAACACCAAACCACACTTACTACCATAGTGTACACACCAGTAAACCAACAAACAAAACTAATAGAAAGCGATGCAAAGAGTACTTATTGTATTACTCTGAATACAATAGTTCCATTAGTACAAATTTACCAGTACTCTTCTTTAAAATAGTTAGGAAACATTTTACTACATCACACAAATACCACAAAATCCTAAACCCTACCACTATAAGACTGTCATACTCTACAGCGTTAAACCTTGAACAACACATAAAAAAGATCAATACTAGAAGGTTAAACGAAAACACTAAAATCTTAAGTACAAAGAGCACAAAAAAAAACGGTAGACAATACACTACAGAACATAAATAAACCACACCTAAGTTCGTCCGCAACACTACTCCAGAGTAAACCTAACTACAAAACAAACGTACACAACTGTAACTGCACCTATCCTAACAATTGCCCCCTCGGCAATAACTGCCTTGAAAAAAATATCATCTATAAGTGTACCATTGAATCCGGAGGCAACGAGTGGTATTACGTGGGATCAACGGCAACATCGTTTAAATCTCGATTATATAGGCATTCTTACTCAATAAAACACCAGAGCCAAAGAAATGTAACAACTTTAGCAGAAAAAGCTTGGACACTCAGGGATAGCGATCAAAGGTTTAACCTAAAAGGGGAGAAATTAGCTAAAACCCAAAGCTTTTCCAGAAGACAAAATTTCTGCAAAGTATGTAATCTTGAGATTTATTACATAATCACACACAAGAAGAAACTGCTTAATAACAGAATTGAACGAACATTATTCTGCCGTCACCGAACTAAAACCCTTTTTCCCCACTACAAGCTGAATATTACATAAACGAGGGACATCCTCCCAACTATACAAATCGTCAATCAAGTTAGAAAAATATAAAAACAATCACTTCTCAACATAAATATGTACTATTAATAACCATAAATTATCACACTAATGATGGATAAATATGGTGGTGAGAATAGGTGCCAATATGCTATAATGAATGTGTCTAAAAGCGACCATATGTATGTATATAGGTGAAAATGTATATAAATAAGTAAATAAGCGGGCGAGTGTGTATATATATATATATATATATTTGATGTGTATAATTAAATGTATGTGTATTCATGTATATGTGTATTTATATGTATATATATATATATATATATATATATATATATATATATATATATATATGCACATAGACAGGAGTATGTATATATATGTGTGTCTATATGTGTGTATATGTAGATAAGTAGAGTATGAAAGTGTATATACATGAATGCGTTTGTGGGTACACATATATATATGTATATATATATATATATATATATAAATATATATATTTACATATATATATGTATGTAAGTATGAGCATGTAAGTATGTGTATGTGAGTGTATGCATTTTTAGAGGTGTGCATATATGTATGTGTGTGAATGTGTATGTTTTTTTTTAAAAAAAGTATATGTATACACATATATCTATGTGTGGGCGAATGGATACACACACTTGAAAGACAAATTTAAGTCTGTATGTTAATTAAGTGCAAACACAAAACCAACCATGCATATCTCTTTACTATCTCTAATCTTTCTATAGATTTAGAAAAATAACCAACGCCAAATAATGTATTCTATAAAAATGTCAAAACAACAGATGGGAATCTAATTACCCACTGCTATCAAAAAGTTCTATCCACTACCTTAACTATTCTTCTAACTTCACTCCTCCCTCTTAATATTCTCTATAAAAATCAAACAAGTTCTCAATGAGATTATTCTGATGAAATGATAGTTGAAAATAACATTGAAATATTGAGTGTCTGCATAATTAATACTTTGTAGATAGCAGCCGTTTTCAGGTTATACAACTGTTATTGAAACACGTGTCAATAAATTCCTTTTACTGAACTGTATCCATTTAAATCCTTCTATATATATATATATATATATATATATATATATATCCAAAATTAGGATAAATCAAATGAATTTAATCTAAATCAAAATTATTGGTGTCATGCAAGAAAGACATGCGACATATCACTCACAAAATAAGCTCTAACATTCTAACGAGTAGGTCCGAGCATTTTATAATAACTAGAAATTGATTAACATATAAATAAACATGAATAATCACAGGAGATAATTTTTACAAGTGTGTAACCACACATAGCTAGGTAGGTAACTAAATAAAGTTGACCAGAACTTCAAAAATGATACCTTATAATATGATTATATATATATGTGTGTGTCAAGTTGAAGAATTGCATGAGCTTGCACAGAAAGACTACAGCCTCAATATTCGGTCATCAATTTAGGAATACCTGTCTATTCTTGCCTATAATTATGAAACGTGACTAATGACATAAAGAGTACAATCGTGAATGTTGAAATGGTATACCTTCCAAGGGCATTTGCAGTAACTTTACTCGCCCGAGTGCATACCCTTGAGATCAAAAGGTCGCTCCAGGTGGAGACACTAATTCTCTGAAATGAGAGATTACCGTTCTGAAATTATGGATATGTAGCAAGCAGACCTCAGGAAATAATCGCCAAACAGATTTTACGGGAAAACCACCCGGCAAGAGATGGAGAGATAGACAGCTAGTACGATGTTTGGATAAAATGCATGAGATCTGTTAGTCTATTCTCGGGTTAGACCGGATCAATTATCAACGTTTGCTTCTAAAATGACACCCTGGAAGGCGCGCTTGAAGAGTTTATTCCAAAGACACTCTCTCAGATTAAGTGGGAGAAGTTGTATACACACACATACGCACACACGCACACATACACACACACACATACGCAGACGCACACACACACAAACACACACACTCACACACACACATATATATATATATAGAGAGAGAGATAGATAGATATTTATATATATATATATATATATACTTACCTTCCTGTATAAAATTTCAATTTATTTCTAGACGAATTATTTATTGTTGAGTAAACACTGAAGTGCGTATGTTAAATTAAATGATTTATTGGAAGACTTTCGTAATCATTGAAAGAATTCAAGTAACATATGTACAGCTATTTACATTTTATGAATAGAGATATTTCGTAAATAGAACTTTGGTTGAAATGTATAAATATATATTCAATTATCGACCTCCTTATCCCGCTATTGATAAAAATATGATCTAACGATTGATTTGTTTTTAAAATGAACGATAATTCAAAAGCTTATCTTGAGAGCTAGAGGTACATAGTAAGGTTAGAGTAGGTACGTTGCCACTGACAATAGGCAGACTTTCCTTTTTATAATATTAAAGTATATGTACAAAGAGGAATTTAAAATAATAATATTGAATGAGCAGAAATAGAATAAGACTTTGTCATCGATTTCTATCGATTTATTGCAAATGCTATGTAAATCATTTTCCAATTCAAATAACATAATACTTGTGGTGGATCTAGCCTTCCAGAAACATGTATCGCTTTAATAACTTTCAAATCCGTTTCTACTTTGTCTTCCAATAAAACAAAAATTAAGAGTGTGAGACTGAATATAACAAAATAGAGAAATATAGCTTAGGATACAAAATACATTGTAAATGTGATAAACCATTTTCCAGAATACTAATGTCTAGTCCGCCTCTAGTATGGGTATGTTTTAGCTTAACCATAGAACATCATACCCTACAATATGGATATGCCACCTTAAAACGTATCCCTTTCGCACGCAAAAACTAACCGTTATAAGTAAATTTTACACACCTATTATTTCTCTCCCCACCACTCTTCAGGAGACATATGCGTCTGTGGCTGTGTGAACGTATCCACGTATGTGTGTGTGCGTATATATATATGTGTACGCAGTTATGTTTCGCTATGGATGTATGTGCATGTATAGAGGTACGTATGTGTGTGCACCTGTGGACGTACGTCGATGGATGTTTGCGTGTGTGCACTAAATGTTTAAGATATAGATTATAATTTTTAACACTTCTAGATTGTAATACGTATAGGTTTCAACATATATGTTACATTTATAACATCTCCCACTATAAGCCCTAGCGATATGGAGAAGCACTAACGCTACCAGAGAAACCCATATCAATGTACATACATAAATACTTCCCTAACAACTTGAATACTACGACAACAGGGTGATAGTTATTGACCTGTTAACTGACCTGCTCATACCACTGCCACTACAAGCAAGTAGGTCAACTGAACCAGAATAAATATGCAGTTAAAAGCAAACCTAACATGTTGATTTGTTTCAAAGAAAACTGATCGAAGTATTACAATAGGCTGGGGCGTTGATATGGTATCTGACCAATGAGTGAAGGTATGTCCTTTGAACGCTGGAATTCGTTCATTCAAAATCAGTTCCTTGGCTGAATAACATCTCATCTGAACATATCACGCAAGTAACAGGGTAAAATCTATTCCAATATAATGTTTTCCTATTTCCTCTGGTCAAATTCTAACTGCCTGATGAGGTCATAGCTCAATAATAATTATCACCGAAATATATATAGCAGCTAATATAATAAACGAAGTTAATTTTAACCTGCTGACTTACACTTCTTGTTTTTACATTACTCCGGAGTAAACAGACCCACCTGCGCACTTCGTTAGTGCTCTAACTTGAATACTGTGTTGTCGGTAAACAACCAACACATACTCAAAGTTGTGTATATATATAGTTGAAAAAGTGAAAAATAACATGGTCAACAATACAAAAAAATAGCGATTTATTTTTTTTGTACTATTGACCATGTTATTCTTCACTTTTTCAATTTTATTACTCCAAGATAAACTTACATAGGAATACAAGTGAAATCATAAACTTGCCAACAACCTAAACCTCTTGTTGAGTCCAAAAACACCGTAGGCTAAAACTATCCATAATAAGAAGTATTCACAACCTCTAACTAATATTTAGTTATCATTTATATATATATATATATATATATATATATATATATAGAGAGAGAGAGAGAGAGAGAGAGAGGTTGAGAGAGAGAGAGAGAGAGAGAGAGAGAGAGAGAGAGAGAGAGAGAGAGAGAGAGGGTGAGAGTGAGAGAGAGAGAGAGTGGGGGTGAGAGAGAGAGAAAAGAAATATATTTTAGGGTCTCTTTATCTATTTTTTTTTCTTTTATGCGTGAAAGTGCGTTATTGAAAAAATGAGAGGGACAATTCTTTTAAAAAAGAGTTTTATAATGTATATAGAGTATATAAAGTATTACCAGTTTCGATGTATTATTGATTCTTTTTATTTGTAATACTCAACATTTGATGAATTTTAATAATACACCGAAACCGGTAATTCTTTATATAGTTTATATACATTATAAGCCTCTGTTCTAAAAGAATTGTCCCTCTCATTTTTTCAATAATGTCATCTTTTCAATAATGTCTCTTTGACGAATCAAAGAAAGGAAAAAAACAGACTCTAAAATATATTTCCCGTGCTATTACCAACTTCACCTTTTCTTTATATCCATTGTTTTGTATAGCACATTAATTCCCTTTTTTTATATATATACACACACACACCCCACACGCACGCACATATATATACATATATATACATATAAATATACATACATATATATATATATATATATATATATATATATATATATATATATATATATATATATATATATATATATATATATATATATATATATATATATATATATATACGTGTATATATATATATATATATATATATATATATATATAAACAGGAGAGTTCAGTAATTCATTACCATCCTATTACCAGTAATGGAATGTCCTCCATCTCAGTCTATTGATAAAGGAGTTTACACTATTAATTAATAATTTTTCGTACGTATCCCTAGAGGGTATTGGAATGTTCTTAGTAGACATAGGAAGATAATCTTTGATCATCATATTGGTAATGTTATGTATGTTAGCTCAACAGTATGGAGCAGTTAATAATAATAATAATAATAATAATATTATTTATACTTATATATACACTATATATAATTATTAAAAGGAGAGGTCGGTAATTCATTACCACCTTATTACCAGTAAGAAGAATAGTTCAACGTAAATACATCAGATATTTTACAGAGCCGAAATATAAATTACAGAATAATCAAAACTATGTTCAAAACATTTTATTGCTGACAATCATTTCTTCCAAACATTCGTTTGGAATCATCGGAGCAGTAGCAAAATTTAGACATATAATTAACCTCCTATTCCACAGAACAATTGTAAATATACGTAGATGTTATTGTTGTCATCAATAGTGTCATATTTAAAGAGTGAAGATGATGTGGTCAGTAATGGAATGTCCTACATCTCACTCTATTGATGAATGATTGACACTATTAATCAATACATTTTCGAACGTATCCCTAGATGGTATTGGGATGTTCTTAGTAGACGTAGGAAGATAATCAGCATACTGGTAATTTTATGTATGTTAGCGCAATAGTATGGGGCGGTTAATGATAATAATAATATTATTTATATTTATATATATGTATACACTATATATCATTTTAAACAAGAAAGGTGGTAATGAATTACCACCTTATTACCAGTAAGAAAAATAGCTCAATTTAAATACATCAGATATTTTACAGAGCCGAAATATAAGGTGGTAATGAATTACTGACCTTTCCTGTTTATAATTATATATAGTGTATATATAAGTATTAATAATATTATTATTATTATTAACTGCTCCGTACTGTTGAGCTAACATACATAAAATTACCGATATGGTGATCAAAGATTATCTTCCTACGTCTACTAAGAGCATCCCAATACCATCTAGGATACGTACGAAAAATTATTCATTAATAGTGTCAATCATTTATCAATAGAGTGAGATGGAGGACATTCCATTACTGACCACATCATCTTCACTCTTTAAATATGACACGGTTGATGACAACACTAACATCTATGTATCTTTACAATTGTTTTGTGGAATAGGAGGTTAATTATATGTCTAAACTTTGCTAGTGCTCCGATGAAGATAAACGAAAAGTTTGGAAGAAACGATTGTCAGCAATAAAAGGTTTTGAACATAGTTTTGATTATTCTATAATGTATACATATATATATATATTATCCATATTCTTCAATTACCCTTTGTAAAAGTTACCATCGCCTAATACACCACATTATTTTCTATTTATCTAGCCCCATTTATCAAGCCCTCCTCCATTTAATCAAACCTCCCAGCACCCATTCCAAGGACGCTATAAATACTGAAGCAGACTAAAATTACCTGGCGTCGCTGATAATGCCTTACGAATGAAAGTAATTTCTATAATAAAATAACATGTTTATAATCTACAAACGTATTGAGTACCTTTTTAACTAAGGCCATCTCCCGATATACAATGGAAATCCATCAATATATCTATACATATATATTTAGTAAATTGACCGCAGACTGGGCTGTTAAGGTTCCTTCAATGATTTATTTAATTTGTCAGAAAAATATTTTTGGAGGAATCTCAATAGCCCGGCCGCACCACCAACTAGATTCAACATCAAATACGGATGAGTTCCTATTAATACATCATGTATTTCAACCGATAATTTAAGATTTCCATGCGTATGTCTCTATTTATGAAACAAACTTTGTATTTTATCCGATGAAAGCGTACCAATGTTGTCTTGGTACCCTTGAAATATATATAATAAAATAAATATGGTTTTATAAATATAGTTTCCATTTATTTGATAACATTGAATATTTACTCCAGTAATAACTGTTGAGTGCTCTAAATCAGTTATAAACATCTATATTTGTCGGACTTCCAATAAATTAAATACCCCTTCTACTTATATATATATATATATATATATATATACATATCCTCCTCGCTCACTCACCTCTTGAATCGTGCAAGTTGTGGAATTGACAGGTTTACGCAAGAGTTTGGTCGAAATATCTATAATTCTAAATCCAACCAGCGTGCTAACTCTATATCTCTGTCAAATCGCATGTTGGGATTTAATAGCCAGAAAGGTTTTTAGCGCTACTATTGTTACTGTTGCACTATTTCTGGTCATGATACTTGGAAAGTAGATCCGAATGCTACCATTTTATTATACAGCCATTGGAGACGGTGTTTCTCTTGCTTTTTAATTTGTGTTTGAGATACGTTCGCTGAGTATTACGACCGTCACGGAAATTTCTAAACCAAAAGCCAATCGCTTGATAGCATTGTGATGACGCGTAGGGATTTCATTTGCTAATGTTTTACTGTATTGACCGTCACATTCACTTTTATCGCTGACACGGACTGGAATCGAATACTGTTGATCGATTGGTTATTGAATAGGTGAAACCCGCTGATGAAGCCACACGCGCCGAGTGTGCATTGTTGCATAATAAATGCAGATAGTGGGTGCTATACACACTATTGCTAAATTAAGTGGGGCCGAAACTTGAGTACGCTTATAGATTGAAGGTACCTATTTACGTGTGTTGTATTGAAGCGAATAACTATTTGTATACTCTGGGATTTTACATAACATTCCCTACTGAATCCGGTGAGACGCAAACCGTACTAGCAGTGAATAGCATGCTAGGTCCGTCAACTTATTATATATATATATATATATATATATATATATATATGTGTGTGTGTGTGTGTGTGTGTGTGTGTGTGTGTGTGTGTGTGTGTGTGTGTGTGTGTGTGTGTGTGTGTGTGTGTGTGTGTGTGTGTGTGTGTGTGTGCGTGTGTAAATTAATAGGAAATTGTTAACAAAAGTTCACCACATTTAAGGAAATAGGAAATGCTGTGTGCCAATTAAGTAGGTGGTTGGATTGAGGGATAGTGTTGAGTGCTAATACTACGATCCCGCAATATGGTATGATTTTACACTTCAAAAGAAGTACGAATTCTTGATTTGACATCATCTTGGTATGGCAAAACTGTCTCCTTTAGTATTTTACACGACGAAAAACGACTCGGGAACGGAACGTTTAAATTAATAAATTTGAAAATAGAAATGCCTGAAATTACTTGCAATGGTACAGGCGAGTATATAGTCTTTGCCTTGGTGAATTTATTCTGGCATTCGTATTTTGACATTATGTTTCGGAATAGATTGCTGTTGAGTGACATCCTAAACCATATTCATACCTATGTTTATGTATTCAAACATCTATATGCTTTTATTTCTTCCTGTTTCTCATATTCTGTCTCTCACCCACTCCCTCTCTCTCTCTCTTTGCGACGCATGATCAGGATATATGTTGTTGTGGAATACTCAACGACTTACAAGAAAGTTTGACGAGTAAGCTGTGTCGTTCATAGAATAGAAGGAACACTCACCGAAAGAGGCGGACGTCCTCTTTTTCTCTCCTTGATGAATAAGTAAGTATAACGCTATATATATATATATATATATATATATATATATATATATATATATATATATATATGTATACATGCATGCATACATACATACATAAATATACATTACATATATATATACATATATATATATGTATGTGTGAGTTTGTGGATGTGCCTGCGTGCCTGTGTGTGAGCGTGTATCGGTGGCTGTGCGTGTTTGTGTATCACAGCGTTAGCGAAATATATTTTCTCTTTCTGCTCTCCTAGAAGCTACTTGAATTTGAGGAACGCCTAATACTTAGATTTTCAAATATATGAAGTTAGAATGATCGAAAATATATTCTATAACGTTATCCCGAAAAAGACTGAATTCTTTTCCCATTATTCTGGGCGATTTTCAATGATTAATTGTGCAGCTGTTGTTTAGTTCACTTCAAACTGAAATAACATTAATGAAATAATAAAATAAAAATACACCAAGAATTAAACAATATGGTAACAGAATGATGAAACAGAAAAATCAATTAAGCAATAAATATTCCTTTAACAAATAGTTTCAGGAATCTCATTCTGTATACTTATTTCAGACCCCCCACACATACTCCATTAAATATTGTTACTATTGAATTTTTTTGCTATTGACAGAAATTATTTTTTGTTAAGTGCATTGTAATCGATTACTTCGGCCCCTGGAAATATATTATAAAAAGCCCAATAGTGGGGATGTTGGTGATGTAGGTAGGGAGTTTGGCATGAAGAATTATTTGAGATTATAATCGTCCAGACCGATATGTTCTATGGTGCCTAGGGGTAAATGTGTTACTATAAATCAGCAGTTATATTTCTAGTAGCCACATATGTTACTGGCTCGCCAGATGAAAAATTATCTGTCTTTACCTTTGCAATATGTCTTTGTTATATCGATTAAATCTATAGAAAAATACGGAGCGTAGTTTAAATAATCACGTCAATCTTGATGGATATAAACTGAGCCTGTTAGATTTGCTATACATAAAGAATAATCAATTGGTATAATATAGGTTAACGTCCGTTCGGAAATGCGACTTCTATATTAATCATACGTCTCAACCCCCTCACTAGCATCCAAACAAGTTTGCTTACATGTTGCAATAAGAGAGGTGAACTTGTTCGAAATGTATATAGACTATTCTGGTTGTAGCTTATGTTCTCTTTCAATAACATTTAACTTCTAAAATATAGAAAGCACACATAAGTTAATTCCATGGATAGGTTAAACGCTATCCTAAAATAATTGTTTCTACTATTGGCACAAGGCCCAGCAATTATCCCAGTGCATTACTGCTTCTTTACTTTATTGACCCCGTAGGCATATTTGAACTCAGATTATAAAGGGTCGTAACTCTTCGCTGCAATGCATGGCGTCCAACCCTCTACCGATACTGCCAATTCAAAAATAATGTTTCTAGATCATGGTCTATAGATCGAATATATGTCCGTATGAAATAGAAATGTCTACATCTCGCTCCAAAATATTGAGCATAGCTTAGTAGCATGTATCATGTTTTTCGCTACTGAATAAGGTGTCCATTTGTTTAATAGAAGAAACAGAACACCACTTGGTCCTCACATACTTAACCCACCAGAATATATCGTAGGCGAAGGCTAACAGGATGGACCACATGGCTTGTACTACATATACCGATAGCTAAAGCTTCAAAGTTACATTAAACATCTCGTACATTTGCAAAAGAGGCGCAGCAAGCCAGACAAAAGTTAACAGTATTGTATTGAACGTTTTAGCGACTCTGATAATTCAGTGTATTCGCAATAAAATGCGAACATAAAATAATGGCAAATATTTATCACATATACTCCAATTGAATAATTATTATTTGAGCTCATGAAATTACTTTTCGTGGCCAATGGAATAAATTTATATTTTATGCTGAATGTTTTATGGTAAAATCCACAAAATAATTTCAAATCCCGCCGAGGTTAACTTTACCTCTCATGTTTACGGGGTCGATAAAATAAAGTACCAGTAATGTACTAGGTAATTGCTGGCCTTGTGCCTAAAATAGAAACAATTAATAGTAGAGCAAACAGACAATAGAGAGAGGTGTTAATGGGAAATAAATCAGTAGAAAGTGAGAAAGGATGACAGAGAATTGGTAAACATTTTTAGGATGAATAATGCATTTCCTTTGCATCTGCAGATATGTTGTAATCATACTGAACTTCATCGTTTCCTTGTCTATTCCAGCCTGCTTTGTAAAGTTGATAATAGAATTTGCGTGACAAACATTTTGGACAGATTGGTTTACATGATTTAAACAAAAACATGTCGAAGTGTAATTAACTTAAAATTGCTAAATAATGACATGAGGTAATTGAGAATATTCTGCGAACTACAAGCAGTACATTACATCTCAAGATATTTAGCGAAATGTGTTTATTTCTTAGCGTATGTTACATATACAAAATCTACAGGACATAATACTTCGTAAATTGTTTTCTGTTTACCGATTGATAAAATGAAGTATGAGTAGACCTTCGTATGCTGATGGTGTTTAATAAAAGTCAAGCATGCCTATTATTTGGAATTGTATTTAGATTGAAATATGTGTTGAATATATCTATTACAATTCAACCGACATTACATATTTTGTAAGGCTAACAATCGACTTCATATACTATAGAGACATACTTCATTGAGTTCATTGAGTGATTGCTGTAATGATATAATGACAATTTAAGCATACACATAAAATCCAATGGAAATATGAATACACTTTGTATTTGACTAATCAATAGTTAATAACTCAATTGTCAAATATTTGAGCCTACTATTTTCATAATCCCCCTTCAGGCGTTAACAAAATAAACTATAAAGGATTTATTGCGTTTTGCCCTGCGCGTAAATACCAATTGATTATATAAATATGAGTAAACATTACGAGCTATACGTAATATGTCGCATGGATAATAGATTGATTAAAATCCTTAACTTTATACCGTTGATGAAATTATTATGTAAACACCAGTCCCTAATTCAATTAGTTTTTCATTGATTTATTGTACATAAATTCACTGTGGTTACATGCATTTCCTTTATATATGTTTAATGAAAATAATGAGCTTAAATACATTATTCTTTTACAAAAAGGGTCATGTTTTTGCAAATACATTTAGATGTAAATTGGATTTTGTAGAAACATTTTGACCCAAACGATATTATACTATATTCGTATTCCTCAAATAGATGGCGTATATTAAAAACATCTTATTATAGATATTATGTAGGGAAAACATTTAAATAAATTTTAGTTGGAAATGAATCGGTATTCATTAAATGGATCATAATGATTTATTTCTAGCCTTTAGTAACGCATTTCTGTTCAGGGAAAATATATCAAATTTATTTTACATTAAAATAAAATGTGTACGACCATTTTGGTATATAATAAGATAATTGTTTCTATTTTAGGCACAAGGCCAGCAATTACCCAGTGCATTAATGGTACTTTATTTTATCGACCCCGTAAGGATGAAAGGCAGAGTCAACCTCGGCGGGATTTGAAGATATAATGCGATAAGTACCAATGGTTATGTTCAATTGCATTCGTTAGCTGCGCTTAATGCAAATAAGAAAAGTCAGCCCTGTGTACCAGTGTATTTTTTAGATGAGCTGTAGAACGAACAAGTTAAACAGGCAATATGAGTCAGCAAAAGTAAGGTGAAACTTGTTATAAGCCATGTTATTCTACAAAGAGAGACTTGGGACATAAATCCAACATCTGTTTACAGAGATATACTGAACAGAATAATTTAAATTTAAATAAAGTTTAACAAAAAATAAACATTCTCAGTACTTCAGATATTAATTATGTATACATACATATATATATAGAATCATACATTCTTACATATACATCTCTCTCTCTCTCTGAATCCTCTCTCTCTATATATATTATATGTGTGTGTATGTGTGAGTGCGTGTGCATGCGCGTGCATTTTGAAAGATATATGTATATATACTTCTCTCACAAATTTGTAATTTCAGTGCAAGGATGTACACGTCAAACTAAATATCTAATAACGTACCTCACATGTTTATATAAAAATGAAATGTATATATATATATATATATATATATATATATATATATATATATATATATATATATATATATATATATATATATATATATATAAATCAGGAAAGAAGGTTTACATGGTTTGCTATACAAAAAAGTTTTTAATCACATAGCTTACATTTGTTTCACTGAACTGGTATGTCTAGAGATCGCTATCCGCTTAATTTTGCGTCACTCGATCGCCAATACAGAATTATAACCAGTCAGATCTTCGGAGCATGCGAGAATGAAGAAAATACACAGGCAAGAAAATAAAAGAAAATATGGAGTAGTTATGGCATTCAATTAGAACAATAAACAACAACAATTATTACAACAATGCTATCAATAAACTATTTAAGGAGACCCTGACATTACTTAGGTGGGGGGTATATAATGTATCTAATGTTACGGCGTGAAAACCAGCTGTCATAAGGCAAAAAGTATCGTAGTGTGTATCAATTTTAAATTATAAAGATAAGCTAGTTTTTACAGTCTTTCTCTTCATCTTCAACCGTATACATGAGTGGGACCACTGTCAAAGCTCAATAGTTGTAGAGTTAATACAGAGGTTAACGAATTAATATACGCATATATCTACGCACACACACACACACACACACACACACACATATATATATATATATATATATATAAATACATATACACATATATGTGTACATAGACACATACATACACACTAATATACACTCGTACAAAAATATACATACATGCAAAGAGAAAAGCGTGCTAATTGTAATATGGCAAAAAGAAGGTAAAGTAACATTGTAGTAGTGAAATGAGAAAAACTAGGATCTAGGATCAAATGATTGCAGCAGCTGAGAAGGAGTAAGATTGTTGGTAGATGAGGTATTTACAGACTATTGCGTTAATATCATCCACTACCTGGAATACCATAACTGGACTTCACCTAAGTGGACTGCATTTAACTATTATTTGTTAATCCGTATATATATATATATATATATATATATATATATACTATGTATATATAGGGTTTATTCAGAGTATTAACAAATGTTTCATTTGGCAGGTGTCTCTAAAATCTGCTGTTCGTAAAATGCTACGTTACTCGATGTTACAGTTTATACCCCACCAAATCTTCAGAATATTTAATTGTGTACATGGTAGATAGAGTGCGCTAGTATTTAGAGATACATGAAAAATAACAAGAATAAAGGCAATAATAATAATAATAATAATAATAATAATAAAATGCGCCAAAGCAACGTTCACCAGAGGAAAGCTGCTGAAGAGTTCAGACATTAATCTTGATCGGGGGAACGTGATAAGAGAGCTTGATCAAGAACACACTTACAAATATCTAGGTGTTTGTGAAGGAGACGGAATCAAGCACTCGACAATGAGGGAAAGGATAAGGAAGGAATGTTACCGCAGAGTCAGAGCAATCTTAAGAACGGAATTGAATGCAAGGAATAGGATCGATGCCATAAACACGCTTGCCATACCAGTAGTAACCTACAGTTACAATGTCATCAACTGGTCAAGCACAGAGATCCGTAGGCTCGATACAAAAATCCGAAAATTCTTAACCATGCACAGAATGCATCACCCTAAGGCAGACATAGATAGAATATATCTCCCTAGGAAAGAAGGAGGACGTGGGTTAATCCAGTTAGACATTGCGTTGAAAACTGCAACAATTGGATTATCCACATATCTAAGGGGATCACATGATTGGATGATCAAACTCGTTTTGAAACACGAAAGCACCAAAAGATCATATTCCATTACAAAAGATGCACAAAGATACAGTAATGGTCTACAAATTTCAGAAGTCCCATTTACTGCTGAAATGGAAAACACAGAAAAAGCAAAGCAGGTAAAAGTAACTGCAAAGAAAGAACTGCTACAGAAACTGGCTAAGAAATGGCAAGAAAAGCCTCTGTATGGAAAATACCCAGAGCGAGCTAACAATCCTGATGTTGACAAAACTTTAACCCATCAGTGGTTGGCATCCTCTGGACTGAAATCGGAGACTGAAGGACTGATTATATCCGCACAAGATCAGTGTCTGCCAACAAAAAATTACCAAGCCAACATAATAAAAAATGGGTGCAGCCCATTATGCCGTGTATGCAAAAAACAACCAGAGACCATTGACCATATAATTTCAATGTGCAGTCCTATAGCTCCAACCGAATACCTAAACAGGCATGACAGAGCTGCACAATACATACATTGGATAATGTGCAAGCATTTTAACCTGCCCCATCAAAAGAATTGGTGGGAGCATCAACCACCTCCCATACTTGAAAAAGATCACATCTCAATCTTGTGGAACTTTAGCATCCAAACAGACCGAAAAATAGATGCAAATAGACCTGATATAATATTGAAGGACTTTCAAAGGAGGATATGCCTGCTAATTGATATGTCTGTTCCAATAGACAAGAATGTATCTATAAAAACATTTGAAAAATTGAGCAAGTATAAGGACCTGGAGATAGAAATTGGAAAAATGTGGAAATTGAGAACTAAAACAATACCAGTGGTTGTAGGCGCTCTGGGAATGATACCTAAGGGGTCTAACGACTACTTATCGCAAATCCCAGGAAACCCGCGTATAGGAGAAATACAAAAGATAGTACTAATGGGAACTGCCCATATACTAAGGAAGATCCTGTCAATATAAGTACATCACAAGTCTAAACACTAAGGATGCATGTGTGATTATGTGTGTTCCTTCTTGAACATGGCGGACCTTGTTGTCTCTTGAGGTCACTGGTTGTGACTTGGTGATAACTCGTATAAACATAAAGCAAGATAAATGCAAATAATAATAATAATAATAATAAATATATACATATTTAAATCAATTGTGAAATAACAATTCTTAGTACAAATGTTGCATAAACCACCGAATGAGGTCCCATAAAGTTCCGGATCCATATTATATTGTTGTATCGCTCAAATATTCAATTTTGTAATATATATTTTGTATTCAAAAAAAGAAAATGGTTATAAATGGAAGAAAACACCCTCTGTCTACACTATATAGAACAGCCAAATAACAGCAATTTCACCAACACCAGAAACTTGATACACCACCTATCCCATCACACTAAATATAACAGCCAGATAACGGCAATTTCACCACCACCGCCATCAATCTCAGCATCATAATAATAATTACTATTATTATTGTCTCAAATTTTAACAAAATGTTTAATTCAAATTTTACGGAATATGTCAACACAATATATAATAAAAATATATATTAAACATACGAACACAAACTCATAGATACTACATATCAGTAACCACAACGCCACCGCTGCCACCACCCCACCCCATCCATCACTGCTACCACTATCCCATCGCCGCCGCCACCACTCCTTCATTGCTACCACCACTATTCCTCTGTTAACTTGAGAGAGAAAGGGGAAGGTGGTGGTATCACTAGACAAGGGAGAGGCTAGCAAAAGATATAAATAGATTGACTTAGTGACCTGGCCACCGGCCTAACGTCAACATCAACAACTATGGGACTGCTGGCTCACCCCTTCCTCACCAACAATATAAAAAGCCCCGGCCCCACCACCGACACAGCCAACAACAATAACAGCCAACTACAACAAAAAGTATATTATATTATTGTAATGCACTGGGTGATTGCTGGCCCTGTGCCTGGAGTGGAGACAGTTATTAATAATTTCATTCTTAAGCCACGCAATGCTCACATTAAGGAACCACTCATGATAATAACAATTTAAAAAAACAACAAAAAGAAAACCCCGTGACCAAGAAATACCGGGATGGCGGCCGGCGGGGAATAGCCGTGTCTCTAGGGGAGAACGACCCCTCTAGTCTTGGTTGACACACGTTCTAGAAGTGGTAACACGAAATGATTACCCCTCGGCGGATAAGGATAAAACGCGACAAAATAATGTAAATTTCTAATGATAAAATCTCATACCGGATCGGCCGTCACCCGAGTAAAAAAGGGACGTGTCCCTCAGAGAGGAACCAGACTGGGGTCGAACAATCAGCTAATGGTTCAAACCTTCCCATGACTTCGGAGCTGGAGACCTCCCATAACCGGAATACTCCTACTGTTGGCCCTCCATGCTCACCACCAAGAAATCCAAAGAAAAAGAGAGAAAAATGGTCAAGGGAAGATAATAAAGAAGTCCTTGAGGCTTTCTACACTGCCATGCACTACCCATCAAATACATCGAATACAGAACAGACATATATCAACTGGAAAAAGAAACATCCGGAAAACAGAGGCTATATTGACAGTAACAAACTAGCCAATATACGAAGAAATATTGAAAGAAAAAAGTTACTAACTGATACAGAAATTGATCAGATCAAGCTAATAGCACAAAGTCAGCGAAGGGAAAATGAATCATGTGTCAGTGAAAACGAGGTAAACTGTAGCACTTCGAATCCCAGGGTTGGGGCGGAATCACTGGCAACAGAACAAATTAAAGAAAGGATCGAAAAAGTGGAGGGAGTGCATGCTCAGGATGAAACTCCAAATGAAAATAATGAGATCGTAAATGATAAAGAAATGAATGAGAATGAACTTGCCAACTTGAAGGATGAAATTATGATCGAATGGATGAAAATGAAAGAATCTGACATGGGGCAACGAGACACCCTCCCTAAGATCCAGAACTCCAAACAGAACCAAAAGATAATACACAAGACTAACATAATTCTCAAAAACATTATCATCACAAACAAACTAAACATTACTGACTTATATCATCTCTATTATGCATCGGCTAAAGTCACCACTCACTCATGTGGAGTGAAGATGAAAAAACAAAGGAATTCCCTCAAGAAATCTACTTGGCAAGAGAACATCAATCGCCAAATAAACCTTCTCCGATCTGACATAGAAATTTTAACAAACTATAAAGTAGGTGAACATGTTAAACAAACTAAACTTAGAAAATCGAAAAAAAAGTACAGTATAAAATCAACATGTGACATAGACATGCTGATAGAAATAATCAAGCAAAAAGTGTCGGCCAAAGCTGCTCGTATAAGGCGCTTTGAAAAACGATCTAGATTCTATAAGGACAATAATATGTTCAAAAACAACCAAAGAAACTTCTACAGAAAAATTGGTAAGTCAACAATAACTGCTAAATCAATACCACCCAAGGAGGAAGTCCAAGAATTCTGGGAAAAGATCTGGGCCGAAGAAAAAGTCCATAACATACATGCCCCATGGATAGACAGACAAATGAAAGATACAGCTCACCTTGAGGAACAAATATGGGAAAATATAACAGTTGAACAGTTGCGCTTGGCTCTAAGAAAAACCAGCAAATGGAAATCCCCAGGTAAAGACAAAATACAAAACTTTTGGATAAATGCATTCACAGAGTCTCATGAGCTGTTAGCCCAACTTTACGATGAAATAGTTAAGAAGCCAGAAAAGAAACCATCATGGCTAGTTAACAGCATTACATTCCTGCTTCCGAAGAATGATGAGACAAACAATCCCCAAAATTACAGACCGATAACTTGCTTGACCACAATGTATAACATTTTAACATCAGTCCTAACTGAATACACATATGACCACCTGATAACAAATGACCTATTTCCCATTGAGCAGAAAGGGTGTAAACGAGGCTCATATGGCTGTAAGGATCAGCTTCTGGTTAACAAAATGATACTGGAAGATTGTCATAATAGACACAAAAATCTATCGATTGCTTGGATAGATTATAAAAAGCATTCGATAGTTTGCCACACAGTTGGATTGAAAAATGTTTAGAGATTTTCAAAATATCCCCCGTTGTCAGGAGGTTTTTGTCATTCAGTATGAAGACATGGAAAACGACACTCCTTTTGAATAGTGAAACAAAATCACTGGAAGCTGGAGAAGTTAATATTAATTGTGGAATTTTTCAGGGTGACTCTTTATCACCGCTTTTATTCTACATCGCACTTATACCATTAAGTAAAATGCTCAATGAAACAAAACATGGATATAAAGTCTATGACAAAACCATTAATCACCTGTTCTACATGGATGACCTGAAACTATTTGCAAAAAATGATGAACAATTGCAAGGGCTATTATCAACTGTGGAGCAGTTCAGTGATGACATTAAAATGGAGTTTGGACTAGATAAATGCGCCAAAGCAACGTTCACCAGAGGAAAGCTGCTGAAGAGTGCGGACATTAATCTTGATCGGGGGAACGTGATAAGAGAACTTGATCAAGAAAAAACTTACAAATACCTAGGTGTTTGTGAAGGAGACGGAATCAAGCACGCGAAATGAGGGAAAGGATAAGGAAAGAATGTTACCGCAGAGTAAGAGCAATCTTAAGAACGGAATTGAATGCAAGGAATAGGATCGATGACATGAACACGCTTGCCATACCAGTAGTAACCTACAGTTAAAATGTCATCAACTGGTCAAGCACAGAGATCAATAGGCTCGATACAAAAATTCGAAAATTCTTAACCATGCACAGAATGCATCACCCTAAGGCAGATATAGATATAATATATCTCCCTAGGAAAGACGGAGGACGTGGGTTAATCCAGTTAGACATTGCGTTGAAAACTGCAACAATTGGATTATCTACATATCTAAGGGAATCACATGATTGGATGATCTAACTCGTTTTGAAACACGAAAGCATCAAAAGATCATATTCCATTACAAAAGATGCACAAAGATACAATAATGGACTACAAATTTCACAAGTCCCATTTACTGCTGAAATGGAAAACACAGAAAAAGCAAAGCAGGTAAAAGTAACTGCAAAGAAAGAACTGCTACAGAAACTGGCTAAGAAATGGCAAGAAAAGCCTATGTATGGAAAATAACCAGAGCGAGCTAACAATCCTGATGTTGACAAAACTTTAACCCATCAGTGGTTGGCATCCTCTGGACTGAAATCGGAGACTGAAGGACTGATTATATCAGCACAAGATCAGTGTCTGCCAACAAAAAATTACCAAGCAAACATAATAAAAAATGGGTGCAGCCCATTATGCCGTGTATGCAAAAAACAACCAGAGACCATTGACCATATAATTTCAATGTGCAGTCCTATAGCTCCAACCGAATACCTAAACAAGCATGACAGAGCTGCACAATACATACATTGGATAATGTGTAATCATTTTGACCTGCCCTATCAAAAGAATTGGTGGGAGCATCAACCACCTCCCATACTTGAAAAAGATCACATCTCAATCTTGTGGAACTTTAGCATCCAAATAGACAGAAAAATAGATGCAAATAGACCTGATATAATATTGAAGGACTTTCAAAAGAGGGTATGCCTGCTAATTGATATGTCCGTTCCAATAGACAAGAATGTATCTATAAAAACATTTGAAAAATTGAGCAAGTATAAGGACCTGGAGATAGAAATTGGAAGAATGTGGAAATTGAGAACTAAAGCAATAGCAGTGGTTGTAGGCGCTCTGGGAATGATACCTAAGGGGTCTAATGGTTACTTATCGCAAATCCCAGGAAACCAGCGTATAGGAGAAATACAAAAGATAGTACTAATGGGAACTGCCCATATACTAAGGAAGATTCTGTCAATATAAGTACATCAAAAGTCTAAACACTAAAGATGCATGTGTGAGTATGTATGTTCTTTTTTGAACATGGCGGACCTTGTTGTCTCTTGAGGTCACTGGTTGTGACTTGGTGATAACTCGTATGAACATAAAGCAAGATAAATGCAACTGTAATAATAATAATAATAACATGGTGGATAGAGTGTTATGGAATCGCTCCCGTAAGTTTATGATATTTTACATATTTAAAGGAATTGTGATAGAATAAGTCTTGTAACAAATGGGACATAAAATACCAGTCTTAGCTCTCAGGAAGTGACAACACATAACATTATGGCATAGAGCTCCAACATTTAATATTTAATTTTGTATCAGAAATTTTCAAAGAAAATGGTTACAAATGGTCACAAATGGAAGAAAGCAACAGCCAAATAAGTTCACACCAACACCACTACCGCCGCCGCCACCTCCACCACTACCACAAAATATTTAGCTAGATACAAACCAACAGCTGCAACAACACCATCACTATAGTACTACTATCCCTTCACCACCGTCACCACTGCATCATCGCTACCACCACTATTCCCTCACTACCTCCTGTTAAGAGAGGGATGGTAGTAGTGCTACTACACATGACTAGAAGCGAGGAAATCACCAAAAGATATAATAGAATGATCCGTTCAAACAGCTAACAACACCATAATAATTATTGTTGTTGTATCTCTAAACTTTCTCAAAATGTTTAGTTTAAAAGATATCAAATCTAAACTATAATATAATAATAATAATTGTTTCTACTTTTGGCACAAGGCCAGCAACTACTTAGTGTATTACTGGTACTTTATGTTATCGACCCCGTAAGGATGAAAAGCAAAGTTAACCTCGGCCGGATTTGAACTCAGAATGGCAAGGGCCGTAACTCTAATAATAATAATTGTTTCTACTTTAGGCACAAGGCCAGCAAAATAACCAGTACATTACTGGTACTTTATTTTATCGACCCCGTAAGGATGAAAGGCAAAGTTAACCTCGGCGGGATTTTAACTCAGACTGTAAAGGGACGTAACTAGGCTAAAAAACATGGCGTCCAACCCTCTACCGATACTGCTAATCACCGCCCTAATAATAATAATGATAAGAAACAAGATGAAAAATTACAGAACAGAACACAGACAAAAACAAATGCAACAACAAAAGAAAAACAAATTTCAAAAGTTTTGAACGCAACAATCCCTACTTCTCTCGTAGCTAAAATCAAAAGTAGCAGCACAGCAGCAACAACAATACTAGTAACCGATGTTACTGGCCTTGAAAGACAAAAAGGACAAAAGAAAAAGACTAAGCCAGTCATTCAAACATTACAATGAAACTTGTTTATTTTTAAAAGTTTTTGTCTATTTATTTGCTTATTTATTTATGTTCGTCTACAGCGTGATGGTGCAACGATAAAATCACCGGGGGTGATGAAATCACCGATCGTTATGTAACCATACATTCACCAATCCTCGATATGAGTGTTTAAATGTCGAACCACAACAGTTCGAATAACGGTGAAGAGGAGACTGGAACGTCATGTGAAAGACTCTCACCCAGCAAGTTCTCTCTGACCCAGCAGCAGGGACCTGGCTGTCATCCAAATACTGCTGGTGTTGGAGGAAGAACAAGAAAGAAAGGGACAGGAACCAACTGGACGAAAGAATTGAATAGAACTGTCATGGAATGTCACCTGAAGAGTAACCCCATGGAAAAAGGCTATAGGAAACAGATGTATAACATCTGGAACGAGATTGGTCTATTTAAATTAGATGAACACAAATTGCCCGGCAGGCTCGGGTAATAAGAACTAATAGATGGATAAGCGAGTTGGAAATGGAGGAACTGAGCAGAGAGATTAAGTTGGAAATGGAGAGTGGAGTATGTCAGGCAAACAAGCCAGTGGGAAATGAAGGTGAACAGGTTGAGAGACATGAGGAAGCATCCGAAGCAGACAATGATCTGAATGCTGAAATAAATAACATCTGGAACAAAGATACAGCCATTGAGGAAATGAATGCTGACGGGCTAGGACAAGATTTGGTTGATATCCTGAACTTAATGGTAGATGAAATGAACAATGATAGTGGGAAACCTATGAACCTAAGATTTGTAGACAGGAAAAAGTTAAAAGTAACAACAGCCTTGATGCGAGGAACCTTCACCAATGCAACAATATCCTCAAAGCAACAGCAAATACGGCGAGGAAATTACTTGGCATAAACACGAGAGGAAACAACAAACAAGAAAGATCGGAACCTAGGTGGAAGAAACGACTGAATTATCAAATCAAGGAAATGAGAAAAGAAATTGGAAAGCTTGAGTCCCTACTAAATGGAACATTACAAAACATAGACACTCAAAATAGATTGGAAATAAAGTACAAAACTAGGGAGGGGGGAAAGCTGAATATTATCATAGAGGAACTGGAGCAACGCATTGTAGCAAAAAGTGCAAATATTAGGCGGTATGAGAGCAGAGTCAGTCAGTATAGACAAAAACGCATGTTTGACAACAACCAGAAGATGTTGTTTGGGCAGCTTGAAGGGAAATAAAGAGGCAACGACTTGATCCTTGAGGCAGAACAGATTTAGACATTATGGAGAGGAATATGGGAGCAGGTTGTTGAACATAATTGTTAGGCAGTGTGGATTGAGACAGTACAAAAGGAGATTAGTGAACAAACACACCAACAAACGGATTTGAGTATCACAGTTGAAACTCTTAAAGGGCAGGCCAAAAAACTAACCAACTGGAAATCACAAGGCGCAGATGGTGTGCAGGGCTATTGGATTACAAATATAACATCCCTCCACCCAAAACTGACAACCATTTTCAATGACTACTTGATGTCGGGTGAGGTATCACAGTGGTTGATAAAAGGTACCACAGATCTGGTAATGAAAGACCGAATCAAGGGTAATGATGTTACCAACTATAGACCTATCACATGTATGTCCGTAATGTGGAAACTGTTAACTAGCATTATATCTGAGGAAATCTGCCATCACCTCCACATAAACAACGTGTTACCGGACGAACAGAAATGATGCCGAAAGAAGTCCATTGTTAGCAAAGACCAGTTACTTATTGATAAGATGGTAATGAGGAATTGCAAGAGGAGACATACTGGTCTAGTCATGGGATGGATAGATTAAAAAAGATATTTGACATGGTACCTCATTCTTGGATAACAAAAAGCCTAGAGATCTTCAAGGTGGCAGATCAATCAGACAGTTGTTGAGCAAAAGTATGAAGTCCTGGAAAACAGGGTTAACATCGGGTTGAGAATCCTTGGGAGGCGTGAAGATCAAGAGATGTATCTTCCAGGGAGATAGTCTGTCCCCTCTGTTGTTTGCCCTTGCTCTGATGCCCTTGGCCATTATAGTGCGAAAAGCGAGAGCAGGCTACAAGTTAGGAAAAGGAGAGCTTACCATCAACCACCTCCTATTCATGGACGATCTTAAACTCTTTGGTAAGAGTGAGAAGAAGTTGGATGTACTTGTTGACACTGTCCGTATTTTCAGCAATGATATATGTATGCAATTTGGTATTAATAAGTGTGGAGTCCTAGTGATGAAGAGTGGTACATTGAGCAGAAGCAACGGAATTCAGGTACCAACAGGTGAGATGATATAGGAAATTGACACTGAAGAAGGATACACATATTTAGGCGTTCTGGAAGCAGATGACATCAAGACCAAAAAAAATGAAGGTATTGATAAGATCTGACTACATTAGGAGAGTAACTAGCGTATTGAAATCACATCTAGGTAGTAGGAATGTCATAAGTGCAGTGAATTCCCGAGCTGTGTCTATTATTAGGTACAGTGCAGGAATTCTGAAATGGAATGTTGCTGAACAAAAAGAAATGCATAGGAAGACTAGGAAGCTATTGACTATCTACAACATGTTCCACCAGAGGAGTGATGTCGATAGATTCTACTTAAAGAGACCTGAAGGTGGAATAGGTCTTATCATTATAGAGGACTGTGTTCAGATGGAGAAAAAAACCTGCACAAATACGTGACTGACAGAAGGGAGAGGACAAAAGACCAGGGGATGTCCAAGGAGGAAATAACAACAAGGAGAAAGAGCAACATTCCTGAAAATTCCCTAGAAGAAAACTGAATTAAGAGATCCACAGACATGGAACTGGTTAAAAAGAGGAAACCCTAAAAAGGCTACAGAAGGAATGCTAATGGCTGCGCAAGGGCAGGCCCTCAGAATGAAGTGGATGAAACACCGAATTTACGAGTAGACGGTTAGCCCACTGTGTAGTATCTGTGGGTAGAGAGAGGAGACTGGGGCTCACATTTTATCCGAGTGTAAACACCTAGCCCAGACTCACTAGCAAGGCTGCGGACATGATGTGATAGGCAGGGTGATCCACTGGCACCTATGCAAAGTAAACAATTTACCACATTCTGAGAAATTGTATGAGCATAAGCCAGAGTCGGTGATAGAAAACGATGAGGTTTTAGGATACACACAGACAACAAATTAGAACACAATAGGCCTGACCTGGTGGTTTTGGACAAGGAAAAAAGATCGTGCCTGATTGTAGATGTAGCCTGCCCATTTGACACGAGAGTGCAACAAAAAGGAGAGGGAGAAAATTAACCGATACCAGGACTTAAAGTGGGAGGTAAAAAGGATTTGGAACTGCCATGAAGTAAGGGTCGTTCCAATTGTCATAGGTGCACTTGGTACTATCTCAAAGAATTTCCAAGGATGGTTAAAGAAGATTTGTCCAGCCCCGCTTTTTGGAACACTTCAAAGGGCATGCTTGCTGGGGACAGCAAGAACCCTCCGATACGTCGATGAATGTCTGAGGCTGCAGGTAGTGGCTTGATATTCATTTCAACAAACGTTCCTGTTAAATTATATCATTGACTGAGACTCGCACAACAAACAATTTACCACATACTGAGAACAGTTATGCGCATAAGCCAGAGGCGGTGATAGAAAACGATCAGGTGACGGTGCTGTGGGATTTTGTAGGGATTTTGTAGATGTAGCCTGCCCATTTGACACGAGATTGCATGAAAAGGAGAGGGAGAAAATTAACCGATACCAGGACTTAAAGTGTGAGGTAAAAATGATTTGGAACTGCCATGAAATCAAGGACGTCCCGAATGTCATAGGCGCACTAGATACTATCTCAAACAGTTTCCAAAGATGGTTAAAGATGGTTAGTCCAGCCCCGCTTTTTGGAACACTTCAAAAGGCATGTTTGGAGGGTACAGCAATAACCCTCCGATACGTCGATGAATGTCTGAGGCTGCAGGTAGTGGCTTGATATTCATTTCAACAAACTTTCCAGTTAAATAACACCAATGACTGAGACTAAAAAACAACAACAACAATAATAATAATAATAATAATAATAATAATAATAATAATAATAGAAGTCAAAGTGATCCCGATTGTCATAGGCGCACTGGGGACTATCTCCAAAGGTTTCCAGGGATGGTTAAAGAAAATCGGCCCCTTCACGCTTTTTGGAACGCTTCAAAAGGCATGCTTGCTTGGAACGGCAAGAACCCTCCGATACGTCCTGAATATCTGAGGCTGCAGGTAGTGGCTTGATATTCAATCCAACGGACTTTCCAGTTAACCAACATCAATGACTGAGATTCAAGGAATAACAATAACAATAATAATAATAATAATAATAATAATAAATGATCTGAACACTGAGATAAATAATACCTGGAACAGAGATACGGCCACTGAGGAGATGAATGCTGACGGGCTAGGACAAGATTCGGTTGACATCCTAAATTTAGTGGTAGAATAATTGAACAATGATAGTGGGAGACCTATGAACCTAAGATTTGTAGACAGGAAAAAGTTAAAAGAAACAACAGCTAAGGTAAACAAAGTCATCCCATACCTTGAGGCGAGGAGCCTTCACCAGTGCAACAATATCCTCAAAGCAACAGCAAATACGGTGAGGAACCTACTTGGTATAAAAGCGAGAGGAAACAACAGACAAGAAAGAGCAGAGCCGTGGTGGAAGAAGCGACTGAGTGGGCAAATCGGGGAAATGAGAAATGACATAGGAAAGCTTGAGTCACTACTGAATGGGACACTAAAAAACATAGGCACTAAAAATAGACTGGAAATAAAATACAAAACTAGGAGGAAAAAGCAAAATATTATCATAGAGGAACTGAAGCAACGCATTATAGCAAAGAGTGCAAAAATCAGGCGATACGAGAACAGAGTCAGCCAGTATAAACAGAACCGCATGTTCGACAACAACCAGAAGATGCTGTTTGGACAGCTTGAGGGGAAAGAAAGAGGCAACGACTTGATCCCTGGGGCGGAGCAAACTAAAACATTCTGGAGAGGAATATGGGAGCAGGATGTTAGACACAATGCCCAGGCAGGGTGGATTGAGAGAGTACAGAGGGAGATCGGTGAGCAGGCACAACAACAAACTGATTTGAGTATCACAGTTGAAACTCTTAAGGGGCAGGCCAAAAAACTAACCAACTGGAAATCACCAGGCCCAGATGGTGTGCAGGGGTATTGGATTAAACATTTAACATCCCTCCACCCGAAGCTGACGGCCATGTTCAATGACTGCTTGGTGTCGTCGGGTGAGGTGCCAGAGTGGTTGACAAAAGGTACCACAGTTCTGATAATGAAAGACCGAATCAAGGGTAATGATGTTACCAACTATAGACCTATCACATGTCTGTCCGTAATGTGGAAACTGTTGACGAGCATTGTGTCTGAGGAAATCTACCATCACCTCCACACAAACAACTTGATACCGGACGAACAGAAAGGATGACGAAAGAAGTCACGTGGTACAAAGGACCAGTTACTTATTGATAAGATGGTAATTGGGAATTGCAGGAGGAGACACACTGATCTTGCCATGGGATGGATAGACTACAGAAAGGCATTTGACATGGTGCCTCATTCCTGGATCACCAAAAGCCTGGAGATCTTCAGGGTAGCAGATAACATCAGACAGTTGCTAGGCAGGAGTATGGGGTCCTGGGAGACAGAGTTGACATCAACTGGAGTATCCTTGGGAAACGTGAAGATCAAGAGAGGTATCTTCCAGGGAGATAGCCTGTCCCCTCTGTTGTTTGTCCTTGCCCTGATGTCCTTGACCATTATGCTGCGAAAAGTGAGTGCAGGATACAAGTTGGGAAGGGGAGAGCTTACCATCAATCACCTCCTCTTCATGGACGATCTTAAGCTCTTCGGGAAAAGTGAGAAGGAGTTGGATGTGCTTGTTGACACTGTCCGTATTTTCAGCAGTGATATATGTATGCAGTTTGGTATTGGTAAATGTGGAGTCATTGTGATGAAGAGGTGTAGGTTGAGCAGAAGTTACGGGATCCAGATACCAACAGGTGAGATGATAAAGGAAATTGACTCTGAGGAAGGATACAAGTATTTGGGCGTTCTGGAGGCTGATGGCATAAAGAACAAAAAAATGAAGGAATTGTTAAGAACTGAATAGATTCGGAGAGTAAGGAGCGTATTGAAGTCACATCTGAACAGCAGAAATGCCATAAGCGCAGTAAATTCCCGAGCTGTGTCTATTATTAGGTACAGTGCGGGAATTCTGAGATGGAATGTTGCTGAACAAAAAGAAATGGATAGGAAGACTAGGAAGCTATTGACTATCTACAATATGTTCCACAAGAGGAGTGATGTCGATAGACTCTACCTAAGGAGATCTGAGGGTGGAAGAGGTCTTATCAGCATAGAGGACTGTGTTCAGATGGAGAAAAACAACCTATACAAATACGTGACCTATAGTAAGGAGCCAATGCTCAGAACTGTACTGAAGGAGGGGACAGTAGGCCAGGGGATGTCCAAGGAGGAAATAACATCAAGGAGGAAGAGCAGCCTTAAGGGAAAATCCCTTCATAGTACCTTCTTTGAGAAAACTGAATTTAGAGATCCACAGACATGGAACTGGTTGAGAAGAGGAGACCTCAAAAAGGCTACAGAAGGAATGCTAATGGCTGCGCAGGAGCAGGCCCTCAAAACGAAGTGGTTGAAGCACCATATCTACAAAGAGGAGGCTAGCCCACTGTGCAGGATCTGTGGAGAGAGAGAGGAGACTGTGGCTCACATTGTGTCCGAGTGTAAACACCTAGCCCAGACCCACTATAAGGGCTGGAGACACGATGTGATTTGCAGGGTGATCCACTGGCACCTGTGCAAAGTAAACAATTTACCACATTCTGAGAAATGGTATGAGCATAGGCCAGAGGCGGTGATGGAGAACAATCAGGTGAAGGTGCTGTGGGATTTTAGGATACAGACGGACAAAAAACTGGAACACAATAGACCTGACCTGGTGGTTGTGGACAAAGAAAAAAGATCGTGTCTGATTGTGGATGTGGCCTGCCCGTTCGACACGAGAGTGCAAGAGAAGGAGAGGGAGAAAATTAACCGATACCAGGACCTAAAGTGGGAGGTGAAAAGGATTTGGAACTGCCATGAAGTCAAAGTGATCCCGATTGTCATAGGCGCACTGGGGACTATCTCCAAAAGTTTCCAGGGATGGTTAAAGAAAATCGGCCCCTTCACGCTTTTTGGAACGCTTCAAAAGGCATGCTTGCTTGGAACAGCAAGAACCCTCCGATACGTCCTGAATATCTGAGGCTGCAGGTAGTGGCTTGATATTCAATCCAACGGACTTTCCAGTTAACCAACATCAATGACTGAGATTCAAGGAATAACAACAATAATAATAATAATAATAATGAGAAGGAGGAGGCTAGCTAACTGTGTTAGATCTGTGGAGAGGGAGAGGAGACTATGGCTCACATTGTATCCGAGTGTAAACACCTAGCCCAGACTCACTATAAAGGTTGGAGACATGATGTGATAGGCAGGGTGGTCCACTGGCATCTATACAAACTAAACAATTTACCACATTCTGAGAAAGGTGGTATGAGCATAAGCCAGATTTGGTGATATATATTTGCGAATGATTCCTGATTTACCCTCTCTGGACGAGGTGCAAAATATTGTTTTGGCTGGTACTGCACACGTATTGAGAAGAGCACTCTATCTGTAAGATTGATATCCCTCCTTGTATTTCCATATGCATATGCACATGTGTATATATGTATACTGTTTTTTTTTGGTTTTTTTAAATTATAATTAATGTGTTGTATTAACTGGCTTACCAATGCACACTGTGAATTTATTTGCCCTAGGTGTCAGGAAGACACTCGGCATATATCTCAGAAACAATAATGAAAAAAAAAAATAACAATAATAATTTCTACATTTGGCACAAGGCCAGCAAATACCCAGTGTATTACTGGTACTTTATCGAACCCGAAAGGATGAAAGGCAAAGTTAACCTCGCCGGGATTTGAACTCAGAATCGCAAGGACCATAACTCTATGCATCAAAGCATAGCGTCCAACTCTCAACCGATACTGCCAATCATCCATGTATCTGCTTCTAAAATCTCTTTTAATTCATAAAGTTCTGAAAGATTTTTTCCCTCTCGTATGTTATTTTTCCTTAACATTTTACTTTCACACTGTCTAATTTATTCTTTTTCTTCATCACTTTTCCTTTGCAAACTACCGTTTACTGTATAATATATTCATGTATTTAAGCAAATGTATTCGTTCCTGACGACTGTAACGTGTGAGCAATTTTGATTTATATATATATATATATATATATATATATATATATATATATATATATATATATATATATATATATATATACACGGGATAACAAATTATTGTTATAAGTAGTCCACTTAGATGTAGTCCAGTTAGGGTACTCCGAGTAGTGGCTAAGTTTGACTCAACAAGACGTTTCCATAGTGATATTGCGAGTTCGCGGTGATTTCTATGTAATTTACACTTGGAGTAATAATAAATCAAGAAAGAAGAGTAACATGGTTTGCTATACGTTGCTGTCAATTCTTTCTCTGAACTGGTAGGTCCGGAGATCGCTACCCGCCTCTTTTTGCGTCAATCGACCGCCAATACTTTGTTATAACCAGTCTATTCATCAGAGCATGCGAGAATGAACGAAATACACAGGGATGGCTTCTATATATAGTAGTGGCATTAAATCAGAACAATAATAACGATACTGAAATGAATTAGCTAGTAAATATTTAAAATAATCACAACATTAATCTAAGTAAGAAATAGAGTATACTGATGACTTTAGAATGTAAAACGAGCTGATACGAAACAGATGTATGAAATTGACATGTAAAAGCTGTCATGAGGTATATTATATATAGTGTAGAGATAACCTGGGGCTTGAAATAATGGAGGATTTACTTTACTGTAGGTTTGCTGACCGTAAGATTTATTTATTATCTGACAGATAAAATATGTTAATTGTAGTGAGGATGGTAATCTGTATGTGGTGTAAAGCGGATTCCTTATTTAAGTGGTCTATATTAGATGAAGAGATTGTTAGTTCGAAACATGGGGGTTGTTTAGCTTTCACAGGTCCAATAACAAATCATGCATGAATAAGACAGCAATGATATATGAAATAAGGTAATACAGAGGTGAAGAAAGCAAGGTATATATAGAGAGAACTTGATGAATATTATTACGGATACATTGGGGTGTTCATTATAACAACAGGAGGAAGGTGATATTTCAAGGTAGTAGTCAAATAATGGCAGCTCCCCATAAGTAATATTTTTTTCTGAAACAGACACAGAGTTAGCCAAACAAAGACCAAATATTTTAAGTAGAAAGAGAACAAGTCTCTTATTCCAACAGATACATATAAGCGCTCTATATGGCGTAGGTAGAAACACTATATGGACAGAATGAAAATTATGGTCACACGTTGTCTATCGGGAAGTTAAGCAGGGTAAACGAAAAGGTAGATTGTGTGTGTTACAGAATGGTACAGGTAGCGGCTAGTAAGATCACCAGTAAAACAAACATTTTTTCCAATTCCAACAAAATACAATACTAGAGGTTGATAAGTTCTACTATGATTTAGTAGTGTAGTAGTTTTTACTGAAAACATCATTAGAGAACGAACAGGAATGAAAACGTTCAAAGAACTTAGCTTCTAACCTTATCAACAGCAAAATGATTCTCTCTTTGAGTGAAGAGTGTATAGTTTGTACTTGCCTCAGGTGTGTGATGTAGCCAGTCAGTGATACATTGGTAGCAAATACAGAGGCTATCCTAAGGCAGCGGAGTTTGGAAGAGAGCATGCTACGAACGACATGCAATTCTAATATGCATGAAGGATGTGGTTTGAGTGAAGCGCGAAATAATATGGTATACAAATGCAATCAGACATTGAAATATGTATGAATGGATATGACTGTTGGTAAAGTGGAGATGTGCTACGAGATGCTATTGAAAAAAAAATGTAGTAGAGGAAAACCTGGACAAGCCTGCTCAGATGTGGTTAGAGTAAATCTCAAAATATAGAACGGCAAGGAGGGGAGCTGTACTGGAATGGATATGTTCAACCCGTGGATATAAAATGATGATGATGGAATATATGTTTTTGTCTTTGTATGTTATATATAATATATATGTGCGTGTGAGTGTGTGCGCGCGTGTGTGTGTGTTTATGTGTGTTTGTATGTGTGTGTATTTATGTGTGTATGTATCAAATGAATTATCTATCTGTAAGTACCATTCGAAACACTGCGATATGAAAGGTGAGTATTTTAGAAAATGCACTAGTAAAAATAAAGGGAAAATATTGCTTGCATTAATTTCGACGTCAAAAATGTATCGGTTCAAATCATTAAACGAGTTGAAAAATTGCGAACATTTTCATGACAATCCTCCTACCAGTGTTTTTTTTTTATCAAGTAGTAAATGTGTTTTCAATGGAATGCAATTTACTTACGATTAAGTATGACCTCTAAGACGAATGAATAAATTATATATATTTGAGGGCCAAAGATATTAGGGAATATCTAGTGCAAGAAAAGTATATCTGGATTACGTTAGGCAATTTTGAATTATAACATTTGCATGTATAATATCCGCAGACCCTGTACTTTACCCTTTGACATCTGGCCATGATTCATGCAGTTCAACGTTTTCAGGATTCGGACAAATGTGGGAAACATCTCTGATTTCACAAAATTTTTTATTTTGGTTAATGAGACGTGAAGGCCCATTTCATATTATGAAAAGAAATCCATGACATACAAATGAAAATCAAGATAAATCAGATTTAAAACGGATCGACAATGTCATCCGAGTAATGTATTAAATTTTGAAGGTATTGTTTTATTGGATGGATTTGTCATTTCTTTTTTTTTTTCATTTATAAAATAATTTGCTTAAAAAGTATATATTGTAAATTTGGGAGAAATGTACATTATAATTTTATTTCCCTTTTTCTCATTTGTTCTCCTTTACGTACATCTACTATTATTTATGAGACAAAAAGTGTTGACATGACTCATTCTGTGCCCTTGCTTCATGAAATTCTGCATCTGTTCACAAAAAAAGGTAAAGCACACTAAACAAAATTAGATTATATAATATACCTAAACACTTATAGTAATGTAACGACATATACCAGCTGCTGAACATTTTCAAACGTTTAGATTTGATTCGGAGAATATCAGGCAAGTTGGAATAATTGTGTAAGCTAAAATATATCGATTTGAGTCGCAGTTAATTTAGTTCTAAGTAATTGCAGTCTTGTTCGAATTAAATGTGAAGAGGGGGTTATTTTATATAATAGCTAATATGATAAGCTTCTCGACACCTGAGACGTGTATGCTATTAGTGAAATTCATTGTGTTGCAAGCTATTGGCCCATGATTCTGGTATAAGAATAACGATTACAATCCCTCCTACATTTCACGTAATCAAAAACATATTTCCTTTCATACAACTGCGGTGCTTGATTTGAAATAGATTTCACTGTTATTTCTAGCCGCCTTCCATTGTCGCTTATTTAATAAGTCGGTAGGTTTTTAGTGTTGTGGTGGTCATATTCACGCGAGTTGCAAATTTACTAATTTGTCAAACATGGAAAGCTTAGACATTTTTAGAGAAAGCATTTGTTCACCTCTTCGTAGTTTCATCACTTTGTTGAGAATGTCTTCCTTGGAACTAACAGTGCCTTCCACTACTCCATCGCCCCTAATATTTTACTGTTGTGGGTCCAGGCTTAGTTATTGCCTGACGGAGCTCACCTATATCGCCACTAAACATCATATATCGCTAATCACCATATGCGACCCGTTCACTAGCAGAACAACTTCGAATAGAGAAATCATAGGTCCGATAATACGAGAAAGAAGAAGAAGAAGAAGAAGAAGAAGAAGAAGAAGAAGAAGAAGAAGAAGAAGAAGAAGAAGAAGAAGAAGAAAGTAAGGTCACAGACACAGTGAACTACTGAATCCCTTATCATATGCTGTCTTTTAAATATGTAAAAATATCTTGAGTTAACATTAGTCTGATATGTCTAATATATCGTATGACTACGTAAAGGTTTAGGCATATATTCATGCTGGAGTTAAACATGGCCACACATCCTGAAGCTCATACAATATAGTGGCACAATGGACAGTTTTGTTGGAATCTCCATAAAATGTAATGTGAGATTTGAAGGCAGTTATTTCACGTGTAAAAAATATAGTGTTTGATGACAGAGATATTCTATCTAAAATAAAGTGTTGTCTGTGGCCGTAATGGGGCTAAATATCTACTGGGGTCCAACAGGGCGATCCTTCGGGACCACTCCTGTTGGCTCTTGGTATTGACCACATCGCCCGGAGTATCACGGCCCCTCTCAACGTTTGGTATCTGGATGATGCCACGTTGGGCGGGCCCGTTCGGACGGTCTGTCATGACCTTCAATCGGTGGTTCCTGCCCTGGCGGGAATCGACCCCCAGGTCAACTCGGCCAAGGCGGAGGTGGCAAATGTCAGCCTCGATGCTGCGAGCATTGCAGCCTCCGTCTTGGGCGTGCGGTCCATTCTCCGCCAGATTCAGGTGCCCCCCAAAGAGGATGGCCTCATCCTCGGGTCACCGATCCACCCGGCGGCCATCCGCTCCACCATCAGGTCCAGGTTTCAACAGCTCCAGACTCTCGAGCCGACTGGGCTTGATTGACAGCCACCCAGCTCTCTTTCTGCTGTGGAACTGCATCGCCATGCCGAAGCCCCCCTCTATACACTCTGCAGCATTCCGTGCTACACCCAGACATCTCTCCTCGCTGACCTCGATATTTGTATCTGAACAGCAGCCGAGGGGATATGCAACTTCAAGTTTGTCGACATAGGGATTCAACAGGCCACTTTACCTGTGAGGTATGGCAGCCTTGGCCTTCGGTCCCCGATCTCACTAGCTTTCCCGGCGTATCTTTCGTCATTAATCTCGTGCCGAGATACATGGTCCACCATGTATCTTTGAAGAACACAACAGAACCCTCTGTGTTCAGAGAATGTGAGGCCGCCTGTGAGACGTGGGACCGGCTGACACTTAGCCCAATATACGTCCCTCCTCCTTCTCCCTCGCTTGTCGTCAAGTCCCCTCGACGCACCTGGGATGCCATCCAGTGCAGCCTGGCCTCAGACAGGCTCACGTGCCAGCTCGACCAGCACCGACTTGCTTGCTTTCGTGTGGCCTCCAAACCCCACAGTGGTGCCTGGCTCCATGCCCTGCCCTCCTTCTCCACAAGCAGGCAGCTAGACAACCATAGACTGCGAATCGGCGTTTCCCTGAGTCTCAGCCTCTGGATCTGCCAGCCTCACCAATGTAGCTGCGGTCCACCGTGGACTCTTTCGGCCTCCACCCGCTTTCCTGTCGCCACAGTGCCGGCCGCATTCCATGCCATGCTGCCCTCAACGACGTCATTAAGCATGGCTTGGACACTGCAGGCTTCCCTTCCCAGCTCGAGCCGCTGGGGCTGGGTCTAGGGGGCGGCTAAAAGCCAGGTGGCATGACCATCTTCTCGTTCCGCGGTGGCAAACCCCTTGTCTGGGATGTCACTTCCACCGACACTTTCTGCAGCCGCAGCCTGGTGCAGTCTGCGACTAACCCATGTTCTGCTGCACGTCGGGCTGACAGAGCCAAACTCCTCACAGCATTAACAGACCTTATATGAACTGAGAATTATATGTCATATTATTTGAATTCCACAATGATTCCTTTGAAAGTAAGGTTAAATGAATATAAAAAAAGCTGGTGTGCACAATAAAATAGCATAAATCAGTTTGTATTTCTAAGAACAATACGAATCTAAACAGAAGTAACATTAATATTTAAATGCTGATTCACATAAAAATAAGGTCAACTAAATATAATTTTGTATAACATTTTTCTTGTTAAGATAAAGTTCCATGTTAACGGAACATACCTAAGGAAAAAGCAGCTGGATATTTTGTGTTGAATATAAGCCATTCTTTTACAACATTGATCGTCTTTTGAGGAAAAACGTTTCTATTAGAATAGTTTAGATCTGAATTCATATGAGTATCGCATTCAAAATATTGATATCCTTGTTCTTTAACAATATATATACCGATCCACACGCAACATATAAGAATTATGGGTAAACGTGCTTACGCATACATACACAATTACATATATACATAGACACACATACACACATATGTATATGTATATGTATATATATATATATATATATATATATATATATATATATATATATATATATATATATGTGTGAGTGTGTGTGTGTGTATGTGTGTGTCGCATTTCACCTGCTTGTGGTGACGTTGATAACGTTGCTAGAATACATTTGTCCTTGGAGAGATATTAAGTGCGAGATTAGACGGTGTGACCAGTAGTTTCTGTATTAGGTGACAACCACGTAAGGTTTCCACAAAGAGGAATATGCCTATGTTATTCATGTATATATATATATATATATATATACACATCCCGAGCTGAAAATCCGCGAAGGTGAAACAATTGTTCTCGGTATGGTGCACTAACTGTTGTGTAACCACTTGTACCTAACTCGTGCCTTGGACTGAGTGCTCTACCACTACGGATATTACCTTCCAGTTTCCACCACTATATATATAAGAACGAAAGACTTGCTGAAGAAGTAAATGCTATGTTCTGTCGTCAAAAACCATTATATTGCAGACTCCTGCAAAAGGAATTTGTCGATCATGGATTTGCAGAAACTTAGCGCTGTCGCTGCGTGCGATTTTTCGATCTATATTGTGGAAACACCATGTGGATTGTATATTTTACACCCAGCCTCAGCGTTATGTCCAGGTCAGTAAAAAATCTTTACCTGGGTCCCGTATTTCCGTTTGCTCTAGTGATGCGGTCGGACTGCCGACTGCTATATCTAATTTGCTAAGCTGTCTGAACATAATGTTATACTCTGGTGTCTTACCTCATATGAGTGCTAAAGTTACAAACCGAATAAGCATACACGCTAGCTTGGCCGTATACTAGAGCTTCGTCTATGCTGTACTAAAATTTATATTTACTCCTAGAATTAACGATTAACTGATTAATTTTATTTGATGATTCTATTGATTAATTAATTGTTTAAGTTTGTTTGATAACTTCTAGTCGAGTGCTTTATTCGGTTTGAATAAGGGGATTCATTCCTTTATCTCAAATTAGAATACACCGCCTAAGCGGGGATTACCTCCCTTCGGATAAACCCATGTGTCTGTGGCGAACTTTAAAGTCACAGCATACCCGCTTTGGCTAAGAATGAAAGACTTGCTGAAGAAGTAAATCCTATGTTCTGTCGTCAAAAACCATTATATTGCAGACTCCTGCAATAGGAATTTGTCGATCATGGATTTGCAGAAACTTATCGCAGTCGCTGCGTGCGATTTTGCGATCAATATTGTGGAAACACCATGTGGATTGTATATTTTACGCCCAGCCTTAGCGTTATGTCCAGGTCAGTAAAAAATCTTTACCTGGGTCCTGTATTTCCGTTTGCTCTAGTGATGCGGTCGGACTGCCGACTGCTGTATCTAATTTGCTAAGCTGTCTGAACATAATGTTATACTCTGGGGTTTTACCTCATATGAGTGCTAAAGTTACAAACCGAATAAGCATACACGCTAGCTTGGCCGTATACTAGAGCTTCGTCTATGCTGTACTAAAATTTATATATATATATATATATATATATATATATATATATATATATATATATATATGTATGTGTGTATATATATATATATATATATATAGATTTTGAGTTTATGTTGGTTGTATACCAACACCTTAGTATGCAGGCTGGAGCACTCGACGAAGTGCGCAGGTTGGTTTGGTTACTCCGGAGTAGTGTAAAATAAAGTTAAATAAAAGTCAAATGATTAAAATTTAGCTTCGTTTATTACTGCTATATATATTTCAGTGACAGCCATCTTTGGCTGTGACCTCTTCAGGCAGTTTGAATTAGTATGGTATAGACAAGTACATATGTTGTTTAGGTGTATGATATTGTCAATACTCTGATATGCCCAGTTCCTTGTTGGGTTGTTAATTCACTGGGGAACTTGAGTCATATATATATATATATATGAAGCAATGAAGGTGGGGTGAGATACATGGTGGACCATAACGCACCAAAGTACTCAATACTTAGGGTAATAGGAAGAGAGTCAGGACCCCGAAGGCTGAGCTCCGGCCGTTTCGACAGTTCGGATCTAGCTGTTGAAACGGCCGGAGCTCAGATGTCGGTGTCCTGACTCTTTTCCTATATATATATAATAGAGATGTATATAATACGTTTATATTCAATAAACGCATGGGCAACCTCTCTACCGAGGAAACATATGTATTGTTAACGAAATGAAAACGAAGTATTATATTCTGCGAGAATCAGACAACGCTGTTTCATGATTCGTTACCCTTTCATCAGTAACACTTACGCAGAACACACTGACATTGAAGGAACTGTAGTCTATATAGTATTTTACGTGATGATCAACTTCTGGGTACTCTCGTTTGCATATAGCAAATAGAAAACTTCGACTGGTAGTGGTCATTCACATATATTGCAAGCTTGGCTGGTTGTTTAATTTGTGGTAGCAGTATGTCAGCGTTTAAGCATAGCAGAAGTGCACATGGTGTCATAAAAACATACCTTAAAATATGGGTGGCTTCAAAGAGAAATTCTATATAGAATATACTGTTTTCTATGCCAGTGTCTTCTGAAGGAGTGTTACTGAGAAAAGATTTGCGAATCTTGAAACAGCGTTCACTGATGCACTCATAATTTACTGGCAAATCTAGGATATATTCATAAAGGAAATATGGGAAAATAGCAATAAAATTATAATTCTTCCGTTTCGTTATGAAAGCATAATTTTCTTCGGAAACGACCCTACCTGTATTGTATACAAACGTATTATATATACTAATGAATGTCTTCATATATATATATATACATATATTACTTTTAAATGCTGTCTTAATGTTACCGCCGATCAGTTATAACAGTGACATATTCAGCTACTTAAGTTTCGTTGGGTTGCTACCCCAACATTTTCAGCGTGCTATATTGGGATAGAGTACCACAAAGGAGCTTCTTGGTAGTATAGTAGAGTTCTAAGTGCACGTAATATATTACATTTTAGAAAAGCAATGTTTGCTAACGCTACCAAGGAAAGAAGGACAAAATTGACAAAGTAAATTAAATGAGGAGACGGATTAATTTGAAAAGTCGAAATATTTTAATCTGGACTAGATCATTAAATTAAATAACAGCAACACTAAAATAAATATTCAATAAATATACAGTTCATATAATAATTCCTGTATAAAATGCCACCATAATATTTGTAGCATGTATTTCTTTCTGTGAAAATTCTGTAATTATTATTATCTTTTTTATTTTAAGCCATTATGGTTTCATGGGCATTTTCCTATCCTTTACGTTATATAATTATTTTTTGCAGCAACCGAAAAAGGCACGGCGTCCGGTTCACACCACAATCTTCCAATTATATCTTCGTTGAGGAATAAATGAAAAAAAAACAAAACAAAAATGGAGTTTCTTCGAAAGACACCCTGACCCTATAATCCTGTTGTACAAAGCATAATATAGAAGTGACACATACATGACAATGGCAGTAATAGTGGAATATGAGCGTATGCCAACGTCCAGAATGTAAACATGTACCTTACAAGAAAATTAATTTTCCCTGTAGTGTAGTGTTTCACTCTTCTGCTCATATACCATATATTTATTAGCATGATCTCGGGTGGTAATGTATGGATAAATTCAACTTCAATTTTCATTGCGTGTGGTAAAAAGTGTCGTTAATATATCAAAAGTAAACACAATCCATAAACACTGTTTCAGTCTTTATGTATTTTCGCCAATCCACACAGTACTGGAAATGTTCGGCGAAAGAGAATTCGTAATTGTGATATATATGGCTTTCGGCGGGGCCATGTTCACGAGTGATGAAAGGCAGAAGGCTGAATTAAGTACAAGAATTGCACAAGCTGGTGAACTAATGAACCAGCTGCAGCTTTCGGTAATCAGAAGAAGGGAGGTATGTGTAAACGCCTTACTCGCTATCTTCAATACGTTATACATATCAACCCTTATTTTTTGAGAAATTATAGCTCCAAACCTATGGGCATGTGATTAGAATGTCTCAGGAAAGAATTACTAGTCAGATTTTACTGACAACACCAATAGACAGGAGACCGGGTGTTAGACCCCGCACAAAAGCGTTGGATAATATTCATGACCTTGGCTATTCATGTGTGTCTATCTCTGTGTGTGCATGCGTGTGTGTGTTGTTGTGTGTATGTATGTGTATGAGTGTGTGTAGGGGGGGGGGGGGGTAAATGAGTGAGTGAGTGCCCTAGCCATCACAATAATAATCAGATATATGTACTGTACCTATTCCAAGAGGAATCTGAATTGTGCTACAAAAGTTATACTGATATGGTCACAATCGCAATACAGAGAATTTCGACAGTATATGAAATTCTTTGTTCTAACATTGCCAGAAATTATATCTCGTTATTGAGACTCTATGCCACAAGGCATACATATTATTTCATTGTATCGGCGCTGGGGAACATTAATAATATTATTTTTAAAATTAATGTAGAATATGAAAATAGTTTTTACATTTTACATTTTACCTTTTAACAGTTATATCCATTTTTACATTTAATATATTTGTATTTCCACTGATTTCTTCATCAGTTTCAAATATTTAACTTAAGTTTGTTCAGTTAGCAATTTTAGGACACAGAAAATGAACTTAACAAATGGAAGTCACGAAGAAATAAAAAAAATCATAAAAATATAATAATCAATATACTTTATCAAAACACTTCTAATAAAATTCTGACATGAAATATTGTTTAAAAAATTTGTTTAAAGATGTTCGTGAAAGGAAATTTTGCATTAATTCTATTTGCAGACAATTCACATCAATTATCGAATTCTCAAGTCATAAAATAATTTATTCTTAAAATTCTATGTTGAGACTTCGATATCAACACTGCCTCCTTGATTGTTTTGAAAAAGAATTATATAAAATGATGATAATGACCATGATGATGATGATGATGATGATGAAAATGATGATGATGATGATGATGTTGATGATGATGATGATGATGATAATGTTTAGAATAATAATAATAATTGTTTCTATTTTAGGCGCAAGGCCAGCAATTTGAAGAAGGGGGGAACAAGTCGATTAAATTGACATTAGTGCATTGCTGGTGCTTTATTTTATCGACCGCGTAAGGATGAAAGGAAAAGCTAACCTCGATTGGATTTGAACTCGCAACGTAAAGGGACGTAACTCTACGTTGCTAAACAAGTTGCACGACGCTCTAAGGCTACTGCCAAACCAATGATAATAGTAATAAATTCAAATTCAAAATCGTTAGTTTAAAATGTTATGGAGACAGGGGCAGTCGCAGACGTCAAGCTATCCATACCACTACACATAATAGCAGAGATAACAACGAACATTGCTGATCCCTCAAATAAGTCTATAGAACAACGCCGGATAATTACAACAACAAAAAATCAAAATCAGCAACTGCTCAGAAAGTAATAATATAATAATGATACCGACCATTCGCCAAACCTTTTTTCTATGGTAAATGCAAAAACAAAAACAATAATAATTTGAATGGAAAAGAAAGCACCAGCCTATACTAATCACGCTGACTTTCGCCGTGGCAAAAGACGTTCGCCGGGGCAAAAGACTTTCGCCGGGACATTAATATTCATATGATAACATGAAATATACAAAAACAACAACCTGCAGCAACAGCATCCAAACCTTCTCCACCAGCAGAGAAACGTTAAAAAAAAATAGCACTTTTACACAACATCTTTCTTAGTCTCACCGTCACCAGCACCACTACCAACTTCTGCGAAGTCACTGCAACAGTGATAACTTGAACACGCAGCAATAGCAGTGGAAAGACAACAACAAACATAACAACAGAAACAAGTCCCAACCCTGGAGTTTAGCTTTGCTTATTGTCTCCATTACAGTGCGGGAATTCTTGTATGGAATGTAATCGAGCAAAACGCATTGGATAGAAAGACAAAGAAATTAATGAATGTCTATAGTACGTATGCTGCTGTTGAAACGCCGTACTTATAGAGATCGCATTATGGGGGTGTCTTATCAGCGTGGACGACTGTGTTTCATTGGAGAAGAGATATTTACAAAACTATGTGTGTGAGAGTAACGAGGGAATGTTTAAGCCTGTATTGAATGAGGAGGTAATAGACCAGAGAATATCAAAGAAAGAAGTAACGATGAAAGAGGAAAAGCAGCTTGTATGAAAAAGCCATTCATAGAATATTCTTGAAGAAACAGAATTCAGGGTCCAAGCATAAGTGACCGGGTAAAGAAAAGGGATCTTAAGAAAGCTATAGTTAGCTAAGAGTTAAACTATTCATAGACACTTCAATTAGTTTATATTAGTAACGTTATGCTTGTAAGTTCCATTACGTCAAAGCCAATTTTGAAAATCTACTAAATATTAGTTTTTAATTGTAGCATTTCTTTCAATTTTCAACAGTTTTTCCTTGTCTAATGTAAGGACTGTTGACACTATACACCTTTGGCTAGGATTTATTCTATTCTAAGGGAGGATTCTTCCTTGCCAGATGAGAAAGCTTGCCAATTATGGCTGTCATGAAACATCTCTGAAAAACGGTACTCCTGGATGTAGATGAAAGTAGTCACACAATTAGACATTGTTTCCTAGCACTGAGGAAGGATATAATATTAATTCTGCTAATTTTAGAGCTGACATTTCTTTTGTGAATTGATTAGTAAAAAGTAATCCTAAGATCAGCTGTTTGAGTGTAAAAATCAGGACTTACAAAATGATAATACCTTCACGAAATCAAATAATCCATATCAGTTTAAACGGACTGCTAAATGGATAGTGGCTAGAGAAGACCATATGCAGACTTTCGGGCTGAGAGTATTTATCAACCTCCATGAAACTATAACAGTACAGATACATTTGTACATGATGCAGAGTGATGAAATTGTGGGTCATTTGGTTGCTACGTCTATAGTTCACCAGGAACTAAAATTTCACCGTTGTATTTTCCATTTTATATACCGTAGGGGGCAATTTGAGAGATATTTAACAGTTATTTCTAGCTCATTGATTGGCGTAGATAAGACCTATATTCCAGTCATCAGTGATAGTTAAGCTAAGGTCATTGACTGATCAAAAGTATTCCAAATGTGGTCAACCTATTTTCTATTTTCCTTTTTGTGATTTTGACATAGTGTATCAAAAACATGATTATGTCCTTCTTATATTAATTTGATATAACGTACCAGTAATGTACTGGTTAATTGCTGGCCTTGTGCCTAAAATAGAAGCAATTAATTTGAAATAAATTAGGGACTGAAATGTGGGAGATTTTGCTTATAATTCAAATAAGTAAAATAACGTGAAACACTTGTGTGACTGTCTTTGTTATTGTGGTATTTGCTGCGTGTATATGTATGTATGTGTGTGTGTGTGCGTGTGTGTATGTGTGTGCGTGTTTATATATGTATGTCTCTTTTTGTATGGATATTTTGTGTTTCTTTGAGAGAGAGAGAGGGACAGAGAGAGAGAGAAAGAGAGGATTAATGTATATTACTCAAGTGGTGTGAAGTGGCCTCAGTCTCATAGATATAACCAGTAAAATACAGATATAGAAAGACAGGTAGATAAGAAGTGTTATTTATACAGAATTATTACAAAACATCACAGGCGTAGATGGATTGAGATAACTAATCCTATGAAAAGGGATCTTCTGTGATTTTCCACATTTGTATTACGATTTCTGGTTATACAAACTGGTTATACACCTTAGCCACCTCTTCTACGGCTTTGATATAAGTACCCGTTCTGCCTCCGTGGTATTTTTGTTCATGGTTGTAAGAGGCTTAGCTCAGTTTCTTGACCGCTGTATCACGTGATTGACTCCCCCTCCGCCTTTCGGGATTCTATCTCGCGTCCTACGGACGGGTTTTGAAACTCTTAATGAGGTATCCTCTTGATAATTCGGCAGACCTCACAAAAATTCTATATCCCTGTGATGTAGTGTTTTTGCATAATATGCCACGAAACTACGTAGTCGAGGAGTAAAAAGGAATGTGGGTATGGTATATCTTATTAATTATATCTAATGTTTCTTCTCTCTTCATAATGTATTATATAGCTCTGATACTGAATCAATCTAATCCATTCGGATAATTGCGTCCCAGTTATTCATAGAGAAACATCGGTTGAGGTTGGCACCACTAATTCAAGGATATATGTGGATATATTCATGTATATGTATGTGCCCGCATGTATCTGTGTGTTTCTGTATATTGTTTATAACTCCCTTTGGTAGAGTAACCATTGAAGTGTAGTGACTGATGGAAAGCTATCATTATTCATAGTTCTTGCCACCTTAGCCACCTCTTCTACGGCTTTGATATAAGTACCCCCTCCGCCTCCGTGGTATTTTTTCCCATGGTTGTAAGAGGCTTAGCTCTGTTGATCGCTGTATCACATGATTGACTCCCCCTCCGCCTCTCGGGATTCTATCTCGCGTCCTACGGACGTGTTTTGAAACTCTTTATGAGGTATCCTCTTGATAAGTCGGCAGACCTCACAAAAATTCTATATCCCTGTGATGTAGTGTTTTTTCATAATATGCCACGAAACTACGTAGTCGAGGAGTAACGAAGGAATTTGGGTATGGTATATCTTATTATTAATTATATCTAATGTTTCTTCTCTCTTTATAATGTATTATATATATATATATATATATATATATATATATCGACACAGTTGTATCTATATGTGTGTGTGTGTCTGTGCCTATGTGTCAGAGGGAAGACTATATTAGAAAGAAAAACTAAATATATACTGAAATTATAATTATGTTGATAGGTAAACCTAGTTGAAATGATCAACAGTGCTACGATATTTATTTAAAGCTTGATATTTGCAGCTTGTCGACTAGTTTTAGACATGTAGATGGTTAACAATTGAAGAGACGTTACGAGGTAATTAATTCTGACGCTATTTTGAATGGGAGCATCAATCTAATCTCACAAATCAGAAAGAAATGAAAAAATCAACGAATACAATAACGTATTTTGTACTTGTACATAAAAAATTCATAGTTACGTATTAATTATTCCCTAACCATCCATACACTAATTCAACTTAACTTTATATTTTTTTTAGTATAACGTTCAACATTGCGTTATATTAATATAAGATTGCCGTTCTTACTATACGTTTACGTAAAGGCATTTCTTTTTTTGAATTAGACACTACACAAGATTGGAAATCCCTTTTTAAATTTATGGTATTGCTTCATTTTATGGTGCTGATAATGCATTAATAACAATCCGGTTCGTTCCAAGGTTTTTATTCAGGAGCATATTAATATCTAAGCTGAAATATTTTATGGCAATTATAATGCATCATATTATTGAAAGAGAACGTAAAGTTCATTGCTTAATAACCAACAAGAATATGGCCTGAATATTTATCTTTCCGTTTAAATATTATTATTCTAATTTAATATAATTTAAAGAGATATTATCCTCCCTACGTTTGCCAAATAACCGATCATCATTGAACAGAAAGTTCACGTATGTTTATGAATAGAAAGTGTACATATACACACACACATACATATATATATATATATATATATATATATATATATATATATATATATATATATAGAAAGGATAAAAAGGACGATTGATTATTCCTTCATTGCATTTATTGATAGGTGACGCGCGTTTCGCCACTGATCAGCTCAAGGTTCGATCTATATCGATCCTACCCGACTCAATAATCGGCAGCTCGACGGACCCTCTTAAAATGGTATAAGAAAATATATATTCATATATACATGTGTGTGTGTGTATGTGTGTGTGTATAAATATGTATATATATATACTTATATATATGTATGTACGTATATATATATATATACACACATAGATCCCAAATCAAAATACGGGAATGCAGGAAAATACCACTGAGTGAACACATTGATACCTGTGCCGCCCAAAATCATCCCAACTTCAGAATCTTTCCCCTCTACAAATTTAAAGATAATGCCTCCCACACCCAGCGCATCAGCAAGGAATCTTACTTCATTAACAAATACGGACCCCGTCTAAACACTTCTCCCTAAGACGAACCCACAACATACACACGTCAACATACATACCTACATCAGCACACATCTCTACCCACATATAAACACAATGACATACGTAAACACACATGCTCTATGGTGCAACACAAAAAAATATATGTGCATATATATATGTATATGTATGTATGTATATATATATATATATATATATATATATATATATATATATATAGTGAATATATGTATGTGTATATATATATAGTGAATATCATTTCACACCTTTTATTGTTAAGATTTTTGATGTTCTATTAAGAGAACCGATTTTACTGAAAAAATCGAATAATGTACACCATTTTACCAGGGGGAAAAAAATACTGGTCCCCCTCCCCACACACACACACATTTATGCATGTGTTCTTCTTGTCCAAAATCGTGATCGGGCCAACAAGACGATAAATTGGAACTTCACAATGCAAACTGCAAAGCAGGATCTCGTTTTAATTTATTCACTGATATTTCACAGACAGACACTTCAAAAACGATTGCAATCATTTGTAAATATGTTCACAGATATCTACACAAATGCGCCGTAAAGATCCTGGA
>OZ024740.1:368983234-368993234 GCA_964016885.1 Eledone cirrhosa
TATATGTATATATAACCGGTTTAGAATTTTGTCAAGAATGAATTAATACAAGGAAAGTATGGTGCGAATTACTGAATAGAAACAAGATTATACCATCTTCATTAATTGGATTTTTCTGGCCACACCTGCCATCAAGCAATCCGATGCACCTCAACATAATTTATAAATAGCATACCGGCTTATGTTGTTAGTATTATAATTACCTGCCAGATAGTTCTAATTATCACCATCGTAACGTTTTAACGGGGAAAGGTATTACTTTCGCTATGACATTCTCTCAGACACAACCACCCCCATACGCTCACACACCATCAATTATACACGTACAAACACATATAAACACACATACATATACGCATACACGAGCACATACACTCAAGAACAGAACACCTACACACATAAACAGGCATAAAAACAAACACATTTCACGCTCTCTTTCACACTGACTTTCTTATATTCACCTTGATATTATGGTAATGTTGTGATAAATCGTTCAGAAGCTGGTTATTAACAATAACAATTTTACCATTGTAATCACTCAAAATATCTGCACATTAACTGAATTCTAATCATACACAGCAACATCAACATCATAATCACCAACTTCATCATCATCATAATCATCAGAAAGAGCATCATCAACATCATGAAGTTGATAATAATTATCATGGTCGTCTTAGCCATCATCATCCTGCTCATTGTTATATTTGTTGATGTGATATTATTCATGAAAATCGTCCTCATTATTAAGCTTCAAACTAATTTAGGGAGCATCGCCATATTTGGACAATATGCATTAGCTTCAAACATCGTTATTTCAAATATCTTTTTCTGGTTCAGAATGTATGGCGCTGATGTCAGTTTTTAGGGAAGTTTCAACTTCAATTGTTTATGCAGAGCTTAATTGGTTTGTTTGTTAGGGCATTCTTTATGTCTTAATTTAATTAATATAAGATTGTTTACCTCATGATGATATCAGCCAGTAATTAGTAATTACATGTCTTAACAGATAGCTATCCTTTGTTTAAAATGCGCTTGATTGAACGAATAAAGAGCATACTGCTTGAATCAACCTTGTTAGGAGGCACATATTAAGAGCAAGCCCCCCCCCCCCTCTCTGTATATATATATATATATATAATAGTGCATGTGTCCATAGAAAAAGAATCGACAAGAAAAAATATGTGGTTCAATACGTAGGCATTGTTTAATTATTAATCCTATACACGAAAACTACTAATAGATAACTGAAATAAGTCAGATAATTTCACTATGTACTACATACATTAATGAATATAAAGTCTTGATATTTTTATGGGAAAAGGATGCCTTACGGCCAATCCTAAAATCTGTGCAAGGGAAGAGGGCAATAGAAATCATATGAATTGATTCCTATTTCAGCTAATTCGGGGACAATTGGGTTATGTATAAAAAATGCAGGTGTCTGAGTCTGATGGGCAATGGATTTCATTAGCATAACGAATTTCAGTTCGTATTATATGCAATTCCCATTTGTGTAGCTAGAGAATCAACGAAGTCGTATGGGAACGACCGAATTTCGGCGCCAAAGGAACTCTCTCCTCCCATTGGTCAGAGTTCCTTTGACGACATAATTCGTTTGTTCCTCAGAGAAATAACAACCCAAGCAGGAACTAGGCATATCGGAGTATTGACAGAGTTAAACACCTCAACAACATGTGTACCTGCCTCTACCACACCAATTCGGACTGCCTGAAGAGATCACAGCCAAGGATGGCTGTGACCGAAATATATATAGCAGTACACCTTTAATAAACGAAGCCACATTTTAAATATTTGACTTAATTATTTTATTTTACATTACTCCGGAGTAACCAAACCAAACTACATACTTCGTCGAGTGCTCCCATCTGCAGACTGAGATGTCGGTAAACAACCAACATATAATCAAAATGTGTATATATATATATATATATATATATATATATATATATATATATATATATATATATGTATGTATATATATATATAGAAACAATTATTATATATATAATAATTGTTTCTACTTATGGCACAAGACCAGCAATTACCCAGTACATTACTCGTATTTATTTTAGCGACCCCGTAAGGATGAAAGACAAAGTTATCCTCGGCGGGATTTGAACTCAGAAGGGCAAGGGCCGTAACTGTACAAGGTCAGCAATTACCGAGTGTATTACTGGTACTTTATTTTACTGACCCCATAAGGATGAAAGGCAAAGTTATCCTCGGCGGGATTTGCACTCAGAATGGCAAGGGACCTAAACTCTATGCGTCAAAGCATGGCGTCCGACGCTCTGCCAATACTGCCATTCCACCGAACTATATATATATAATAATTGTTTCTACGTTTGGCACAAGGCCAGTAATTATCCCAGTGTACTTTATTTAAACGACCCCGTAAGGATGAAAGGGAAAGTTAACCTCGGCGGGATTTGCACTTGGAATGGCCGGGGCCGTAACTCATGCTTGGCGTCCGACCCTCTACCGATACTGCCAATCCACTGCCCCTATATATAATTATTGTTTCTACATTTAGCACAAGGCAAACAATTACCCAGTGCATTACTGGTACTTTATTTTATCGACCCCGTAAGGATGAAAGGCAAAGTTAACCTCGGAGGGATTTGAACTCACTCCGTAAATGGACGTAACTATGATGCAAAGCATAGCGCCCGACCCTTTACCGATACTGCCAATCCACCTATATTATAATTGTTTCTACTTTTGGCACAAGGCCAGCAATTACTATGTGCATTACTGGTACTTTATTTAATCGACCCCGTAAGGATGAAAGGCAAAGTTAACCTCGGCAGGATTTGAACTCAGAATGGCAAGGGCCGTAACTCTATGCGTCAAAGCATCGCGTCCGACCCTCTACCGATACTGCAAATCTACCTATATAATAAGGAGAAAGCACCTTCTTCAAGACCCTGGCTGTCAAATTCTTTCACATGTGTGTAGTAGTGGCGCCCACACACATTATTAGCTATTTGAAAAGATGATGGATTTCGCAACTAACTGCACCGGGGTTCCTCTTCCTCAGGGAAGCACACTATATGGTATACCTGTTGATATAGGTCCAGCCCCTGCTTTCCCGGTTCCTGTTTCTGATCATAATGATCTCTAGGGATACGAGAATCAGTAGACAGGACCTGGGGGCAGCGACGGGGGACGGGGAATTCTGGGGCATGTGAGTGAGATCCATCATCTCGACAGTAGTCGAAGAATGATGATGATGATGATATAATAATTGTTTCTACATTTGGCACAAGGCCAGCAAATAGCCAGTACATTACTGGTACTTTATTTTATCGACCCCGTATGGATGAAAGGCAAAGTTAACCTCGGCGGGATTTGAACACAGATCTTAAAGGGACGTAACTATGCTGGAAAGCATGGCGTCCGACTCTCTACCTATACTGCCAATCCACTAACAGCCGATCATATTCTGTTATGATAAATTCTGAAATTTTAAATAAAAGAAATATATATATATCGACCAAAAATGCAAGACATGGATAAAAGAACATAAACATATTTCTGAAGCATTCAAATTTGTTTTCGCTAAGCCTGGGGTTATTGGAAGACACTCATCACAAAGGAAAACAGTTATTTCTGTGCATCACAATGTTTGCCTGGAGGAACAAGATATTTTGCGAAGCTAGCTATAACGTTTCAATAGTTCAAATCAACACAACTAGTACATGTTTACAACACGTGTAAGTGAATCTGTTTATAGTATTGACACGAAAGGAATAGTTGTATAGTCAGCGGTTACTACATAATATATCATATGTTTCGATAGTATCTGATTCTAACAAATATAAGAACATATAGTCACAGACATCTGACTGTGCATTTAGCAAATTTCACAGGTAAATCCATGTAGCTTGGTATCTAGATAGATTTGAACGCAAACTACATGCCCATGTATCTCACTCTTGTAATCTTACCTACAACCTCACTAACTCTCTCTTTCGTTCTTACTCTCTCGCTCTCACTCTCTCTGAGCAGGCAATGCGTAATGTCCTTCAGCAATACATTTTATTTCATGTTGCTCTTTCTACGTAGATTTGCGACTCTTAGATAGTATTAACAATTGAATAGACCAGTGGAAACATTGTCTCCTCGGTTTGATTTCACGAAAGTCGGTCGAGTGTCAATATATAATATGTAGGGAACAGGGGGTTAGAGTACCATCATTAGTTTATTCAGGTTGACGTGCGTTTCGCAATTGTTCAGCTCAAGGTTAGATCTGAATTGATATGGCCAGACTCTGTAATCAAAGGCATGTCAGAGCCTTGGGTTATTAATGATGGGAGACATCCAAATGCGGCTATTTTGCCGCATTAACGAACCGAGACTGTGATGATTGTTTGGTTACAGAGTAGAGTTACATCGATACAGAACCAAACTTGTGTTGATCAATAGCAAAATGCGCGTCACACCTGAATAAAGTAATGATGATACACAGATACCTCGTTCCTACTTCTTCTAAAATCACACATTGGATATGAAGGAAACCTACCATAGATTGACACGAATATGTACGACTAGGCTACATCAGACCCCACTGCGCATTAAGTATTCAAGTGAACCACAAATCACATAATAGCATATATATACATATATATATATATATATATATATATATATATATATATATATATATATATATATATATATATATATATATATATATATATATATATATATATATGTAATTGGTGTGCGATGCTTAATGCTCTTACAGAGCAGAGTATAATATCACATAAGAAACGTAGAATCAGTGGTGCGACGAATTAAAATTTATTAGACATATTACAATCGTTTCTCTGGCGAACAGCTCGAGGCACGATCGATGCGATGATCGAACCTGACTCTGAAATCAGAAGATCCTCAGATTCATCTGGACCGAGACGTATCTGAGGATCTTGTGATTTCAGAGTCAGGTTCGATCATGGCATCGATCCTGCCTCGAGCTGTTCGCCAGAGAAACGATTGTAATATGTCTAATACATTTTAATTCGTCGCACCACTGATTTCCCGTTTCTTATGTGATATATATATATATATATAACGAAACGATCGTATGGAAATTGAGATTTATTTAATTATGTCTCATATAAAATAATACAGCCGACTATCCACATAATACAATATAGTGAGCACCCCAAACGTATTATTGGGAATATACATAGGTATGTCCTAATGTTTGTTGAGTGAGATGGCAGTTGGTCGGAGTATCGCTAATGGCTTTCTCTGTTAATGTATTAAGTATATATATATATATATATATATATATATATATATATATATATATATATATATATATATATATATATATATATATATATATATATATATAAAGTAGTAGTTCCTGTTTGTTTGTTTGTTCACGAACTTCTCGTATGGTTTTGGAGATAGACTCCCATAACTGAAACTACATTGCCCATGGTACTTGGTTAACACACCAGACGTAAATGGGTACCTTCAATCTATATATATATATATACTTGGTTAAGTATATTTCATTTCAATCTACAGGTATCCTGGGGTCACAAACCCTCGCTGAAAATGTTTTCCCTTCGATTTATATGAAATTTAAATAAGTTTTGGAGATACACCCCCCATGACCATATATATTCTGAAACTACATTTCCCAGATTGCTTGGATAAATATCTTTAATTTTAATCAAAGTGTTCCCCGGAAGCACAAACCCCGCTAAAAAATGTTTCCACTTTGACTTATATGACATTTAAACCATAGGTAAATGACATTCATATGAAGACTATTCACAAATTTCAGCAAATTTCAATAATATTAAGACACCCTAATGGGCTTTTTCTCCATAAATTATATCACTGATTTAAAATCAATCATCATTTTCTCACCAAATATGTGTGAAACGCAGCAATGCGCGGTTAATTCGGCTAATACAGAATATAATAATAATATATAAATAAGAATAATATAAAAAATATGTTGATCTCATATAAATTGTTTATTTGTTATAATTATTTCAATGGTTCTCTTATGTAATCCAATATGTAATATATGCATTTGTTATGTGATATGCTGTAAGCAAAAAAAAACATGTCCTTCTCGTGTGGACATGTTTTTTTGTTTGCAATAATATTTGCTATAATACATATTTGGTATAATATTTACAGAACCCTGCTTTGCAAAATACTAAAATATTAAAACCAGTTTTGCAAAATACTAAATGTAATTATATTATCTATAGCATTTTTCCCTGCAATAATATTTCTTATGGATCAGTAATTCTTTTTTAATTAATTCTAAAAACTTTAGCCATATAATAAGAATAGCGCAAAATAGTTACATAAAAAAATATGAATGTGGGACGAAACCAATAAACTAAACTAAATACATCATGACCTATAAAAACATTCCTCTTAATTCCCGCGTTTTAATATTTATGTAATGATGTACACAACGCAGACGGTTGCACAGAAAATAATAGTTGGGATGTTCATATTCTAGCTATTCAGTCAAATATCGATTTACGAATCAAACTTTTAATGTATATTTTATATCTGTTGTAACTTTCATTGTAGTGAGCTGTAAGTAATGTAAAAGTCAATTTTTGTCTTACACATAATTCGAAGGATTTCATGCTAAGCTGCATATTGATTTTGTTTTCTTATTTATAGATATTATAGATAAAAGAGAAATAATATAATGTTTCAGAGAAAAACAATAACATAATGTTTCGGATTAAGAGTGCGATTTTATACAGGTTTAGAAATTAAAATATTCACACGAATTCAAGTTCATAGACACAAACCACACACACACACATATATATATATATATATATATATTTTTTTCCACTCGCTTTTTAATTTATGTTTAAGACTCGTTGGCTGAATTTCGTCTCCTGCCGTCACGTAAATTTCTGATTCAATGGCCAGTCGGCTGATGGCATCGTGATGACGCGTAGGGATTTCAGTTGCTAATGTGTATTGTTGCATAATTAATGCACATAGTGGATGTTGCGCATTCTATTGCTTCATTAAGTGTGGCAAAATCTCGAGTTCGGGTATAGATTGAAGGTACCCATTTACGTCTGGTGTGTTAAATCAAATAACTCAGTGTCTACTATGGGGTTTACTTCACATTACCTATTGAGAATAGCAATATCGTAGATGTGAAAACGAAACTCAATACTGCTCAATCTGGAAGAGACCACATATGTTTTATTATACTTTTCATATTAATACAGGGAACAAATGTGCTACCGAAGGTTTCAAGGCTCAAATTTGCCCATATCTCAAGAGAACAAGACTCAGCAAAATGGTAACATTTCGTCAGGCGCTAATACGAATTTATAAAATACCGTTAAAAGAAAATTTTTATAAGACACCATGTTTGCAAATGATAACGCCATAAAATATATAAGTATGTATACAAATCAAATTAAGGTGGTGGAAAGTTAGCCGAATTTGTTAAAATATTTCCATTTAGCAATCATTTGTGATTTGAGATTGAGGCATCCCCTTTGAGTTGAATTAAATATTGTTCTGATTTGACAACTCTTTTAAAATCCTAATTGAGAGAGGGTGTGTGTGTGGGGGGCTGGAGGCACTGTTACAGAAAGAGGTCACAAGAGTAAAACTATTCAAGCCATATGGCTTCGTTTTCAGGGTTCTTAATAGTGATACGTTTCTCATGTATCATTAAAGTATGTTGATATAAGGATACCATTCCATGAACATTGCAAGCTAACTCATGCATTCTAGAATGACATCAATAAATGAAGAGAATTAATAATTATATCTTTTATTCAATAATCAAATTGTGAATATATCAATATATTCATACAAGAATAATTGGTTTGAACTACCATTTTTTCCGTAGTTTTGTTTACTGTTAACTTTCATACAAAATACTGTCAGAAGAATAAAGCCCACTGAATATTTCATCTTCTAAACAATTTTAAAATTCTTTTACATTATATACGTATGTGTATACATATATATATATATATATATATATGTATATGTATAAATATATATATATATACGTATGTGTATACAAATATATATACGTATGTGTATACATACATATATATATATATATATATGTATAAATATATATATATATATATATATATATATACATAATATAAGATCAAAAGATGGTTAAAGGAGTTCAATATATTTTATTATGCGCATTTCAAAAACAAACATCATCAAACAATAATATTTGTGTTTTCATCAGATAAAACAGGAGAACATGATATGAAGGCTAAAAAAACACTTGTTGATAGTGCAGTTTTAAATCAACATATGAAAAGTGGTTTTAGATTGATGTGTGATATTGGGAAAAATATTTTATTTAGAGAGGGGGGGAGAGAAAAGGATGAAAAGGGAAGGAGATGAGAGGGAGAGATGGGTGATAGAGAGAAAGAGATAGTTTTTATAACTGAGAGGAGATATATTTTATATAGAGGGGTTGAAAACCGTTGGAAGATACTGTATAAATTAAAAATTTTGAAAATTAACGAAGGGAGGATATGTGCGAGGAAAAAATATATTATATTTAGGGAGGGGGGGGGGTGGAAAGGATGAAAAAAAGGGGAGGAGATGAGAGTGAAGGTGGAAAGGGAGAGATGGGTGATAGAGAGAAAGAGATAGTTTTTATAACTGAGAAAAAGATATAATGTTTTAATATAGAGAGGTTGGGAACCGTTGGAAGATAATGTATAAATTAAAGGAATTTGAAAATTAACGAAGGGAAATTATGTATGAAGATAGAGAGAAAAAAATAATAATTGTGGGTGAATATTCTAACGTCAAAAGAAGAAATGTAGGAATTTTAAAATTAGCAAAGAGAAAAAGTTTATGTGTAGAAGGATTTGAGAAAAATAATGTGAAGTTAAAGTTTGTATATTGAATTCATATGTATTAATAATGAGTTCGTTGATGGGGAGAAAAACATAATAATAAATTAAGGATGAAATTGAGATTAAAAAGATTTATGATAGAGAGAAAAAATAATAATGATTGCGGATGAATACTCAAAATGTCAAAAACAAATGTTATTGTTTTACGAGGAGATAGAATGAGGGTAATGAGTAAACGAGTATTATAGAGTGTATAATGCCCTTTAAAGTAAGGTAGATGGGTATATTTTAAAGAATATATGAGTATATATTAAAAAAAATATATAATAATAAATTAAGGTTGAAATTGAGATTAAAAAGATTTATGATAGAGAGAAAAAATAATAATGATTGCGGATGAATATTCAAAATGTCAAAAACAAATGTTATTGTTTTACGAGAAGATAGAATGAGGGTAATGAGTAAACGAGTATTATAGAGTATATAATGCCCTTTAAAGTAAGGTAGATGGGTATATTTTAAAGAGGTGTATGTATATGTGCCTTTGAGAAAAGATTCTAAATTGATAAAGAATTGAATATTAACTGTATACTTTGTGAAAAGTTCTATTAAAATATACCCATCTACCTTACTTTAAAGGGCATTATACACTCTATAATACTCGTTTACTCATTACCCTCATTCTATCTCCTCGTAAAACAATAACATTTGTTTTTGACATTTTGAGTATTCATCCGCAATCATTATTATTTTTTCTCTCTATCATAAATCTTTTTAATCTCAATTTCATCCTTAATTTATTATTATTTTTTTCTCCCCATCAACGAACTCATTATTAATACATATGAATTCAATATACAAACTTTAACTTCACATTATTTTTCTCAAATCCTTCTACACATAAACTTTTTCTCTTTGCTAATTTTAAAATTCCTACATTTCTTCTTTTGACGTTAGAATATTCAGCCACAATTATTATTTTTTTCTCTCTATCTTCATACATAATTTCCCTTCGTTAATTTTCAAATTCCTTTAATTTATACATTATCTTCCAACGGTTCCCAACCTCTCTATATTAAAACATTATATCTTTTTCTCAGTTATAA
>OZ024740.1:368998234-369055734 GCA_964016885.1 Eledone cirrhosa
AACATTTCCTGCTGAAAAAAGCAAGATTCAACTCAGCTGCACGAATTACAAAGAAAATATTCGTATACATGTGCATATGTGGGGTTGTGCACGTGTACGCATACACATATGCCTATGTATGTGTATGTGGTTATATAGATATATGTGTGCATGTGTTTTTCCATGTCCGCATACATTTGTAAATACATGTGTGATTGTGTGCATATATGTATAAACGTGATTCCCAAAACCATTTTATATATATATATTTTCTTTTTCAGATGCGAGAAAACCCATAAACCCTCCATCTCAATTCTACTTTTGCAAAGCATAATAACTCTGAAACCAGTGAAGGAAACAAATAAATATTTTTAAAATACTCCAGTTGCATTTTAGATTTCTTTTCGTTATACTTTCACTCGTCTAGCACATCTCGTTTTTTTTTTCATTAAAAAAAGAGGTCAATATCTTATATATATATATATATATATATATATATATATATATATATATATATATATATATATATATATATATACATATTTATAAATATACATAAATATTTATAAATTCCTAAATTTATAATAAATTGAAGTGAAAGCAACTGGTGCGTGTGTTTCTTATTGGCAACATGACCCTCCCAATGTATAACAATATATATATATATATATATATGTGTGTATATATATTTTCTTAAATCTAAATAGTGAGTCTTGTTTGTCTGGAGTATTGCAGGTTCATCACAGGGTTATGAAATGAATGTTCAAATTCTACGTGGTATTGAGTACATCTTTTTTGTGGGAATCCAATTCCCTATGAATCCTATTCAGGCACTTGGCCTATCTCACGTTTAATTAATACTTAATATATGCGATGTTACATAAGCTAAATATAATAATATACTTCCATGGACATCCGCATACTGTTGTTTTGTCGTTGCGACGAGATTGATTTGCAACGCATTCTTTATTCATGAAGAACATGAGTAACAATATTAAGTAGACAAGAAATACTGAATAACTGTAATAAAACATTGCAACTGGTTAGTTAAATATCTTTGTAGATAAATTACATTCTTGATACAATCCCGCAATCTCAAATGTGTGAGTGATTGATGCCGTTATACTTTTTCTTCATCTTTACGAATATAGCTTTATTAGCAGTATTCAACTGCGTATTGATATACATGAAATGCAGTTTAAACATCTAGTGGATATATGATTCATCTGAACTCAATCAATAGTACGATTCCATCTCACACTCTTTCTGTCTTTCTCTACGTTGGAATTTGCGTTACAAATTACCCCAAAAAAGAAACGGATATTATCACAAATATATATTCAGTGTATAATTCCGGCAGTCATTTGACATTTTCAATCATTCTGTAGAGCATTTATCATCTATTGCGTAGGTTATCGAGGTATATCTCACATTAATAAATATCAGCACCTTAACAAAACAATGAATAACATTATCTGCATTACATTTCTGCCATTCATTTCTATTATGTTTCAATAGATACGAACAAGGAAACTGTACAGTATTTTGCAATATATCATAAGTCTTTTCAAACTATGCTTTCTTATATTAGAGCATTGTATTCGAAAACTATTCAATTACTCTTCCTTCAAAAAGGAAATTATTGACAAAGAAAGCAGATGATGAAGGTGTTCTATTCATTACATTTCACTATATTTATTTTCCTCTCCAGTGAATAATACTTGAAGGATTTCCTAACTTGTATGTCTTTTTTCGGTGAATAATATGAGTAGATATTGTAATTTTACCTGATGATACGTTTGGAAATTGTTTTTGGCTACCATATTATTCTTCATAGTTTACTCGGGAGGTTCTGATAAATAAAGGACTCTCCGGTATTGAACTTTGCCATCCTATCCCTTGTAGGAATTTAATTTCATATTAAACAGATGAGATTTCTTTTAGATTATATAATTTTTTCAAGAATATATAATGACTTCATTATATTAATTTCACCACTATACAGCTAGGCATATATGTGTAATCGAAGAACATTATACATTGCATAACTCCTTTTGAATATTAATTTAATAGTATATTGAACATCTGAGCATAATGATAAATTAACTTCCTTATTTCCTATCAATACATGACTTAACTACAGTACAATCAATAAACGCAAATCAGTTCCAATAAATAGCTCTTTTGATATGAACCAGAATGAAGTTGGGAAATTAATCTAAAAGTGTTATTTCTTGCTTTGCTTCTTGATAATTAAACCAGTAACATTACGGGTCAAATTTAACTTTGATCCAGAATTCATTTAACCAACTGTCTCTATTATCATTCCTTTTTTAAATCAATTGAACGTTGTAGGGCTGTTGGACGAATAATTTTACAGAAAAAAAGTAATGTTGAAATAACAAACCTTTAGAAATTAAGCCCATGTGCTAGGTAACAAATGTTTCTAAGCCAAACCTTTAGAAATTAAGCCCATGTGCTAGGTAACAAATGTTTCTAAGCCACCCTGTTCTATTTAATCATAACAAAGAGAAAGCATCATTAGAATAATTACCACGAAATCATATGGAAATAGCAGAGTCAGCAGCATTTCAGTGGTGCGATATTAACTGAAGACGACATGATAAATTCCCATCTTGTTTTCTATTCTATCCATATATTCCAAGGTGCAAAGCAGAAGCACAAGTCCCGATGTGACATTATTACTTATTAAAGACACAAATGTCAGAATTCGTAGTTTGAAAGCCACGACAATGCGGATTGGACTGAAAATAATTAACTTTTGAGAGAAATTACGTTAATTTATTCATATGTCCTGATATTTTGTGATCAATATCTCTTCTTCCTTCTTCCGAGGAAAATAAAGGATCTATGCCAGTGTCCCATACTGGTGGGAAGTGGTTTTATTTTTTTTCCCAACCTCCTTTGTTTTTAAAAATTAAGGTCTGGACAGGTCAAGGGAGCACAGAGTTATATCCATTTAAATCGGGTTAGACATATATATACTGATGCATACAGACACACACGCACGTGCATACACGTGTGTGCCTAGTTGTATGTTAAGTATTGTGAGCTTAATTCTAGTCTATCATTGATTTGCGTGTGTGTTGTGGCTATGAATAATGCTTCCTTAATTATGAGATTGCCGAGCTTTCTTTCTTTTATTTCAACTGTTATTTTTGTGTGGTGTATTTTACATTTTTCTAAGTGTTTCTTGAAGGAGGAAGCGTTAGTGTTAATGAGCTCCTTAATCCTGATGTGTAGGTGTCTTGTGGTGTTACCTATATAGAAGTTGTCGCAATTATCACTCTCGACTCGGTACAGACGCAGGCTTCGTGGCATATGTCTGTTTTATCGACTGGGCAACTGGCCAGCGTGCAGCGTCTGTCGTGTTATCTAGGTCGATTCACATATAGTTGTAGCGCAGTGAAATACCCGAGTGAGCTAGTTGTAAGTCTAGCCCTTCTCTTCGGATGGCCCTTCGGATGGCCCTGCGGATTTTGTTGTGACATCACTGAAATGTGGAAGCGTCGGAAAGGAGATGTTGGTGGAGTGCATGCTTCGAATGCGGTGTTTCCTATTTCTAATGTGGTTGGCAGAGGATGTCAGTTAACCGATTGGCTTAAGCACTTCCAAGAAGTGCTTGTTGTGCGTATCTCGGTCTCCTGTAGTGCTGCATTTATTCCAGATGCGTCTCAGTTCATTCCTTATGTATCCGGACTTGGCATCAAGGTGGAGGGCCGATATGAAATGGATAAACAGATCCCTGATGGCGGTGTTTCAGTAGAAGCTGGTGTGGATGCCCTCTGTTTCCGTTACCCTGAGTTGGAAGTCTAACAGGGAAAGGAATCCAGTGTCATCGGGGTGCTACATGCTGGAGAATTCCGTGTATATGTTGGCTCCTTCTTCACGGGATGGTGTAAGGATGAATATGTCATCTACATATCGGATGAAGAAGGCACAGTGGTGACAGGTATTTCAGGGCCCGGCGTTCCCCCTGGTTCATTTAAGTGATGGCCAGCAGGCGCGATATGTTGGATCACATAGGTAGTCCGGTTGTCTATCTGTATGTGTGATGGTAGAAGGTGAAGTAAGTGTTATCCAATGTGATAGTTATAAACTGGTGTATGACTGCCGGGTGGAGGTGATTGTAATAAATGTCTCAGAGACTATGCAGCCAGTTAATAAGTTGACAGCTGTGTGAGCGGGGACTGTAGTGTAGAGGGAGACAACGTCGAGTCTAAAGGTGTACCTATTGATACTACGTTAGTCTGTTTGGAGTTGGTGGAGTCTTTGAATAACTTCATAGGAGCTCCTGACACATCCGAGGAAGCTAGAGAGCATTGTCTTACGTATCTGGGTGAGGAGCCAGGAAAACTGATATAGTGGACTTTCTAGGCTGGAGACGATGGGTCTAATTTGGAGTTTAGTATTATTTCTGTGGGTCTTAATGATGTGGTAGAAAGTATTCAGTCTGCTAACTAAAGATAAAGTTGTTCCTACGTTTGGGTCTTAATGAGGTGGCAGAAAGTAGTCAATCTGCTAACTCTAATGATAAAGTTATTCCTACGTTTATTTGTGAGTTGTCTTCTTCTGCAGATGTCAGACGAGATGATGTTGACTCGTTCTTCGATCTGGGCTGCAGTTATGTCTGAAATATATGTGTACAGTCCGTCATCGCTCAGGTGTTCAAATGCCAGGTCATCAAATGTGGCCTGGGAAATGACACAGAATGTCTTCTCTTTTTCGGGGTTAGATGAGGTCCCTTTCTAGCAGCTTTTTCAGGGCGAGTTGTTGAGTCCCGGAGAGATTTGGGGGTATCCTCTTCTGTTTCCGCAGCATACTGAATATAGACTGCTCCAGTCTCGCGAGTTTCGTATCAAGGTCACGGTTGGCAGGTGAAGGACAGAGTTGGTTGTTTAGTTGGTATATCAGTGGATATGTCATTTTTTCTCGTGGAAATGTCACTTTTCTAAAAGCATATATAGTCACATTAAGGCAGGGGCGATACGTTTTCTCCGACGACTAAACAAAACATTCTTCTGGGAAGCAGACTTGCTAATAGACGTGATATTATCATTTCAACTCAAACAAGTGAAACATGTTTAGAGAAATGGGGCGGAAACAGTTGCTGTCTCGGAAATTATGATCAGTCAGACAAATGGAAGAAAAATATTGTTTCTGTGGGATTAATAGATAGTAGTTTAATCATAGTGAGCTTTCACCTAGGAGAAAACCTCGGTGACACAATCTTCAGAGGAAAGCTTATAGATACCTTTCAAAGTAGCACCAGGAAGAAAATCAATTAAGTAATCCAAACAGCTCGGTGGTAAGAAAATGAAATTTGTGACTTGGGGGCTTTTGATTAATAGAATATTCACATATTGACAGAAACTACAACATAACCGGAATTGAGAAGATGATTAAGTTTTTCCGTTTAAAAAGAAATTATTCCCTAGCAATTGTGAGACTTACCCAAAAGTAACCATCGATACTGCTCATACGAATCGCAGAATCTTGTTCACAGATTAGGTTGATCTCGCATTGAGGAATCACTATTAGAAATTGTGGAATAACGGTTGTTTCCTATTTCGTAGAGCAGTTGGTTGATTAATGTAACACGAGAAATTAGCCGTGCTAATTTCCTTTGGTTTTCCCATTGATATCAATTTACCATGTAAGCCAACAGAATATTTACCACATCACTGCTTCATGCAACATTAAATTTTATCAGAGTAGGTTTTAGCTGTTACGACCTAAGATTATTTATTTTCCATGGAAACAAAGCAACATCGCTGACAGAATAAGAGTTTCTGCAACTTGACCTGATTACTGAGTGCTCTATCAATTTGTGTGTCCACTAAGCTTTAAGGAGCCACAGGCAGGATATGTTTCGGACTGATTTGATGACTGTAAATGAATTATATATAAACTTTTAATGGTTAGATGCCAATCCTGTCACGTATAAATTTACATATATTACAGAGGAATAGGTCAAATGAAGTATTCTAATAAAAGGAAAAGAATGTATGCCAGTGGCATCGTAAATCGTAAATCAATGCCATGATACATTCCTTTACTTTCAACATATAAGAAATCCGATATAATTGCATTCATGTTCTTTTATCCAGAACTAATGAATTACTTCCGATAAATGTTGATTTGAAATGCGAAAGTTCAGAATCTACAATAAGTACAGAGATATATCTAATAGATCAGCTAAATGTATTCTATCATAATCTAATATTGTTGTCACATACTTATGTTTTTCTTAAAACATCTAACACAGAATAAACTTATAGACTGTATGTCAATTTTCAACACATATTCACTCTTTCATTATTTGGATCTAAATGAATGGATTGGCAATATCGGTAGAGGGTCGGACGCTATGCTTTCCCGTATAGAGTTACGGCCCTTGCCATTCTGAGTCCAAATCCTGCCGAGGTTAACTTTGTCTTTCATCCTTACGGGGTCAATAAAATAAAGTACCAGTAAAGCACTGGGTATTTTCTGGCCTTGTGCCAAAAAGTAGAAACAATTATTTGGATCTGAATGTAGCAACCGTTAATTCACCCAACTATGTTTTAAACAATTCATGTCAAAAACATGTACTGCTAAAAATCTAGTCAAATTCCCCTTGCATCATAGTTAATTACCTTAAGAAATGATACATGAAATAAATTAGAACGATATATATTTTACTTTACTAAACGAATGTGTAGTTACAGAAGGAACACTGTCTCTGTTCAGCTAATTCAATATGAGCATATACTGCGCAAAACCTCAAAATCTTGAACATTCCACCATTAATATTTTAACTATACTGTCATATATAATTGTTTGTATCGAGCATAATTCATCAAGCTGAATACCAGCTTGAAAAATTGTTTATTTTATAAGTTCAAATCATCTTTCTTAAAATTTAGCAAATAAAGCACGGAAACGTTGAATGAAAGCTTTATCAAGGTATGGATTGCAAGGACAGCACACTTATATAGAATGACACATGTGTTCTATTTGGAAGTTTGTAAAGGAAATGTATGTGGTGTATATACCAAAAACCCAATTTGTCTAATAGATTCACACACGCACACGAATATCAAAATATATATATAAAGAAATAATTGTTTCTACTTAGGCACAAGGCCAGCAATTACCCAGTGCATTACTGGTACTTTATTTTATCGACCCCGTAAGGATGAAAGGCAAAGTCAACCTCGGCGGGATTTGAACTCAGATCGTAACATGACGGAACTATGCTGGAAAGCATGGCGTCCGACCCTCTACTGAAAATGCCAACCCACTGCTCTTAAAGAAATAATATAATATATATATATACATATGTGTGTAAGTATATATAGATATGCATACGCACGCATACACACACATGTATATATATATATATTCACCCTATTTTACTTGTCCCAATAATTTTATTTGTTATTGCTCGCACCAACTAGAGGTATATGATTTGTAAAGCGATGAAATACCAATAAAAGTTGGAAGATCATTGATGAAGGATTAATTTTATTCATATGTAACCCATGTGCAACCACGCAACGCTCCATTTTTCTCATGTATATATATAGTTTTGCGAGGTTTTTGATATGAAATCGTGTGTCGAAACAAATATTGTTATATTTGGGGAGCGTCATATTTGTGTAATATTGCCAGAATTAATAACAGAACACACTCACTGTATGGTTGGTTTTGGGTTTTCACTTCTGTGTCTTTTATATTGGTTAATTTAATTTAATGTATTCGGTCCTCAATGTTGCCATTAACTGACCAACGGTCAAACATACAGATACAATATAGACACAAACACATATATATAGTCTATCAAAGTTCTTTCGTTGCACATCTGCAACATCGTCAGTGGTACTATTGTTTCCTCCCGTTACATTGTATGTCTACGCCATCTTTATTTAGTCTGTGTATATATTTATTTATTTGTTTATTTTATTGTGTTCTTTGCGCATGCGTTTGCGTGTGTGTATAGTGTTTTGTTTGATGTGTGTTCGTGTTCGGGTGACTGTGTATTGGTTAATGTATTCTATCTTTATAGTGTGTGTTTATATGTGTTTGTTGTTATTGTGCTTGTGTATGTATTTATTTATTTATCTATGTATTTATTTATTTATACTTCTCTTAGGTCAGTGTTGTTTGTTTGGGTGTTGTTGTTATTCTATTCATTTTTTCTGTTTAACTCTGGTATCTCTGGTTGTCGTACATGAGGTGGCTTTCCCTATTTTATGTCTAGCCCTATCTAAGCTATTCCATGATTTGCTCCTGTATAATGGGCAAATTCCTTTCATGTCCAGTTCTATGATGGTCTTATACTTCTCCATGGCTCCTTCGTATACTCTGATTCTGTCTCTTTGGTTGTAGACAGAGAACTGCATGCGGTTGATGAAGTGTTGGATGTGTCTTTCCAGTTCACTTGGGTCGCACATGCGGGACACGTTCTTCATAACTCGTACGAAGTTTGCGATCAGAATATTAAACTTTGCACTACTGGACATTGCTGAGTTCTTGAGTATCAAGTATTTGGAGGCCATGGGTTTAGCATAGTGTGAGTGGAGAATGTGGGCTTTCTCGTCTATAGTGTTAATCCAGAGTTCCGTGTCTAATGCAGGTAGTCTATTGTTAGGGTGTTTGGAAGGGTAGTCGATAGTTACAGTTATACTCTGGTGTATGGAATTAGCTATCTGCTGGATGCTTTCCATTGTGCTACGTTCCTAATACAACTTGTAAGTACTCTCTTGTGGGGATGTTCTTATTACTATATTGATATCGTCTACGTAACGAGAGTACATGATGAGGTCTATTGAGCTCTCATCAAGGAGATCTTTAAGTCGCCTTTCCCACCATACCATAAAAAGGTTGGCAACGTCACCAGCTATGCTGACGCCAATGGCTGCTCCCTCATTTTGGGAGTAGATCTTCTCGTTGAACTTGAATATGTGGCCCTTTAGGGTAGTTTTGATACTAGTCAATATTGCATGTGCGACCATTTTTCTTACCTGATCATTGTTTTGGGGGGTCCGTATAGCTTTGGTCCACCCAATCCACCTTCCCATCTTATGGGTCTATTGGGGCAGAAACGTCTAATGTCATGGCTGTCTAGGTAGTCAGTGTCGTATGTAAGTCTAAGTAGGAGGCCCAGTTCGTCTGTGTGAACGTCGCAGAACCCCACCTCACTCTCAATGATCATATCCACACATTTTTCCACAGCAAAATCAATGTTAATGGATGGGTACAGTGATACCACATCCATACTGCCTATTATGCAGTTGGATAGGTTCCTGTTTTTGTTGCACTCACTGATTCTGCTGACGAGGTCCTCTGTACTGTTACATACATCTGAGGACATCTTGATTATGGGGCGTATAACCATTGAGAGGAAGTGGAAGATCCTGTAGTTACTAGCTATATTTGCTCCGCATACGGGTCTTGTTGGTGGGCCTATAGTCATGTCGTCGACTCCCCTGTGGTCTTTGCGGAGCCCATACAAGGGTCGTATGCCATTTTTAGACGCCTGGAAGTTGTTGGCAGTGCGTCTGCTTGGGTTTAGGATGTCGGGCCACATCATCATGTGAGCGTTGAGGATTTTCTCTCTCCCATCATGTATTTGCTGTGCAATTTCGCTCGTGATGGTGATGTCGGGTTGCATAGCCTTGATGTAGTTCGGCATGCTGTCTATTGAGATCCTACCAGACTTATCCGTGGGTAGACATACAACCTCACCATCCCTTGTGCGCTGCTTGAGGCTAACCAAGCCTTCTACAGGTTTCCTCCCAAGTTGTTGGACTTCTGGTCTGCTCTGTCTCTTAGTGTACCGGTCTACTATTTGTCTAATCGTATTTCTAGCTATAGTAAACTGTGTCTCTGTTTCGTCATCTATTTGTTGTGGTATGCAAACTCCTTTATTAAAGGGTAACCTCGTAGGATAGATATTGCCCATCTTATATGTTTTGTCATTTGGGTTGAAGAATCGTTTCTCTAAGGGGTTGTCATTATATCTATCGTCATAAGGGCGGGGGATTGGCATTATCGGTAGAGGGTCGGACGCCATGCTTTGCAGCAAAGAGTTATTCCCCTTTATAGTCTGAGTTCAAATCCCGCCGAGGTTAACTTTGCCTTTCATCCTTGCGGGGTCGATAAAATAAAGTACCAGTAATACACTGGGATAGTTGCTGGCCGTGTGCCAAAAGTAGAAACAATTATATCTATCGTCATAATTGTGTGTGTTGCTATTATTGTTATTATGGTGGTTGTTGTTGTTCCTATCATTAGCATTATTATTATTGTTATGATTGCTAGATGTATTGTTGCTATGATTGTTAGATGTATTGTTGTTATGGTTGCTAGATGTATTGTTGCTGTGATTGTTAGATATATTGTTGCTGTTTTCTCCACCGTTATTGTTGTTGTTACTGCTATTTCTATCATTGTGGTTGTTACTTTATTATGTTTCTTGTTTTTGTTGTATCTATCATTAATGTTGCTACATGTTTTATTTCTATTATTACCACTGTGGTTGTTGTTGTTGTTATTCATATTGTTACCGTTATTACTACTGTGGTCGCTGCTGCTGAATATCTAAACATAGAAAAGACCCAGCAGATATGCAAATCAGAGAGGCCAGTGAAATAGAACTTAGAAGGCCAAACAGAAAAAATGAATGGAATAACCACAACACCCAGACAAACAACACTGACCTAAGAGAAGTATTAATAAATAAATAAATAAATAAATAAATAGATAAATAAATAAATACATACACAAGGACAATAACAACAAACACATATAAACACACACTAGTAAAGATAGAATACATTAACCAATAGACAGTGAAGATGGCGTATACATATGATGGAACGGGAGGAAACAATAGACTACCGGCGATGTTGCAGATGGGCAACGAAAGAACTTTGATAAACTATATATATGTCTTTGTCTCTATATTGTATCTGTATTGTTGACTGTTGGCCAGTCAATGGCAACATTGAGGACGGAATAAATTAAATTAACCGATATATAAGACACAAAAGCGAAAAGCGAAAACCAACCAAACAGTGTTATTAATTCTGTCAATATTATTTCATCAATATGACCCCCCCAAGTATAACTATATATATATATATATATATATATATAGTTATATAATAAACAACATAGGGCAATTATTCCATTTACCAGTGGTTTCTTAAAAGCAAAAGATTTTGATTTCTCCTCAGAATGAAAAAATCCAGGATTTTTTTCATTCTGAGGAGTGAAAGCTGCTGGTTATGTGGGCCTTCATGTTCTTAGCGTAGGAGTATCCTAGTTTAAATTTGTGTCGGTTAAAGATGGAGCGGTATTTATGACCTAAGGGGAAGTTTGTATCTAAGAGGGCTAGACATTTTTTTCCTATATTGGTTTTAACGTTGAGTGAGAAGGGAGGAGAGAACCAGATAGTTTGTCTATTGATGCGCTTACTTTTCTTAATGGTGTTGTTGCTAGTGGAAGAGTAGGTGATATGTTGTGAGAAGCTGCTGTTAGCCAACGCAGTGTTATAGTATGGTGCCGCCCTGTCAAAGATAGCCTTATTAGAGGAGAGGTTTGATATTCTAGTACTGATAATCTTAACGAAGTTTCTAAAAACAGTGGGAGGATGGCATGAGTCCTTGTGAATGTAATTAAGTTTCTCGTTTAGTTTATGGAAGGGTCTGTGGGTGTGTGTGCGAAGATGTAAATTAATGTCCAAGAATTCTCACGCTAGAGAGGTTGGTGGCTATGTTATCCTAAGGCCTAACTCATTGAAGGTAGAAGCTAAGTCTTTTTTAAACCGGTCGAGGTCGTGACCACATTTATGGCTCGATAAAATGAGTCCGTTCTCACGGTATATTCCCGTTTATTTCCTGAACCACCAGTCTACCTTCAGATACCCGGACAGATGTTAATCCACGAAACTCGCGAGCCACCTATGGTCCCGCAAGGTCTCAAGTATAGGGGACACCATTCAATGGAAGGCCATCACTAAGTCCAAGCCATACGCAAGGGGAAACCAGATGTGTGGCTTATGTATTGACGAACGAATAACTATCATAAAGAGATTACGCAATAGTGATTGCCTAAACACGAGAAGTGAATTTTTCACACGTTTTCCACATGTCACCAAACATCTATTGCATAACTACAAGCCTCCGGACTGATTCTTTGTAATTTTATTTTTAAATGTTTTTATTTTATTTTCAACCAAAAAACTTTCCGGACTTTCGCAGTTATCTCGCTTACACCCACCGCACGCAGTCTAGTATTGCCTGTGTGAAGTGACCGAGTTTCTGCGCATGCGCGTTCGTACGGTTGTCCTTCCTGTTTCTATAACCATACACATCCCGAACTGAAGATCCGCGAAGGTGAAACAATTGTTCTCGGTATGGTGAACTAATTGTTGTGTAACCACTTCTACCTATCTCGTACCTTGGACTGAGTGCTCTATCACTACGGATATTACCTTCCAGTGTTCCACCACTATATATATATATATATATATATATATATACATATATATATATATATATATATATATATGTGGATGTTATATTTAATTAGTTGGGATACAACAAGCAAAATATTTTTATAACTGATATAAAGCACTCAACAAATTATTGAAGTAAATATACAATATATTAAGAAATGGAAACTATATTTATAAAGCCATATTATTTCATTATACATATTTCAAGGGCCACTAAGGCAGATTATGGTGCGCTTTCATCAGATAAAATATAATATAGGTTAGTTTTATAAATAAAGGAGATTCCAACCAGAATGGTTGCATTTTGTCAGGGTATGTCAATATATATTTATAAAACTCACCTATATTATGTTTTATCTTATGAAAGCGCACCATAATTCGCCTTGGTGGCCCCTGAAATATGTATAATGAAATAAATATGGTTTTATAAATATAGTTTCCATTTCTTAATGTGTTAATATATTGTATATATATATATATATATATATATATATATATATATATATATGTATATCCATATGTGTGCGTTTGTTTGTGTGTGTGTGTATGGGTGCGTGGGTGTGTGTTTGTGTATGTGTGTGTACAATGTATAATTCTACATAAAAAAAAGAAATTAAAATACAACAGAAAGTGAAATATTGTGTAGTCAACTTACCGAACCGTTTATGTATTTTCGGTATATCATATTTCGGAAAGATAAGTGACAAATTTCCTGAAATATTCTATCGATCTATGGAATGTTACTTTTTTTAAATTTCGATGTTTAAGGCATATATTGAATAAGATGTCTTCCTGTTATATTCCAAGACATGTGCACTATTGATTACCAATTTTATCTTAACCTAGAATAAGGTTAATCTTGAACTAAAATTTAATGAATTAGCATAAACACACACGCGACGCTGACGGGCGCACATACAGATACGAACACTCGCTCATACACACACATACACACATATACACACACACACGCACACACACACACACACACACACACACACACACACAGACACACACACACACACACACACACACACACACACACACACACACACACACACACACACACACACACACACACACACACACCCACACACACATATATATATATATATATACAACGCCGAAAGTTTGTTCTAAGAATCTGATTTTTTAAGTTTATTCCACGCCAAATTCTGCCTTTCATTCAGGATCGATAAAGCGAGTATGTTTTCAAAACGTGTGCTACTCTTTTTTCCTAACGGTTGACACATATTTATTCACCTGCATTTCAAAAATCAAGCACAGAATCACATTGCACATAGCCACACAAACAAAATCAGATATTTGACTATATTATCGCGGATATAGTAAGATGCACAAAGTAACATCCACCATGAATATATACGAAATTTTGCCCACGCTTGCACTGATATACACATTTATGTTACACTTACATATGAAGATACGCCACCAAAACACTCGCGCACACATACACACACACGCCCCCACATATCCACACATATATAACACACACACAAACACACACACACACACACATATATATATATATATATAATTGAAATTTAGTACAATCGAATCTCTGGCGGTTTGCAAGCAAATTCGGCCTACTCATATGAAATGATGAGTTAGCAAAGCACTCGATAAGGTAGGTCGTTAGAGTAATAACATACGTTCAAATAGCTTGACAAATCGAACATTGTGGTTGGCAAAATCTAACACACAATAATATACCAGAGTAACGATAGAACTAACAGGTTGAGAAAAATACACCTGGACAAATCAAACGATTATACGTTTAAAGTGTTTCTTTGAATCCGAAATCAAATATCAGACTTACGTGACTGGCAATATATATATAACATAGAAATGGCTTCTACAGGACTGTATCTGTTTCATTCGAAATAAATCATCAGGGCTTGCTGATGGTTTCCCTCTCTCTCTCTATATATATATATCCATAGCGAAAACCACGTTATACATCACGCATATCTACTCTAGATGTGCGTCATACCACGATACATACGAGGTATATTGTTCATCGCTCTACATATCTTCAGGAGCCTACACATAGTTTGTAATATCAACTGTATTACATACATAAGATAACATAAGATAAGCGGTATATTAAAAACTGTATATCAAAATGTTGTGCTTCTGTACATACATTCATTAACAGACATATATGATTAAAAATTAGGGACTAGATTAAAAATAAATTATGTGTGTATATTGACTTAAAATAAGAAGGACATTAGTTAGTCAATGGTAATTCATTAGAATCCTAGTTTGAAATTATTTTTATCCTGATATGTTGACTTCCAACGATACAAAAAAAATTGTTAACAAGAAAACATAAGTATCACGCTTATTATATTATAGTTCACATATATTAATATTATTTATAATATAAAATAATATAGGGCGGTGGATTGGTAGAATTGGTAGAGATGTGGACACTATGCTTTGTACTATAGTTTCAGCTCTTTACGGTCTGACTTCAAATCCCACCGTAGTTAACTTTGCCTTTCATCGTTACGATTTAGATAAAATAAAGTACCAATAATGAACTGGCGTAATTGCTGGCCTTGTCCCAAAAGTAGAAACAATTATTCATAATATAATACAATAAAATAAATATTATTATTTATTGTATTATTTTGCTGTTATCGAATTTATGTAAAACATTTGACACTTCAAACAATATCTAAACACCTGAAGATAGGTACAGCGATGAACAAATACCTAGTATGTATCGTGGATTGGCCCACCTCTCTACATTGAAACATATGTAAAATAAAGTCATGTCTTAAGTATAACTTGGTTATTGTCTCTATTAATAGGTTCTGCAGCTCGTATCATAAGCGTCTACAACAGAACCTCCAACGGCTGGAAAATCCTTAACCGATTTTAAATTACTGCTGTGTCAAGGACACTAGATAGCATCGATCTTCACCTATATTTACCAGGATATATATTGGAATACCTCAATATTACCGTAAATATACTATATATTTATAAATAAATAAACATACAAACAAACAAATAAATATATATATATATATATATATATATATATATATATATATATATATATAGAGAGAGAGAGAGAGAGAGAGATAGAGAGAGAGAGAGAGAGAAAGAGAAATATACCTTACATTCATGTACCTTCATTTATAGGAACACTTGTCCCACGCCAAGATACGTTAACATTGAATAACATCTGTTGTACCCTAGGTGATATATGGGGCAAGAACAGTTGTTATTAATTATTTTTTAGTGTTGAATGAATAAGTATCGTTAATCCTGAAGTATTTTTATAATGCGTCTTCACTTGGTTGCAGGTCGTTGTGATGGGATTAGAGCTTTAACAAATGATAGCAGGTCAATGTATATAAATGTATCATACGGGAACATATTGTGTCCATATACATCTATAATCCGAATCCCGCTGCATTAGGTGCTAGTGCTGATTTCTCGAACGTTCTGTTATATGCAAATATGCCTTTATAAAACAAGTATTATCTCTAAAATCCGGTACAGCAATAATCTTGCAAATTGCTATAAACGTAAAGTGGATGGTCTGGATAAGAGCAATTATAGGGGCATACAACTGTTGGATCAGGTTATGAAAGTGACAGAAAGAGTGTTATCACAACTAATCAGAGAAAGAGTCAAATTAGATGAGATGCAGTTTGTCTTTGTGCCTGGGAAAAGTATAACACATGCCATCTTCTTCGAATTTATAGAGGTGTTTGATAGATCCCGATACCTAGGTAATCTGATTAGCAATGAAGAGGGATGCTCCGAAGCCATAATCTCTAGAATAAGGACAGGATGGAAGAAGTTTAGGAAGCTGCTTCCTCTGTTGACAACGAATGTTTTCTTCCGACGAACGAAAGGTCGGTTATATGATGCCCGTGTGAGATGCGAGATGCTGCATAAGACGGATAAACTGTAGTGTGCGGGAGAAAAGACTGCGTTGGTATGGACATATGATGCGCATGGAAGAAATCCCGGTAGAAGGAAGACGCAGTAGAGGAATACCACGAAGAATATGGGTGGAGGTGGTGAGAGCTGGCCTCAGATCGCTAGAAGCTCACAGAGGTGATGTCGAGGGACCGTGACGAAAAGAATTATGCTGTGCGTAAGAGGACGCGTTCTGCCCTTGCAAGAAGGAAACAGCGGATGTAAAATGATGATGATGATGATGAAGAGGAGGAGAATGATCATGAGGATAATGATGATGTTAAGGAAATAACGATCGTGATTACTCGTATTTGGCGTACACCCCCGTGATATATAGCAGTGATATGATTATGGCGTATTAATCCTCACTCGCAGAATATGTAGATATATTTTGCATAAACATAATGTATAAGCTTCTATATGCCACCTTCTATCCTATTTTCTTTCTCACTCGCACTTTGTGTTTATGTATCAGTATAAATACATATAACTATATATGCTAATATTATTGTTCTTTCTTTGGTGAATTTTTTTCATCAGTTTCAGTTGTAAATACCAATGTTAAAACTAAACCGTTATGCCAAGCGTGAAGGATCATTAATCGCTACACTTTAAATTCTCTCATTTGTTTGCATATTAATACTGATTTCCTCTTGCACACATACGCACTTACAAACGTACACACATAATCATTTCGTTGATACCCACATATATATACACGTTACTCCTTCTTATTTCTCAGAATAATTTTTGAGAATGAATAATCGCCTATGTAATTTACACTTTTTTGCATTAATATTTATAACACGTGCCTTGTTTCCACTGATTTACATCTTTTCCCATGCGTTTTTTTTTTACCTTATCACCTCTCCCTAATTGATTTGTTTCAATGAATTATTAGATGGTTATGCATGGAAATACAAAATAATAAATAGGTAGGATTGTATGTCCCTACTTAAAGTGTGATCTATATATTTTGAACCCAATTACTTCATAACAATTGAATACAATCTGATTTTCCACATCGTCAATATTATTATTATCTTTATTCGCTGATAATTATTATGATTTCATTTTCTCCTCATTAGTATCATTATTGAGATCATCATTATCATCATCATCATCGACAACGTCGTTATAAACGCTTTCAATGTTTATAACCATATCATTATTATTAGGAACCAGGGTATACATTTTTATAGTTGATATTGTTTGTTCTAGTTATTTGCATTTTCAGTCACATTTTATCACACTATTTGGTATTTGACAATTATTTTGCATGTTCTGTATGAATAATGTTCAGAATTCTAAATATGTATTTCTAAAATTCCTGATTTTAAGCATATATTTACTGCCCAATCTTAATTTTATTATTCTGATAGCGCAGATTCTGTGTGAATAATTTCCTCGAATTTAAATAAAATATTTCAGAAAACCCTTAACTTTAGCATACATTAACCTTTTAATATTTCTACTATTCGTGTATTGTAGAATGTTATGGATGTAAAAAAATATATTAACACGCTTTAATTACATTAACATTGAGAGAATCTCGCAAAAACTGTTCAATAATAAAGTTGTTGTGCCTTAACATCAAGAGTTTTCTTCACAAATCAATATACATAAAAAACACGTGATCAGCACCTTCACTGAACGCTGATGCAAAAGAAAATTAGAGGTCATATTTCCCAACATAATGTTTTTGTAAACGTTTTTATATTTTAGATATGTTTCATGTATCATATGTCTGAGATACAGTTTGAATAGAAACAAACATACGAACGGTATATATCAATGGAGAGACTTAAAAAGGCGCCCATTAGCTTATAAAGAATACATGCATTGCATTCTGAATAAATCGTTTCAGAAGGAATAATTTAATCATTTGTAGTAGAGGAACTAAACTCCGTAAGCTGGGGAAATTGGCTCTATACCTCATGAGTATAGCAACATTTCTACACACACGAGCTACTGATAATGATGCCAGTGCAACGATCAATTTAGGTTTATCACTATTTTCCTAGAAGGTAAAATTATATATATATATATATATATATATATATATATATATATATATATATATATATATATATATATATATATATATATATAGATGTGTATATATATATATATATATATATATATATCAAGGGATTGTAACGCGGGGATACAGTAGGTTCACCCGGGTGAGCACTCGATGTTTAGGTTCACGTCTGTATCGAGGTGTAGAGCTAGACAGAGTGTAATGAAATAAATTAAGACAATGACGAGTGGTTACAGCTTCATTACGTTTATTGGTTGGTGACAAATGATTCGCCTCTTATCAGGTCAAGGTTTGATCTGCATCGATCTAGCCCGATCCGTAATCAACGTCGTCGGACCCTTTTTGGCGTTAATGAGAATATGATAGAATGAATATATACATTTTAGTATTACCACCAAAAAGGGTCCGACGAGCCGTTGTCTTATTTTATTATATATATATATATATATATATATATATATATATATATATATATATATATATATATATATATATATATATATATATATAAATATATATACGGTGGCTGCCAACTCGTTTTCGAGTACGGACACTACTTTATATCCATGTAGGAGAACTCCTACAGATGCGCTGAACCAATGTGACTTTAGTTCCAGCCAGCGACTTGAAAACTCTGGTACAAACACTACACCTGTGACAATTATTAACACATAGTGCTAGGCCCATGGTACCATGTGACGACAAGTGCAGAGAGATCTCCAGATATAAAGCAATGCCTGTGCCGTGAAGCTTTTATAGTGAGCAAAGGCACTGCATAAAGCCAGTCCCACTCTCTCAACCAAGATATTTACCAAAAAGAAGAACAAGTCAACATCATTGGATACCATCAGAGTTGCAGGTGTTATATCAGAGTTTTCCTTCTCCTAGAATTCTACCTTGACAAAGGCTAAGAGGTCATCTCTCCCAGTGATTTTGGATGGCCATTGACTCTTAAGAGCTCCTTTGCCCTTTCACAGGTTTTGTTTTTAGTCCTGCAGGATGACTAAAGTCACCCTCCTCACCAAGAAACCTTGGTGGGACTGCCTGTTTAGTCGCCAATGACCCAACCATGAGACAGGTTGTACTGTGATACATGTTACCAGTAGCACCAACTGGTGACCTGACATAAAATATATATATATATATATATATATATAGCCAGTGAGTGCCAATATAGTTAATTAAAGAATTGCCTCTCTGTTTAGTATTAGATTATATGAGACATTACAACATAACAAGAGTAGATACAATTTTAACTTTTATGAAGTCACTCGATTGGCTAGAACTTGCAACCAACTCCACCACAAATTATACTCTGGCGTCATAAAATATAAAATCCTTGATTTGGAAATTGGAATCTTAAATACATTATGGGTGAAAATAAAAGCCTCATGGTCATAGGGAAAAATAAATGGAATATTCCGTGGTCTGAATTACACCAATAGAGAAAGCAAACAAAAAGCATTTTTGTATTACTTATCATGGTTGGAAATTGTGCCCACTAACTGAAAAGAAATACCACAACCACCCAGAAGAAATTTTGGGCGGGATTCATATCATCAATGGCACATTAGCTGTTAATGTTCCTTCTTATCTTATTAATCACTAGCATCTTCAAAAATGGAATTAAATTATATTTAAACCATGAGATGAAACTCTTAGCCTAACAAGCAAAAATAATCTATTTTACTTATGAGTATCCAACATCCCTTATTTGTGATCGCAGACTGGTAGTATATGTAATGCACCCCATTGTTTAATATAAATAGAAGGAAGAATCGAAATCGAAATTATAATGTTTCTGTCGATGCATTAAGTGGAATATTGTGAGTTATTGATTTAGTAGTTTCAATCGTCTGCGGTGGTCTCAAATGGGAGGATGAATGCTGGTATATATTTACAATGTTTAAATATGGTAAGAATATCAAGCATCTTTCAAACGATTATTGAAAATATATTTCAGCACATGCTTGCTAACATCATAGACACCAATAATGATAAAACACAGCATACATAGAAAATGAAAAAAAAAATTGAAATGCAAGATTTACATATCAATGTTGAGCAGACGTGCTCATTTAGTGAGTGCAATGGCTACTGCTGTCGTTATTTCTCCTCTTGCAGTTATGCAATTATATTGCCTCGAAGGAAAAAAGAGACCTGATCCGATTAAGTATAAAAATAGTTTATTCGATTCAGGGCTATGTTGAATAAGATGGTGTGTTTTTTACGTGTGTAACGTATGCAGGAATATTATAAGCATATATTACCTGCAACAAATGAATGTAAAGCACTATCATAAAATGTAGAAAAAAATAAGTGTTGCGCTTAGTCTATGTCGAAAATAGTAAATAATTTGTCTCATTATGTTTTTAGATATTTATAGACAGAAAAGAACTAATTCAACTCAAACAATACGAAAAGAATTTCCAAAACACAAACTTCTTCCATTTTTTGAATGAGTATAAATTGATCACTTCGTATTATCTTTTGCATCATTATATTTGTTAAAAAAGATATGGAATGTAGGATTGTTTCTGGTGCATGAAGAGAAAGAAACATAGACAGCAAAAAATCCATACACCATTATGCTGCACAAATATAAGAAGCTGAGAGATTGATATATCGATTGGATTCGCGATTAAATATATATATATATATATATATATATATAATATATATATATATATATATATATGAGAGATAGAGAGAGACGGAGGGAAGGAATGAGAGAGACATGCATATTTACATAAAGAAAAGCGCATGTGCATTCGCGAATATATATAAGCAATCGTATATAATCGCTTCTAAACAAACAATCAGATATAGAATACATATATGTGTGCAAAGGAAACCTTACATAACATGCCACCCAATGTAAACCACAAACGCACGTACATATATATATATATACTCACACGCATATGTATATATATATATATATATATATATATATTATGTATATACATATATATATTTATATATATATATATATACATATATATATATATATACAATATTCAATACTTAAACAAAGAAAGCCTTAAGCGATACTCTGACCAACTCCATCTCACTCAACAAACATTAGGATATACCTAAGTATTTTCCCAATTTAGTTTTTGGGGTGCTAACTAATCAGTATTTCGAGGATAGCTGGTTGTATTATTTTAAATAAGACATTATTAAATAAATAATTGTGTCTACTTTAGGCACAATGCCAGCAATAACCCAGTGCATTACTGGTACTTTATTTTATCGAGCCCGTAAGAATGAACGGCAAAGTCAACCTCGGCGGGATTTGAACTCAGATCATAAAGGGACGTAACTATGCTGGAAAGCATGGCGTCCGACCCTCTACCGATACTGCCAATCCACCGCCATTATTAAATAAATAATATATGTATTTATTAAAATAACAGATTAAAGTTTAAGAGACAAGAATCGCTGCCTTCACACTTAACGGGATCTTCTGAAGCTAAATTATATTTACTCACACGCACACACAGACACGTACATACACACACACCCACCTACACACACACACACATATATATATATATATATATATATATATATATATATATATATATATATATATATATATTCAAATCAGCAAACAGCGAAAGACGCCTTCCGGACTTGTCCGACAGAAAACCTTATCCCCCACCCCGGAAAAAAAACCCAGTTGATGGATGTGAATCCGAAATATATAGGGACTATTAAATCTCTCCCAAGGTAACTCTCTCTTGTGTTGTTATTTTTATTTTTATCCTTTTACTCTTCCCTCCATTCTACACATCTCACACATCTTATACACACCACGCATCTCAACGTACACCCACTTACATCTCTATCTCCACCACCGGACCTTGTTACCCGGAGATTTACCCATTTGCATTGTCGAGGCTTCCAAACGACTTATAGATATATATAGATATATATATACTTCTTCATTTGATTTATAATACACTTCTTTATGGTAAAGTCAACATTTGGCCATATCGAACTACTTTTTCTAGTAGCACGTAGCCTACCTATTTCCACCTTTACTACCCTCCTGATGGTCACTTGTCACCTGATAGTTCTTCCATTCGAAATGTTCACTCATAGCAAAGAATTTTCGTTCTGTACCGCGAAAGTCTCAATGATTTGAGATTTCTAACTATATTCTACTCGGAGTATCGTTAATTTCTTAATGAAACTGCAGTATGGACATTAAAGTGAGTAAGTAAAGATTTTGTCTTATCTTGTTTGCTTTTCCCATACATGATTTTATTAAGCTCTGAATGGGTTGATTTTGTTAATTCCTTCATAGAGCCAAAATTAGTATCGGTTTGACGCCTTTGTTTGTATCTATATTTGTATCTATGCTTGTGTATATATATATACACCTTCATTTAATTTATATATAAATACATACACACACCCCTATATATACATATATATATATATATATATATATATATATATATATATATATATATATATAAAACTACGGAAATTAAATTAAATTAATTACATGTTAATTGTATATATATATATATATATATATATATATATATATTAATTAAAATAACAGATTAAAGTTTAAGCAAAGAATCGCTGCTTTCACCCTTAACGGGATCTTCTGAAACTAACAAAATCAATCTGTAAACATTAGTATACGACTTCGTTCATACCATAATCGTGGTCCTGTCTTTGCGTGTAATTGTTTTTCACCTCTCCTATTAATGACGTAGTATATTCGTTTTTCCTGTTCTTTGCCAGGGAACGTTTCCACGAACCAAAGTATCGTCTTCCTGTTTTCCTCCGGTTGCCACGTTTTTTGAAATATCCACTTCTGCGTTTACAGTTGGACTTTGTTAGTTTCAGAAGATCCCGTTAAGGTTGAAGGCAGCTATTCTTTGCTTAAACTTTAATCTGTTATTTTAATAAATATTTGCTCTACGGTTCTTATATATTTGATATATATTTATCCTTATCGAGCCCTCTTTGCATTTTAGTCTTCAAATTTATTATTATTACTATATATATATATATATATATATATATATATATATATAATATTAAGGATACTATTTTTAGTTATGTATATTTTAAACTATAAACAGGGATGATCAGTAATTTATTACTACCTTATTACCAGTAAGATAAATAGATCAACGTAAGAACACCAGTTATTCTACCAGGCAGGTATATAGAATTCACAAGAATCAAAACTATGTTCAAAACATTTATTCACTTACAATTGTTTCTTCGAAACCTGGGCTTGGAGTCTTCGGAGCAATGTTTAATAGTTGTACATATAATAGACTTCCCAGTCAACGCAAGAGATATACAGATACATATATATATATATATATTGATGTACAGTGTGGAGCGACATATGTTATACTATAGTATACTATAGTATTATACTATTTGTATAGTAATTCAAATTAAAATCAAAGTTAAAATACAAGCGACAGATAACACAGATAATGCAGGTGAATAGTTCAATAATCATATCTAGTAGATTGTGTATGCGTTAGTCATACATGGAGCATGCATGTGTGTCCCATTTATATAAGAGTATTGTGTGGCAAGGTATGGCATGTAATACAAGCACCTTAAGCGGGTAAGCAAGAGTATTATGGTGGTTGCAGTGTGTGCGTGTGTTATCAAATTCACTCTAAATACAGTCTACTCTCAAAACATATTAAAGGTCCAATTAGATTGGTGTTTGCATAACCTTAGGCAAGCTAAGGAACAGCGTACGGCTGTTTGCGTGATAAAATTAGATACATCTTTTGAGTAAACAAATGTATCCCCCATATACAATGTCATTAATCTATCCATTTAGTTATAAATGCATATATAATTCATATATAATTCATTGTTCCATATTGCATATAAGTTAGTCAAATCCCTTATGTTAATAAATTAATCCTATATATACCCTATGTTATTACTCTATACATTTAATTACAAGTGCATATATAATTCATTGTTGTATCTAATATTTAAAGTTTATATAAACTGTATCATATTTCAATCCCTATATAATTATAAGTAATCAAAAGTAATTATATTAAAGGGTGGTGATTATAGGGATATTTCCAGTTTCTAAAGTTATAGATAGAATTATTTGTGTAGAGCAAATAGTGTGGTGTAGTGGTGGAAGGGACGTCCTTGAGATGCAGTGCTAAAAGTGGTGATGAGTTCAAATCTGACATTGTTATATACTAGGTTTAAAGTGTTGGAAAGAGTGTCGGAAGCGGTGTTGGCACGACGCAAACACCTCCGGTTTTTTATTAAGGAGGTTAAGATTCGAAAAGATTATAGTATGGGTGTCTAGTAGACATAGGTTACAGAATTTATGAGGTGGTTTATACGATGCAGCCCTACCTACAACCTCCCATTGAAGTCTATATGATCTATTCCTAGTTTTCAGATAGTGTATGTAGCAAGATAGTGAAGTGGAGTTGGCTAGATTGTGTCTTTTGAAAGAATGGAGATGTGAGTTGTATCTCGTTTTGAAGCAGTTCGAAGTAGAGCCTATATATGTTTCAGAAGAATTGCTAGTTCTCACCGTGCATGAGTAAATAAATGTCCTTGATTAAGCAGTTTTTACCCAAAGGGCTGGTTCTATTAGATCTACAGTTACATTTATTTTGGATGTTATCCTGTCGGATATTATGTTGTGTAGAAGTCTGGTTGCTAGGTATTGCATTAGGGCCATGAGGGTAGTCGTACCTAATGCTATTGATTTCATTAGTGTTATTACTATTAATTACTATTGATATCAGGGTTTGAAGTTATTATGTTGTTTTGAAAGTTTACCCCCTGCTGTGTTTTAGTTTGTTGAAGTAGAGAGAGGACTTTGTTTCATGCTGACATCCCTAAGTTGAAAAGTGTACTTGGTTCCAACTATCGACAAGTGGATAAAGGCATGGATGTATGGAAAATCTTATAGACACATCAGCAACGTTTACGCAAGTAAACATTAATTAATTTACCTACACAGATGAGCATACAAACATATAAAATAATATGAATCAACTCAATATGAATAAATTAAAGCGAGATAAACATTATGTTCGACATTTAAACAAACACGAAACCACCTAATTATTATTGTTATTGGTAGAAGATTCACTAGCTAATTTACACGTAAAAACATGTCTGCTTTGATTGTATCATAATAAATTAATCCATTAATAGCAATCGGATATAAATATATTAGCTGCACACATAATCTCTTGCCATTTGATTACAAGAAAACATGTTAGAAAACAGTATGTATTTATCTCCTTTATCGTTATCTCAATATGGGTAAAAGTATTTTAAGTTCAATTAATCAACTGTTACCGTCCAACAGTTTATTACAGGAAACTATGACATAGAGATAATTTGAATATACGCCATAAGTGCTCTATTGAAGGCGGCACATTGTTAGAAAACTGAGCATCAATCACACAAACATATATACATATATACCGACAGACATACAGAGAGAAAAATCAACAAGTTACACTTTAGGTTTATGATTAGATTGGTAAATAATCATTGCCTCGTTTAATTTAGTAACCTATTGGCTGTATAATTGATAGAACACTTGCATCACACTTTTTGTGACATTCGCCATGACTATTTATGCTCCACTTTTTCTCAGGCTCATGCGCAGACCACATACACGCAACGAAATGATAATATCGTGTAAATGGAATAGCATCAAAATAAAGAGAAGAGAAAGAGAAGCAGCAATAGTCAATAGCAGTGTCACAGATTGTGTGACGAAAGAGTTTGGTGATGTAACAAACATCTGATTGTTTAACTAACCCATTAATGGAGGAGCTACATACCTAATATTAACGCAGTTTCACATCGCGTGTCTCGCAAAATAATAACAAATACGCAGTATGTTTGGCTTGACATTTCTTGAACTGTATACATCTATATATAGATAGGCATGAAAATGGACAGCAAATGCATACGAAATCTTTTGCAGCTTATAATTATTTGTGTGTATGAATATTTTGACTTAGAATTGTATTACTTTAAATTTCACAGAAGCGAAAAGGTGATAATATGCACTCCAGTGAACATGGATTGTATGTATACAATTATAAAACAACAAATATTCGTAATTTCTATAAAGGTGTTGTGTATTCGTTTCTTTCGTTTGTGCAACAATACATACATACCCCCTCCACATTTATATATGGAAGGGGTATGTATGTATATATACATATATATATATATATATATATATATATATATATATATATATATATATATATATTCATGTGTTTGTGTGATTGAGTGTGGCTGGATGTATGGATGTATGCATACATACGTATGAAGATATTTTTCAAATGTGAAGAAGCTAATCGCCTTTATACCATTTCTTTTTTACAGCTAATACTCTACAATAGAAGATAATCTCTTCCTACAATGTAAGCATAACATTTCTGTGTTGCAAATTCTTTAACAATATCGAGGCGAAATCACGGTATTGATTTATTCTTCGTGTTACGTTTCAATAGAAATCCTTTACTCTCCTATCCCCTACAGATAACGGAAAAATATTACCACTAACTTCCATTCTTCTTTTTCTACTTGTTTTTTTTTTGGGGGGGGGGGGGGCTTATGCTTTTAGTCTTAGGTCAGTACTGATTTAAAAGACCTATACTCGAATGAGTTGTTGTATGATTGTATAATATAAACTGCATTTTCTTATACCTCCCCCTTTATAAATTGCAATAATGTGTCAGGTACGGAAGATTTGGTTGGTTTTGAAAGAGGTCGAACAGCCACAAAGTGGCTCGGTGGTGGATTGTGATAAAGGATTAACCTATTTTTCGTAGGTTTCACAATATGCGCACATTATCGGTATGTTTTTTTCGGATGGTGATCAGCAATCACTGTGTTATTTTTCTATTAGAATTGAGCTTAATTATTGTATCAGTGGTAAACACTTTTGCATATTTGCTTTGATTCACTTGGGGCTACAGCATGAGCAGACGCACTAGCAGTTCAACGAATTGTAAACACATACACATTATAATGATATGATCCAAATAAAAAATGAATGTCATCTGTCCTCAAATCGGAAATTTCTCAATATTGTACCACTGTTAAAATATAAGCATGGGACACCATATTTGACCAATGTTAACTAGGACTAGAATCTCCATTTGTCTCCCGATTAAAGACATTAACATGTTTTGAGGAACATTTCGTTATTAATATTGCCAAATAGACAGTTAACCGATACAGTTAATCTTGACACATTCAAAGCACATCTCCATAATATTGGAGTTGTGATTCTTAGTTCGGAGATGTAGCATCTCTAACTGTATCGAATATTTGATAACCAGACTCTATCAAGTAACATTACTGCAGAGCCGCTGCGATACTTTTCCATATTTAGAACTTGGATGTTATTGAAATCTGGTCAGAATTTCTAAAGAAAGAATCGCTGGATTTTAAGAGGAAAATTAAACTTCTGGTGTCCAAACGGATCAATTAAAAAGAGTAGATTGTGCATTCAAGGAAAAGAATCGGTAAGAAGAAGAAGAAGAAGAAGAAGAACAACAACAACAACAACAACAACAACAGCAACAACAACAGCGACAACAACAACAAAAAGGTGGAAGAGGATGTGCAGTAGGTTAGATTTACAGTAACCTAATATATAAAACATGGTGACGAACGGTATTATTAACACTGAAGCATATCATTACAGATTTTATGGTAGCAAAAATACATATGACCGAAAGTGTGTATTAATTTAGAACATCGGAGGAATAGTATGAAAGGCTGCGCATGTGTGTATGTCCCTCAACATTACGTTACATTGCAAATGTTTGTTCGATGTTGTTTAATATTTCAATGTTACTCTAATATACTAAATCAATGGTTCTTTACTCCACTCCATATTCAAATTTCTCATGCATTTAATCTGTCTGACATAGCGATAATAATAGAGATTATTTCTTGAGCATTATTGGGTATCTCACTAAATTTGGAGTGAGATAGTTTTCAATAAGCTAATGGTGCTTTCATCAGATTAATAAGCACTTGCTTTCAAGAATGAGTTGGATTAATGCGTTATTCTATAAGGCGAAGCCGATAACAGCTATTCCGACATTTTCACTTGTGTGGCGTTAAATCTATATTTAATGTGTTTCATTTGCAATAAACCAAACTACCAGCGGAGGGACGAATAGATAGAATCATAAAACTGTCCGATTGTATCAGTTGTAGTACTCGGTTCGGCTCTCTGCGCTTTGAGTTCAAATGCCGCTGAGGTTAACTTTTCCTTTCATCCAGTCAAGGTCAATAAAAATGTACCCCTCCAGAAGTAAGGTCGATTCATCCTGTTATTCTCTTTTTCACTTCATTTCCACCACACTGTATCCTTCTCTGAGGAAAACCGTCTGGACTCAGACCACAAAGCAGGTGCTCTCCACCAGATTTTAAATTTCCAAGAAACGCTGTATGTTACTATAGTTCCTGTTCGATATTAGGAACATGTATAGGTGAAAAAGTAGAAATAATAAAGAAAGTACAACTACATTAATAAAAACAAAAAGTATGTTATGTTATGTCTATTTGGAATTTCCATATCCCATAAAGAAATTCATAATAAGTGATCCATATTACATGTGACAAGATAGTGAATAGTTACATAACATAATAGTTTAAGCGATATGACTTTTTAAATTATGTAAGAAATAATGAATATCAGTAATTTCCACTACAACTTATCAGTAAGTGTAGACATTTTATGAACCAACCGTGCTACTCGACCAAAAACAGTAGTACACGAATAAAACATGAACAAAGATACTTATTTAATGAAATCTCTTCTTTAGACTCTTGAAACAATGATAAATTCGACCCTGTCGTCCTTTATATGAGAGGCAAATTCAAGGAGGGGATGATGTTAATCGAATGTAATGTCTTATCAACTACAGTTGATATTATATTGAAATATTAAGACAACGATTACCACAATTTATCAATGAAATTTGCGTATAATCTTTATACACAGCATCAATTACTCACAGAATCAGGTAACTTGTAAATTATCAATGTTTTAAATGTTCATAATACAAATACTTGTAAATGCGACACTACTATAGACCATGCCATTAGAAAAATGTTTCTTGTATCATATGCTTAAAACAGCCGTTCCTCGTGGTATTGTGTACAGCATATCAATGTGCATTGTTTAAAAACAACTTCAGAATAGTCAGGTATAGAGCATAACCTAATATCATAATATTCTAGCAACCCTTTTCTGTTTTCCGATTGACATTTCATTCTATCAATGCCGCGAAACAGGGTCTAAATACTGGGGCTCACATTTTAAATAGACTTTACCGCTATAAATGAGATCACAAATAAATACAAACATAAACACACACACACACACACATATGTATATATGTATATATATATGTATATGTGTGTGTGTATGTTTGTGAGTGTATGCGTGTATTTGTGCGTGTGTGTGTCATTTGTGTAGATCTACTTTGATATATATATAAATGGGTGTGAATATATATATATATATATATATATAGATGAGATTATACAGGACTACAACTGTTTCATTCTTTAGAAATCATCAGGAATCTGGCTGTCCAAATTAAATGTTGTGGTATTTATATCTTTTCAGGTGGTAGGAGAGGGTGGGTGGAGGTCATTGGTTGAAAGAAAAGGGAATTCATTAAAAGCTAATTCTTAAAGCTATAATTTATATTTAGAGTGACAAAGGCAGAAAGAATTCTATAAACAAGTTCAAATTGGGGTGTCACTCCTTATTTTAAGTTTCTCTTAAGCTAACAATGCCTATATTTCAGGTGTCTATAAGATGGTTGTGGGTCGGTCATGGTTAATGGATTTAAAGAAAAGGGAAATATATATATAGTAATAATAATAAATTTGAAGCCTAAAATCCAAAGATGGCTCATTAAAGATAAATATATATCAAATATATAAGAATCCTAGAGGAATTTTTTTTTTAGTTTCAGAAGATCCCGTTAAGAGTGAAAGCACCGATTTTTTGCTTAAATTTAATCTGTTATTTTAATTAATATATATATATGTATGTATATGTAAATACGTATATATATATACAGAGAGAAAGGAGGGGGGGGTGCATTAAACAGGCATTACATTATTCATGAGAATATAACGCTTGGCTCTTCCATTAGCATGCTAACAGCAAACAATATTTTGCTCCATATGACACAAATATTAATGTTGAAGTTGACGGGTGTGAGAGATTATATTTATAACTAGTCCTCCATTCTCAGTCTAAAAGATATAGTCACGCTTCTCGGACAGCATTCTTCACCCCACTTGTAAGATGGCGTCTGGTGTACTACAGGGATCTGTTCAAGGTCCCCTTTTTTGTTGCATATTAATAACATAGATTACAACTTAAAAAATGCCACAGTGCTGAAATATGCAGTTTACATCAAGCTAATGACATCGCTTATTCCGTCCACGACTTCAATGTCAAGAATTCTTCTTGTGAACGTGTCCTCGGCTTTATTGTCAACAGCGATCTGCGGTGGGCAAATCACATTTCTAAAACTGTCAAGAAGCCCAGGATGTTTTAGCGTCACTCACTATAATACCTTTGCTAGATGTGCTCCAGCTATCTATTTAAAGCTGTATGTAGCTATAGCGTGTCGACATTTAGAATTTGCATCACCAATCTGCAAATGCAATCTTGCTCAGAATATTGATCTCCTGGATACTGTTCAGAAACGTGCAACGAAACGAATACTCTCCATCAGGCACCTACCATACACCGAACACCTTGCTTCTCTGGGTACGGATACATTAAAGCTGTGACGTCTGACAACATACTTGGTAGAAACCCCCAAGTTTATTAACTACATTTACAATAACAAATATGGGCACCATTTTTAATTCCATGGACATGCTTACAAAATCAGAAAACAGTGCAGCTCCAATGATTTTCGGAAACAATTTTTCCCACTCAGAGTTTCTGAAGCATGGAACAAACAACCTGCATCAGTTGTAAGCTGTCGGGAGAATGTCTCATTCAAAACGTCCATGATTTCCGAAATTCGCCTATTCTACACCTGTGTACGTGTCTCTCTGTGTATATCATGACTCATACAAGGATCCCTTTCTGACATTTGTACATATGTTTTGCGAAAAATCATCATTAGATGAATTTGTTAACCCGTTTTTTGTAGAAATGACCTTATATATATATATATATATATGTGTGTGTGTGTGTGTGTGTATGAATGAATTAATTCCGTCGGAAAGGTCCAGGAAAAAATAGTGCTCTGTGTAGGTTACAGAGCTTAATAGTTATGTAATAAACAACATAAGGTAATTATTTCATTTACCAGTGTTTTCTTGAAAGCAAACAAAATTTGCTTTCAATCAACAGAATGAAAAAATCCTGGTGTATTTATTGACATTGGATTTTAAAAACAAAAATATAATCTATATGAAAGTGAGGCTGGAAAAGGAAGAAGGAAGGGGAAAATAAAAACACATGCACACACACACATATACATACACACACATATATACATGCACACTTATATATACATACATATAAATATATATATATATATATATACATACATACACATGTACATACACGTACAAATACACATACATACGCCCATATACATACATACAAACATATATATCCACATATATATATGTGTGTATGTATGTATATGTATGTGTTTGTGTATTTGTACGTGTATGTATATGTGTATGTATGTATATATATATATGTATGTCAGGTCACCAGTTGGTGATACTGGTAACATGTATCCCAGTACAACCTGTCTCATGGTCGGGTCGTTGGCGACTAAGCTGGCAACCCCACCAAGGTTTCTTGGTGAGGAGGGTGACTCTTGACATCCTTCAGGACTAAAGACAAAACTTGTCAAAGGGCAAAGGACCTCTTAAAAGTCAATGGCCATCCAAAATCACCGGGAGAGATGGCCCCTTAGCCTTTGTCAAGGCAGAATTCTAGGAGAAGGAAAACTCTGATATAACACCTGAAACTCTGATGGTATCCAATGATGTTGACTTGTTCTTCTTTTTGGTAAATATCATCTTGGTTAAGAGAGTGGGACTGGCTTTGTGCAGTGCCTTTGCTCACTATAAAAGCTTCACGGCACAGGCATTGCTTTATATCTGGTGATCTCTCTGCACTTGTCACCACATGGTACTATGGGCCCAGCACTATATGTCAATAATTGTCACAAGTGTAGTGTTTGTACCAGAGTTTTCAAGTCGCTGGCTGGACTAAAATGTCACATTCATTCAGCGCATCGGTAGGGGTTCTCCTACATGGATATAAAGTAGTGGCCGTACTCGTAAACGAGTTGGCAGCCACCATATGTATATGTATGTATATATATGTGTGTACGTATATATGTGTGTGTATGTATGTATGTGTGTGTGTGTGTGGGTGGGTGGGTGTGTATGTGTGTGTGTGTGTGTGTGTGTGCATGTGTGTTTATTTTTCCTTTCCTTCTTCCTTTTCCAGCCTCACTTTCATATAGATTATATTTTTGTTTTTAAAATCCAATGTCAATAAATACACCAGGATTTTTTCATTCTGATGATTGAAAGCAAATTTTGTTTGCTGTCAAGAAACCACTGGTAAATGAAATAATTACCTTATGTTGTTTATTACATAACTAGATATATATATATATACATATGTGTGTTTATGTGTGTGTGTGTGTGTGTATTATATAGGTGCAATAACAGAAAAATATAATACTCTTTTTACTATATAATTGTTTTTACTTTTGGCACAAGGCCAGCAATTACCCAAATGAATTACTGGTTCTTTATTGTATCGATCCCTTAAGGATGAAAGGCAAAGTTATCCTTGGCGGGAAGTCAGACCATAAAGGACCGTAACTCTGTGCTGCAAAGTTTGGCGTCTGACCCTCTACCGATACTACCAATCCACTGCCCTTTCTTTACAATATAATACATTTATTTACTACATATTACTCATATTTTCCATACAATACTTATTTCTACAATATTGGGACACAAGAAGATGCCGTAATTATTCATTGACATATGATTTCATTTTCTGTTTCGTTAATAAATATATATATATATATATATATATATATATATATATATATATATATATATATATATACACACACCCCTAAATTAACTGTGAATTGCCAATAACATGATTGTTTTTCAATTCTTAGCTTTATCCACACCGTGTTCATATAACAGAACTAAAAGCTACATAGGGTGTTTCAATAAATATTTTAACTTTAATGTTCGTGAATACCTCTTTAAATGTATATTACACTAGCATATTCACACAACACTCAATGAATTGTTCCGATAATCACTGACGAATGTATGCTTGAGTTCAATTAGCAGTTCTTTTAGAAATGTAATTTTCCCTCGGACTTATTTTAGGAAGTCGTTTAACGGAGTATGCATACAGCCGTTCACATCATGTTTCAGGAATATTGATTGCAAAATGTAAATTTGCCTTTCACTAAATTTCAGATTGTATACATATATAACCAGTATTGTATAATTAGTCAATAATTTAGCCAGGCAAATGTCATTGTGCAGAGAGATAACGATTAGATACTGTTTCCGAAATCATTACCAGCTTTGCGTTAATTCCATGAATATAAATATATCAAAAGTAATCTCGTAGTCATCTATGGCAAACTATGAACGGTAGGGTGCAGATGCATATTCTTGTGTGTGCTTGTAGTTACGAAAAGCAGATAACCTCAAGCTCACACGAAGAAAAGTATTTCTCAAAAGAAACTAGAAATCTGATTAGAATACGTACAATGATGTATATCAATTGAGAGGTCCACCACATTTCGGGTATATTGGACGTTTTTCAAATCATCCAGTTATAATTTAACTCAATATTTGCTATAAACGGAGGCTCTATGAGAGAAGTGTGTCGTGTTAATTGTGAACGAACCCACATACAAGATTCAGAATATGTACGTATTAATGTAAATATATAAACAATATATATATATATATATATATATATATATATATACATATATATATATATACATATCAATATATATGTCTGTATGTATGAATTCTAGGAGAAGGAAAACTCTGATATAACACCTGCAACCCTGATGGTATCCAATGATGTTGACTTGTTCTTCTTTTTGGTAAATATCATCTTAGTTAAGAGAGTGGGACTGGCTTTCTGCAGTGCCTTTGCTCACTATAAAAACTTCACAGCACAGGCATTGTTTTATATCTGGAGATCTCTCTGCCCTTGTCGTCACATGGTACCATGGGCCCAGCACTATGTGTCAATAACTGTCACATGTGTAGTGTTTGTACCAGAGTTTTCAAGTCGCTGGCTGGACTAAAATGTCACATTCATTCAGCGCATCGGTAGGGGTTCTCCTACATGGATATAAAGTAGTGGCCGTACTCGTAAACGAGTTGGCAGCCACCATATGTATATGTATGTATATATATGTGTGTACGTATATATGTGTGTGTATGTATGTATGTGTGTGTGTGTGTGTGGGTGGGTGGGTGTGTATGTGTGTGTGTGTGTGTGTGTGTGCATGTGTGTTTATTTTTCCTTTCCTTCTTCCTTTTCCAGCCTCACTTTCATATAGATTATATTTTTGTTTTTAAAATCCAATGTCAATAAATACACCAGGATTTTTTCATTCTGATGATTGAAAGCAAATTTTGTTTGCTGTCAAGAAACCACTGGTAAATGAAATAATTACCTTATGTTGTTTATTACATAACTAGATATATATATATACATATGTGTGTTTATGTGTGTGTGTGTGTGTGTATTATATAGGTGCAATAACAGAAAAATATAATACTCTTTTTACTATATAATTGTTTTTACTTTTGGCACAAGGCCAGCAATTACCCAAATGAATTACTGGTTCTTTATTGTATCGATCCCTTAAGGATGAAAGGCAAAGTTATCCTTGGCGGGAAGTCAGACCATAAAGGACCGTAACTCTGTGCTGCAAAGTTTGGCGTCTGACCCTCTACCGATACTACCAATCCACTGCCCTTTCTTTACAATATAATACATTTATTTACTACATATTACTCATATTTTCCATACAATACTTATTTCTACAATATTGGGACACAAGAAGATGCCGTAATTATTCATTGACATATGATTTCATTTTCTGTTTCGTTAATCAATATATATATATATATATATATATATATATATATATATATATATACACACACCCCTAAATTAACTGTGAATTGCCAATAACATGATTGTTTTTCAATTCCTAGCTTTATCCACACCGTGTTCATATAACAGAACTAAAAGCTACATAGGGTGTTTCAATAAATATTTTAACTTTAATGTTCGTGAATACCTCTTTAAATGTATATTACACTAGCATATTCACACAACACTCAATGAATTGTTCCGATAATCACTGACGAATGTATGCTTGAGTTCAATTAGCAGTTCTTTTAGAAATGTAATTTTCCCTCGGACTTATTTTAGGAAGTCGTTTAACGGAGTATGCATACAGCCGTTCACATCATGTTTCAGGAATATTGATTGCAAAATGTAAATTTGCCTTTCACTAAATTTCAGATTGTATACATATATAACCAGTATTGTATAATTAGTCAATAATTTAGCCAGGCAAATGTCATTGTGCAGAGAGATAACGATTAGATACTGTTTCCGAAATCATTACCAGCTTTGCGTTAATTCCATGAATATAAATATATCAAAAGTAATCTCGTAGTCATCTATGGCAAACTATGAACGGTAGGGTGCAGATGCATATTCTTGTGTGTGCTTGTAGTTACGAAAAGCAGATAACCTCAAGCTCACACGAAGAAAAGTATTTCTCAAAAGAAACTAGAAATCTGATTAGAATACGTACAATGATGTATATCAATTGAGAGGTCCACCACATTTCGGGTATATTGGACGTTTTTCAAATCATCCAGTTATAATTTAACTCAATATTTGCTATAAACGGAGGCTCTATGAGAGAAGTGTGTCGTGTTAATTGTGAACGAACCCACATACAAGATTCAGAATATGTACGTATTAATGTAAATATATAAACAATATATATATATATATATATATATATATATATATATATATACATATATATATATATACATATCAATATATATGTCTGTATGTATGAATTCTAGGAGAAGGAAAACTCTGATATAACACCTGCAACCCTGATGGTATCCAATGATGTTGACTTGTTCTTCTTTTTGGTAAATATCATCTTAGTTAAGAGAGTGGGACTGGCTTTCTGCAGTGCCTTTGCTCACTATAAAAACTTCACAGCACAGGCATTGTTTTATATCTGGAGATCTCTCTGCCCTTGTCGTCACATGGTACCATGGGCCCAGCACTATGTGTCAATAACTGTCACATGTGTAGTGTTTGTACCAGAGTTTTCAAGTCGCTGGCTGGACTAAAATGTCACATTCGTTCAGCACATCGGTAGGGGTTCTCCTACATGGATATAAAGTAGTGGCCGTACTCGAAAACAAGTTGGCAGCCACCATATATGTATGTATGTATGTATGTATGTATGTATGTATGTATGTATGTATGTATGTATGTATGTATCTATGTATGTATGTATCTATGTATTATGTATGTATGTATATATGCTATTCACGGCAATGAGGAGTGAAAGATATGTAGGTAAGTTTCAAACAGCTGATCTGCTGAAATGCCCCGCCATTTAGAGACATTTAGGTTAAACACTTTATGATTCTTGAAAATCGAGTAAATCGAGATATAAACCACAAATATAGACGTTTTGACACACGAACAATTCAGTAAGACGTGCCTTTTGTTTTGAGAGGAATGCAGAATACTAGAGTTGGAAACCAACAATCAAATACCTGCACTCTAAGAACGAGTTCTTACATCTCATCATAGTCTTAATTTCTTCATGAAAATAAATACAAACTACACGGAGAGAAGAGCTTAATAGAAATAGAGCACACTAAAATTTTGCAAAGCACAACAATAGCTATTTCATCAATGGATACTAAATATAGATATACTGTGACTATTTAGAAAAAGCCTTACTAATTTATTACATATAAATCACGCTGATAGCTTTAGCCATTAGTATGATTGTTTAACATCGTCTCGCTTCTTTATAATTGAAAAAAAAAACAAACGTTAAGATTTCCATCTTACCCAGACATGAAAATATATAATTTAAAAGTAAAAAATATGAACCATATTATACAACGGAACATCAAAAGAAATCCAAGTAAATACAGTTGAGAAAATCTATATAAATCAATTGTGAAATGAAAAATATATTGTTGGAAATAATTCAGATGCTGCAAAAAACTGAAACGTTATTGTTTTCGTTAATTCCCTAAGAAAATAAGGAATATGAATAATAAAAAAAATGAAAAGAAGAATATGATAAGGATAAAAGAAGAAGACAAAGATGTAGAAGTGGACTGAAAATAACAACAAAAACCGCTATAAATATAACAACAATAGAAAAGAAATAGAATAGAAGGAAAAAAGAAAGAGAGTTTAGCCATATACGTCCACAAAAAAAACACTACTTCAAAAAGCAAAAAATGTCCACAATAAGAACACTACTTCAAAAAGCAAAAAATGCTCAAGAAAAAAAGCTGTTTCAGAAATAGTGAGAGTCAGATTCCTATGTGACTATCCAATTCATCTTTTGTTCTATTTGTTCTAGTTTGTTCATAAACAACGACAGTACTTCTATAGATATGAATGTTATCATTGCTATACTCTATTGATTATCTCGGCTGGCTGGTGTGATATTGTTGTTTTATTACGTGTTTTCTTATCAGATATCCATCCTTCATATATATATATATATATATATATATATATGTGTGTGGGGGGGGGCGTGTATGTGTGCGTGTATGTGCGTGTGTGTGTGTGTGAGTGCGTGTGCGTGTGTGTATATATGTGTGTGTGTGTGTATTTGTGAATCTGTCCTCATTAAAACAACGCTAATATGAGAGACTAGATGAAAATAAAAACTAATCCTAGACGTTTCATCATGTTTGCTTACGTAGCTTTTAGTATCTGGCAACGAACTGAAGCAAAAGTGAAAAATTAATTTTGTGTATTTTGTAAAGAAAACCTGATCTCTAACGCACAAGTAATTACACATACATTGTCTGTAGTTTTAATGTTTATGTCATATAGGCGTCACTATGTGATATTTTCATTTGTGTTTAATAAAATCATTAATCGCAAAACGAACATGAAACACGAGGATGCATTGATAAATTTAAATATCCACATATGGACGTGTATTGTCTAATGTTTAGAGAAACGATCAACTGTATACAAATATTAGCTCCCCTGCCTCATAAATCTCTTTTATCTATGTGATATACTATTTAAATAAATAGATTTGACCTATATCAAGTTAATGGTTCCACCTGTTTGGAATTGTAAATTATTGAAATCAAGAAATTCCAAGTTTATTTAAATCTTGTCATTTTTCTTCTCTAACTTAATGAATGAAATCTCATTTATTCCTCAGTTTATCAGTTTGTATTTAATTTCCATCAGCTTTTATTTTAATTTCTTTTCAGGTTATAAATTTTGCATAGGCGATACAATTCATATCATACACATTTAAGTGGGTGAGTTTTTAAACAAAATGGTAGCAAAGAAAAATGGCTAGCTGCCATATTTATTTCGATTTATATTTTTGAGCTTGTCATATTATTTTACCGCAATATTATGATCTCTTAAGGAAGATCAGTATTTTCTTGTCAACCTTCTTCCTTTTCTGTATCTTACATTATTTCCAGAGGTTACTTCACTTATTATTGATATACCCGCTCATTATTTTAATCTTATTTTATATTTTACTAACCCATTGCGGCTTGCTTCTTAACTTCGGCGTTTTTTTACGGGTGGGGGCTTACATCTTGTTTCAATTACCCGAGCAGGTGCCTAAATAATTTCTTTTAATTCAGAATGTTCTCACGCTATTTCTTAATGATTTCGTTTGTTACATATTTACATATTTTTATTTGTTTGTTTGTTTATTTGGGGTTGTATTTGAAAATGTTTCAAGTAGTTCTCTATCATTCATATTCGTATGTCTTATAAATGGTAGTCCATTCAGAATTTTCTGATCCAATTCTATCATAGACACAATGTGTTCTTCAGCAAATTATGTTTCTAGCCACGGATCCTGGGTGTTTTCATTAGATTCTTTAGAATTTCTTACTTCTTCAATTCTCTGCCTAATTTGGTCGTATGAAAACCCGTCAATACATTCACGTGGCTGGCTACTCACTTAATCATATTTTTTCTTCTCCTTCAAGTCTTATATTTAGGTCATTTCCACTGCGTGTCTGATCGCAATAATTCCTTATCTCTGAGTCAGGTATTTCTAACATATCCCTCCCAACATTTGCTATTCTGCTTTCTTCCAAATAAAGTCTGCTATCTTGAATTATTGTACTCCTTATTTCGTAAGAGTTGCAGTGTGTTTCAGTTGAGTTGGCTTTTTTTTTTGCCTATTAAGCGTATATTACATCTTTATATTATTCCCGGAGAAGAGGCTGTACCAGTGAATAACTGATGTCGGGCATTTCCTTGGGGTCGGGGGGGGAGGGGGGTTCTTCCTGATTAACCATAGGACAAGCGATTTTATGTGCTATTTCAATTAATCTTTTTCCCATAAAATATTTCTTGTTATTCGTTGGTTCAGACGTACATCTAGATTTGAATACCTCTGTGTGTAAAGCTATTTTTGTGAAGGAGCGCCCAACACGAGTGGACAATAAAGAAACCATTATTCATTTTAATCCAGGGTGGTGGTTTGGCATGGTATTGGATTGGAAGTATCGGTGGAGGGTCGGACGCCATGCTTTGCAGTACAGAGTTACGACCCTTTACGTCCTGAGTTTAAATCCCGCCGAGGTTAACTCTGCCTGTCACCCTTAAGGGGTTGATAAAATAAAGTACCAGCAATGCACTGGGATAATTGCTGGCCTTGTGCCAAAAGTAGAAACAATTATTAGCTTTAATCCAGCTTCCACCAAATTAGTGGCTATACTGGTGTAGGTAGCAGTGCTAGTCGCTTCGAGTTCAAGGAGGAGCTGTCGTTTGTAATTGTTACTTCAGACAAATGCTTTTGAAGTAGTGGCTGTTGTGGTAATGGTGGCATGGATGTCAGTACGGCTGGTAATGCTGGTGATTTTAAAAATCAGTTTGTTAATGTTGAGGTTTGTTTCTTGATTGCTATTGCTTGTTTTGACCCGGTCAAGGTCAGAAACATTTGTCCAAATTAGATTGATGCCTCCTCTTACTTTGAAGTATCTATCAAATTTAGACAAGCTATTTTAAAAGAAATGGGGTTGATGCAATTTATGATATCAAAATTGTAAAAACAACTGTCAAACAATGTAAAACAATTATTAGCCCAATCAATTTACGAAAGTAATTGCCTTATCCAATGAATGGAATAAGATATGTGAACGAAACCTCTGAAATATGAACAAACATTGTGACAGAAATTCACAACGGACACACAACTTGGGTAGTCCGTCTCATTTCTCCTTCTTGTTCTTGTTCTTAATTTTTTTTTATTATCATTATTAAATTAAGGGGTGTTGAATTGGAAGTACCGGTGGAACGTCGAACAATATGCTTTGCGGTATTTAATTACGACTTTCTTCATTCTGAATCCAAATACAGCCGAGGTCAAATTTACCATTCATCCTTCCATTGTAGATAAATTAAAGTCTCAGTCAGTACTGGGACAATATATTCGACTCCCCCCCCCCCCCCAAATTGCCGACCTTGTGCCAATAATAGAATGAATTATTTCTATTATTATCTTCATCAAATATCATACATTAATTATTCGTCTGTAATAGCTTCTGATTATTCGTAAAAATCTTTTTGATTCAGTAATTAAATCAGTGAAAATATTTAGTCTAGAGGCTGTTGTTTATAGGCTAGAAATATGTACGCAATGGAAAAGATCAATATTATTCAATGGCTAATATTATTTTAATTATATTTGCACGTAAGGTTGAAACCTCTGGGCATATTTGAAATCAGTAAGACTTCACCTACACATTGAATAATAATTATTGTTCAGCAATTATTCATGGTCAAGTATTTATTGTGGTTTCTTTAATCCTCGCCTCTATAGATATATTAGCACTAACTTACATATTATCAATCGCGTGATGCATCTATGTAATTACTAATGTACGCAAATACAATAGTATACGTCAAATTCTAGTTCTTAGTTTATCCACAATTGAAAACATTGTGCAGGTCATCAATCTTACATCCTGATGTCGACGGTGCAACAGACTTGCTGCACACATCCTCATCCAAATTATCCATACGGATTATATGAAGCTTCTGACTGTAGCCAAGAGTTATACATAATTCTAACTCCATAGGTCACTTTCATTTAGCCATAGCCATCCAGATCCTGCTCCCACCACGTTGTTTTTGATGTTTCTCAATCTGCCAGCTCCTGATGCCCAGGACTCCGTCGGCTTTTATAAAAGAATATGTTTTAACCCGTTTACTGTGAAACTCCACTGTCATATCTCGTGTCTTTTACCCGTTCTTGCGGCAGTCCACCGCTAACTCCTAGTCTAATCCTAACACATTATTGCCTGTTCAATCCTCTTCTCACAAACAGCAGTCAGCACTGCCTTGTCACATCAGAAACTAATATGATGTCTCGGATATGCATGAACAGTGATATATGACGGAAATTTCTGTCACATTTACAGCTCTAATAACTTAATCACGTGCTATGGCAAGCAAGCCGACCGAGCAGATTTGGGGTATTATCTTCAAACATTCACCTTCCCTGATAAACATGATCTTCCTAGATGTAGCATATATTTAGTATATTTAATTTGCGGTTTTTCCATCATAACATTAGCAACTTTCGTGAAGTGTGTGCTTTGGTGGTTAAATAATAATAGGAGAAAATCTGGCTCGTATTTACTGAAATAATTAAAATACTATTGGGAGATACTAGGTTTTTCTCGGCGTAGACTTATATAGTTTGCCTCACTACAGATATATGCTGGATCTAAATAAACCATTATTTTAATACGAATGCTTTTTCTCGCTGATTCATTCTCGTTGATATATTTTCCCTAATAAATTATGAAAGAAATAATATAATAGTTTTTATTTGTATTTCTTTTTTATAATTAGTAGAAATATGTTTCTATACTTGGCCCACCTATTTAACAATGTGGGAAAATCTATGGCAAATGGTGGTAATTGTCTAAACCAATGCACTTGATTTTATGGATCGACATTATTTTCAGTATTCTAACAGTTGTGTGCTTTTAGCTTATGAAAAGCTGTAAATGTCAGAATATGAATAGTGTTATAAGCTGGATTTATTATCAATCAATTAACGATGAAATGTCAATGTTTATTTTCTTTAGTATTGTATATTGCAGTTGATGTTGCAGCTTAAAATGGCAAATGATGTGAGTGTGTGCCCGTGATCTTGTTGCTGTCACTATTACTCTTACCTTTCCAGTTCACACTACACTCAATGTTTACATTCGAGAACAAACATATGCGACAAGAAATTGAAACAAATTCAAAGGAAGAAGAAAACCACAAATAATAAATATTGATTTCTACTATAGGCATACGGCCAGCAATTTGGGGTTGGGTGGGAAAGTCGTTTAAATCGAACCCAGTGCATTACTGGCACTTCATTTTATCGACCCGGTCGGATGAAAGGAAAAGCTAACCTTGGTGGGATTTGAACTGAAAATGTAAAGGGCCATACCTCTATACCATAAAACGTTTTTCAACGCTATACCGATACAGACAATCACCCACACTTAATAATAATAATAATAATAATAATAGTAATAATAATAATAATAATAAGACCTGACCTGGTGGTTGTGGACAAAGAAAAAAGATCGTGCCTGATTGTGGATGTGGCCTGCCCATTCGACACGAGAGTGCAAGAGAAGGAGAGGGAAAAAATTAACCGATACCAGGACTTAAAGTGGGAGGTAAAAAGAATTTGGAACTGCCATGAAATCAAAGCGATCCCGATTGTCATAGGCGCACTAGGGACTATCTCAAAAAGTTTCCGGGGATGGTTAAAAAAAATTGGCCCCTTCACGCTTTTTGGAACGCTTCAAAAGGCATGCTTGCTGGGAACAGCAAGAACCCTCCGATACGTCCTGATATCTGAGGCTGCAGGTAGTGGCTTAATATTCATTTCAACAAACTTTCCAGTTAACTAACTGAGACTGAAAGAACAATAAAAATAATAATAATAATAATGATTTATTTATTGGCCACAAGGGCTGACATCAATAAAGACAATACAGACGGCACAGGACGGTACAGGACGGAACGATGTGGGTTTTGTGCGTGTAAATATGTTTATTATTTATATAAGAAAAGCCAGGGATTTTTTGAAGTTATCCATAGGCCCTGGGCTGAAAGTTCTCCGGAAGAGAGCAAACAGCAGATATTCTTCGACGCCCAGGATCTCTCCGAGAATGTTGTCGCTCTTCCCTTCCACTAGTCCTCTATAGAACGCCGATGTGAATGTTCTACCGATACCGGTGCCCAGCTGACAGAGAGCAGTGAACGCCTGGAGACATTCTAGTTTCGAAGCGCTATCCCTCGATCTTTTTCTGACCCAGGACAGCAACTCCGTCAAGGAGACGAGCTGTGAGAAAACGTGCCTGGCGAACGGCGACCACACCTGTTAACCGTCAAGGAAGCACCAGAGTTGTAGCAGTCTCATCGCATGTTTACGCATCATCAGTCATGGCATGTCCAGTCCTCCACGCAACGGGTGTTGATAGCAGATTGATCGTCTGACCATGGAACCACGTCCCTTCCACAAAAAGCGGAAGAGGAGGCACTCCATTTTGGTGAGAGTTGGGCTGGGGCAAGGGACGACGGTGAGGTAGTTCCAGATGACGGATGCGATGTACGCATTTGCCACCTCCACCAGGCCTTTCAGGGACAGCTTCCTCTCAGCCCATTTCTGGGAGAGGGAGGACACCTTGCTCGTCACCTCGTTCCAGTTTTTCTCCATCTGGAGGTCCGGACCGAATCAGACCCCGAGCAATTTAACCAATCCGTCCGTCCAACGCCCCACGACGCTGTGGGACAGCATGGACCTGCCTCTCCAGGTGCTGAGGTGCAAGCCCACCGACCTTTCCTGGTTTATCTTTGCTCCTGTCACCGCTTCGTATTCCTTGGGAGCGGGGCCTAGCATCTGGACGTGGCTGGTACCCGACACAACGACGGTGATGTCGGCGTAAGCCGACTCGGATTTCCCGCATCCCTGCTCGCGTGGGACGCCCCTTATCGCCCCCAGTTTTTGCAGTATCGGCTCGAGAGCCAATACGTATAAGAGGGACGAGAGGGGACAAACCGAGCGCATGATGCTGAAAAGGTGACCGTTCCCTCTCACAACTGAGCAGATGTCGCTGTACATCGCATCGATCCAACCCCTAAACGGGCCCGAAACCGGCTGTCTCGAGGACCACCACCGGGTACTGATGGTCGGCCATATCGAATGCTTTGGATTGATCCAATTTGATCAGGGCCCCACCCGTGCCAGGTTCCTTAACCACGCTCTCTATGATGTATCGATGCATGAGATGGAGGTTGTCGTGTATGGATCTGTCCGGAATAGCGCATGTATGCCCCTCTCCCACCAGACCCTTGACGACAAGCGCCAACCTCGTTGCTAAAACCTTGGCCAAAATCTTGAACTCTGCGTTTAGCAGGGTTATGGGCCTGAAATTATCGATAACATCCCCATTGTTCGGGTCTTTTCTCAGCAGCGCCACTGCTCCTCGGCTCACAAAACTGGGAATGCTCCCGTTCTGCTGCCAGTTGCAGTAGACGTCTGCCAAGAGGTCACCGAACAAGTCTGGCATAAATGCCTAAAGCTCGTAGGGCAGACCATCCAAATCTGGCGATTTACCCCTCGTGCAGTTAGCCATCGCTTCCCGTATTTCACATGTTGTTATTGGCTTTTCGCAACACTGTGCTGTGGTTGTCGAGAGGCGAGAAGAAGAAGAAGAAGAAGAAGAAGAAGAAGAACGAAAAAAAATAGGAAGAAAGAAATAATAGAGACTGAAGCATTCTTGATGTCAGTCCACGACCATACTTTGAATGTGATGTCGGTGGGTGGCACATATACTCTCTCTCACACACACATATACAGGAGGTGCGCATTCAGGCAAGCAGGACGTGCTGGTTTAATGTCCACATTTATTACTCCTCATTTTCACGTTGCAGTCGGTCATCATCTTTAATAGAATCAGCATTGATTTTAAAGCACGCGATGTACATTCTATCAACCTCTTCCACCACTGATATAGCTAATCCAATCATCGCGATAATCATACGGATCATGCTTATCATCATATTCATCACCAACATTAAAGATATCTTTATCATTATGTATATGACGACGGCGATGAAGATGATCATGATCATCATCCAGAAGATCTATCAACATTCTCAACAATTTTAGAACTATTATATTAGCGATATTTCAACTTTTACATGACCCTTAACACAGCCTCTAGTAGATTTCTTGTAACTGCTTAATCAAGGATCCCTGTCAGTATTAGAAACATTTCGTAAATTGGCCAATGACGAATGAAATATGTTGTATATCATACTCTTTTCTGGATGACAAGCATTTCAAATCGTATATGGATTGGCTGTTGCTAGTAATGTTACTTTGTACTACAGGTTAAGCAATGAACAAGCATATCTTTGACGAAAAGCATTCTCTTGTGAACGCTCCATTATCCTACATGACATGGTCTGCATATCCTATGCATTTTTATTTAGGACGGGTGAGATATATTTGAAAGAAATTCAGATTCTTTCTCTAACAGATCGAAATTCGACATAGGTATTGGCTGGAATACGTGTCGTCGTTGGAGATGTTTTAATTTTTATTTTAGTCATTTGTGCTCTGTTCATTCTTTTCAATATGTACCGAATTCGAAAGACACAAAACTGACGGCGCATTTGACAGGCTGCTAGTAAATCAACATGGCCAGGAAATATAATAACGCGCACTACAGTAATCGATTTCAAATATGCCGAAGGAACAATGAAAACTATTTATACAAACTCTAGAATAGCCTAGACACACAGACACAGCGACACAAGAAACGTACATAAACACACAAAAACAACTCTCTTCTCCGCCATCTCTATCTCCATGCATGTATATATATGCGTGAAACTAATACCATATATATATATATATATATATACATATACTATAGAGTGCCGGGACTTGACGGCTGAGCTCTTACCGTTTTAACAGCTAGTTGCAGACTCTGGAAGTAGGCGTTGAAACGCAAGAGCTCAGTTACCGTGTCCCGACTTTTTTATAATATAACCATACTACACTACCCCAAGTAACGAGCACTCTTCAGTATTAATCTAAACAGTTTCAAACTGATTTCATCCTGATGTGTGTGTATATATATATAAATATATACATCAGGATATATATATAAACAGAATAAATGGAGGAGATGGCAATACGTTTAGAACCACACTTTACGTCTTATACTGTGTTTCATCTATACAATAACGAATAACAGTTACACATATTTGGTTTTGTGCGTGTACACATGCATGCATTGCTGTTCATGATATTAGTATAGAATCTCAACTGAGACGGAAATAATACTAATATAATAATAAATTGGTATATATATATATATATATATATATATATACAATTATTATGACCATTATTATTATCCAGAAATTCTCAATACAGTCGCATGCTACCTACGTTCTTAAAGCATATTCGAACATAGGTTTTAGAGATTGTATACTTGTTAGTGTTGATTACCATTCAAGCAATAACAAAATGGCCGACCATATTTATATTATATTGCGTCAACTGAAAAGGAAATAATATTAATATAATAATAAATGTGTTTTTCTTTTTGTTACTGTGAGGCAACAGCTCCTGTGTCTCTAAATGTGTATATTTTAATGTAATCAAGGTTGTAATTTCTGAAATGTCTATATATTGCATTTGTACGTGCTTGTGTTACTAGAGTAGTCCATGTAAAAGTACATGGACTACTCTAGTAAATGTTTATTATTATTAAGACCTGAAATATTGTTAAATATGTGATGTTATATGTGGCCATCTTCTAAATTATTCATTAGTGTTCAGATATTTATCGGAGGATTTCAGATCCTGTAATAACCTCAAGGTTTCACTTAAACAAAGTGAACGTCTCTATGTTGCTTTATAATAAAGGCATGACTTATACAGGATGTTCAATTTAATCATGTATGATACACCTTTATCTTCCTGTTCCTATACACAATGTGATAATTGTGTGGCTGTTATCACTACCTAGTGACTAAAGAAAGTGATAGGTGAATATTACCATTATTTAAACCGGTCATGTATCAAGCCTACATATCGTCCACTGTTCGTTGTATGATTTGGGGTAACTGGTGTGATGGTACATCTTTGTTGCAAAGGGCATTTATCAACAATATTATTATTATTAATATTATTATTATTTTTTTTTTTTTTTTTGTTTCATTATTGTTTCTGAGATATATGCCGAGTGTCTTCCTGACACCAATGGCAAATAAATTCACAGTGTGCATTGGTAAGCCAGTTAATACATCACATTGATTATAATTTTAACAAAACAAAAACAACAGTATACATATATACACATGTGCATATGCATATGCAAATACAAGGAGGGATATCAATCTTACAGAGATAGTGCTCTTCTCAATACGTGTGCAGTACCAGTCAAAACAATTTGTTTACACCTTGTGCAGAGAGGGTAAACCAGGAATCATTCGCAAATATTGTTGCATTCCTCCCACAATCACAGAAAAAAACTACTACACCCCACCAACACCAAAAACTCTCCCGACAAAGATAAGCATCATTGAAATCTCATTAGAACATTAGAAACTTTTGAAGCAAACATTCCCAACACAGTTGGAGACTTCACAGGGTCGGATACCAAGAGGATATACACAGACATCCTCTTGGAAACACCAATGACCAGCCAAAGGGACGGTTTTACTGTCCCTTCACCACACAATTAAGTTAAGTGATCCTTTCTCACTTACCCCGTTCCTCATCCAACATGGCCGTACTTAGAATAGGCAGTATAAATGTACGTGGCCTGGGGTCATCTTGGAAGCAGGGTCACCTGCTCAACGACCTCAGGTCACTAAACATAGATGTGGTTGCCATCAGCGAGACCAGAATCTGCGAAGCACGAGCCTTTGCACCGATCTTCGGCGGCTACGATGTATACGTATCTTCCAGCCTTCCAGGATCGGTGGGGGGAGGGGTTGCTGTGCTTTTTCGGAGAGGATATGATCTCGCCATACGGGCCATCTTCCTGGGCTCAGAAGTAAGTTGGTGGAGCTGGACGTGACCGGCAGCGAAGGCAATGCTTTCAGGCTAGCAGCCGCCTACAGGGGCAGGACGGCCAGATTTCTTCAGACGTCTAGAGACCTTTCTTGGAACGTCTCGCTCTATAGTGTTAGTGGGCGACTGGAACGGTATCTTAGATGCACGCTGGGATTGTCTGGGGCTATGAGGGTGTAAAAGCCTCAACAACCTGCTCAGACGTTTTAAACTGTCTGACAGATATGGACTGGATTATCCGAATGTGCCAATGTGGACATGGGCAAACCGCATCGGGTCATCCAGATCGTATTTAGGTATGGTATTCTGTAGGGAAACAGATAAGGCTAGTGAAGGTTGTACACAATTTAAAGTAGGCGACTACACAGACCACAAATTTGTGATCTGTGAAGTTGACTTAGATAGACTGCATAGGCAAGGTCCCGGCTAATGAAAGTTGAACGTGTCGTTCCCGGCACGCAAAGCTTTCAGAAACCGGATTAGCAAATTAGTTAAGCGTTCGTTGACGGGTGCGATCGTCAACAACAGGTGGTGGTTTACCCTGAAAAGGGCTATTAGAGTAGAATCGATAAGGTTTAGTGATAGAGGAAAATAGAGTAGAGGGAAAGTTAGTTAGAAAGCTAGAAGAGGCGTTTAGGACAGGCATCCGACGTGCTTGCGGCGAGATTGGCACTTGACCAATTCTTCAACGCAAAGCAAGAAGGCTGCGTTGTCAGAGCTAGAGCGTGTGCTCTAAGAGACGAGGGGACGAAAGCCGTTCAATGGGCCCAGGTGGTGGAGGCGCGACGTGGCAAGAAACCACAATTCGGTCTTTGACTGGTCCAAACAGGCGCATGTTGCTCAAACCCGAGCAGGTGTGTGCGGCTTTTCAACAGCACTTTGCTTATTTGTTCGGGAGCGGCGGCGGGCCGGATCGGAGTATGGACTTCGGTGATAACTTCGACGGACTGCGGCGGCTCTCGACGACCGCAGTGCAGTGCTGCGAAAAGCCGATAAGAGCAGGTGAAATACGGGGTGCGATGTCTGACTGCACGAGGGTTAATCGCCAGGTTTGGATGGTCCGCCCTACGAGCTTTATGCGTATATGCCAGACTTGTTCGGCAACCTCTTGGCAGTTGTCTACTGCAACTGGCAGCAGAACGGGAGCATTCCGAGTTTAGTGAGCCGGCAAGCGGTGGCGCCGCTGAGAAAAAACCCCAATAAGTGGGACGTTATAGACAGCTTCAGGCCCATAAATATGCTAAAAGCAGCGTTTAAGATTTTGACAAAGGTGTTAGCAAAGAGATTGGCGCTTGTCGTCGGTGAGCTAATGGGAGAGGCGCAGACATGCGCCATTCCGGACAGATACATCCACGACAACCTCCATCTCATGCGATACAACATAGAGAGGGTGGTTAAGTAACTTGATCAGCTTGGATCAATCTAAGGCATTTGATAGGGTCGACCATCGGTACCTGGCAGCTGTCCTCGACCCGGCCGGCTTTGGGGGGTTTTTAGAGGGCTGGATCGCTGCGATGCACAGCGACATCTGCTCAATTGTGAGGGTGAATGGTCACATGTAATAGCCTTTCAGCATCATGCGTTCAGTCCTACAGGGTTGCCCCCTGTGGTCCCTCTTGTACGTACTGGCCCTAGAGCCGTTGCTACACAAATTAGAGACGATGAAGGGAGTCCCACGCGAACTGGGATGCGGGTTATCCGTGTTAATTTATGCCGTCCGACAGCGTCCATGCCGTCCGACAGAGTCGTGGGGCACTGGACGGAAGGACCGGTTAAATTGCTCGGGGTCTGGTTCGATGCTGACCTCCAAATGGAGAAAAACTGGAGCAAGGGGACGAGCAGGGTGGCCTCTCTCATCCCGAAATGCGCCGAGAGGAGGCTGTCTCTGAAAGATCGGACGGAGGTGGCAATTGCGTACATAACGTCCGTCATCTGCTAACACCTGGCCATCGTACCTGGCCCCCGCCTCACTCTGACCAAAATGGAGCGTCTTCTTTTCCGCTTTTTGTGGAAGGGACGTGCTCCTATGGTCAGACGATCCATTTGCTGTCAACACCCGTTGCGTGGAGGACTATGCATGCCGTGACTGATGATGCGCAAAAATGCGCTGAGGCTGCGACATCTCTGGTGCTTCCATGACGGTGAACAGGTGTGGTCGCCGTTTGCCAGACGCGCTTTTCCCCAGCTCGTCTCTTTGACGGAGTTGCAGTCCTGGATCAGGAAAAGAATAAGGGATAGTTCTTGGAAGCTGGAATGTCTCCAAGCGCTCACCGCCCACTACCGGCTGGGCACTAGTATCGGTGGAACATCCACCTCGGCGTTCTATAGAGGACTAGTGGAGGGAAAGAATGACGACGTTCTCGGGGTGACCCTGGGCGTCGACGACGATCAGCTGTTCGCTCTCTTCAAGAGAACTTTCAGACCGGGGCCTATGGACAACTTCCAGAAATCCCTGTCCTGGCAGTGCTACCGGGGAGCGTCGCCGGTTCGGGATAAGCTCTATAGGCACGGAGGTGCTGTCAGCCGAGCCTGTCCGAGATGCGCGCAGTGCGACGAAACCGTCCTGCACGCACTCGTTCAGTGCCCGAGGATTGCTGACTGGTGAAGCTAAGTCGAACAGCTGCTTTAGCGTCCATTGTGCAGATTGCCCCGCCTTCTTCCTTTAAAAAGGAGGAAGTGCAGGCAGCTTTCATCTGCCTGGTCGCCATGGCGAAAGAGATGGTGTGGTGGACAAGATTGAAAGGGTTGAAGACGGACATTATCCTCTCCGGTCAATCCCTGATTAAGTTTTTCAAGTTTCACTTGAAGAGGAAAATCAGGGTGGTGAGGCAAATGCTGTCTTCTAGTAAGTTTGTTGAAAGCTGGGTGAAAGTGGCGAGTCTGGTCCGAGTGTCGGGCCCGCTCAGAGTATACGCCTGTAGCCTGAGGAGGGGAAAAATGAGAGAGGGCGCTTGCCCTGGTGGTTAGGGTGGCCGTGGACTTTTGTGTCGTTTTCACCACGAGTGACCCAGAGAGGTTTACCCCTCCTTGGGGAATGTTTGTTGTTTGAACCTTTTTGGATTTCTAGCCCGATTTTATTATAACCTGTATACACGACCAAACCCACTTTGTATCGTCCTGTACTGTTCTGTGCCGTATGTAATGTTTTTCTTCGTGTCAGCCCTTGTGGCCAATAAAAAAACCATTATTATTATTATTATTATTATTATTGTCATTACTCTTTGAGTCTCAGTCATTGATGTTAGTTAACTGGAAAGTTTGTTGAAATGAATATCAAGCCACTACCTGCAGCCTCAGATATTCAGGACGTATCGGAGGGTTCTTGCTGTTCCCAGCAAGCATGCCTTTTGAAGCGTTCCAAAAAGCATGAAGGGGCCAATTTTATTTAAACATCCCTGGAAACTTTTTGAGATAGTCCCTAGTGCGCCTATGACAATCGGGATCACTTTGACTTCATGGCAGTTCCAAATCCTTTTTACCTCCCATTTTAAGTCCTGGTATCGGTTAATTTTCTCCCTCTCCTTCTCTTGCACTCTCGTGTCGAATGTGCAGGCCACATCCACAATCAGGCACGATCTTTTTTCTTTGTCCACAACCATCATGTCAGGTCTATTGTGTTCCAGTTTCTTGTCCGTCTGTATCCTAAAATCCCACAGCACCTTCATCTGATCGTTTTCTATCACCGACTCTGGCTTATGCTGATACCACTTATCAGAATGTGGTAAATTGTTTACTTTGCATAGGTGCCAGTGGATCACCCTGCCCATCACATCACGTCTCCAGCTTTTATAGTGAGTCTGAGCTAGGTGTTTACACTCGGATACAATGTGAGCCACAGTCTCCTCTCTCTCTCCACAGATCCTGCACAACCATTAACTTCGTTTTGAGGGCCTGCTCCTGCGCAGCCATTAACATTCCTTCTGTAGCCTTTTTAATGTCTCCTCTGTTCAACTAGTTCCATGTCTGTGGATCTCTGAATTCAGTTTTCTCAAAGAAGGTACTATGATTATTATTATTATTATTATTATTATTATTATTATTATTATAGTTGCATTTATCTTGCTTTATGTTCATACGAGTTATCACCAAGTCACAACCAGTGACCTCAAGAGACAACAAGGTCCGCCATGTTCAAGAAAGAACATACATATTCACACATGCATCTTTAGTGTTTAGACTTGTGATGTACTTATATTGACATAATCTTCCTTAGTATATGGGCAGTTCCCATTAGTACTATCTTTTGTATTTCTCCTATACGCGGGTTTCCTGGGATTTGCGATATGTAATCATTAGACCCCTTAGGTATCATTACCAGAGCGCCTACAACCACTGGTATTGTTTTAGTTCTCAATTTCCACATTTTTCCAATTTCTATCTCCCGGTCCTTATACTTGCTCAATTTTTCAAATGTTTTTATAGATACATTCTTGTCTATTGGAACAGACATATCAATTAGCAGGCATACCCACTTTTGAAAGTCCTTCAATATTATATCAGGTCTATTTGCATCTATTTTTCGGTCTGTTTGGATGCTAAAGTTCCACAAGATTGAGATGTGTTCTTTTTCAAGTATGGGAGGTGGTTGATGCTCCCACCAATTCTTTTGATGGGGCAGGTCAAAATGCTTACACATTATCCAATGTATGTATTGTGCAGCTCTCTCATGCCTGTTTAGGTATTCGGTTGGAGCTATAGGACTGCACATTGAAATTATATGGTCAATGGTCTCTTGGTTGTTTTTTGCATACACGGCATAATGGGCTGCACCCATTTTTTATTATGTTGGCTTGGTAATTTTTTGTTGGCAGACACTGATCTTGTGCTGATATAATCAGTCCTTCAGTCTCCGATTTCAGTCCACAGGATGTCAACCACTGATGGGTTAAAGTTTTGTCAACATCAGGATTGTTAGCTCGCTCTGGGTATTTTCCATACAGAGGCTTTTCTTGCCATTTCTTAGCCAGTTTCTGTAGCAGTTCTTTCTGTCCAGTTACTTTTACCTGCTTTGCTTTTTCTGTGTTTTCCATTTCAGCAGTAAATGGGACTTCTGAAATTTGTAGTCCATTACTGTATTTGTGTGCATCATTTGTAATGGAATATGATCTTTTGATGCTTTCGTGTTTCAAAACGAGTTTGATCATCCAATCATGTGATTCCCTTAGATATGTAGATAATCCAATTGTTACAGTTTTCAACGCAATGTCTAACTGGATTAACCCACGTCCTCCTTCTTTCCTAGGGAGATATATTCTATCTATATCTGCCTTAGGGTGATGCATTCTGTGCATGGTTAAGAATTTTCGAATTTTTGTATCGAGCCTACGGATCTCTGTGCTTGACCAGTTGATGACATTGTAACTGTAGATTACTACTTGTATGGCAAGCGTGTTTATGGCATCGATCCTATTCCTTGCATTCAATTCCGTTCTTAAGATTGCTCTTATTATTATTATTATTATTATTGAATGCTATGGTTGACGGAGGCTCGGCTCTGTAAGGTATTGTAAATTTTGAACGCTATAACAATTGTAAATTGTTTAAAACTTTAACGAACTTGTAGACAAAAACACCCTCCTCCTCCTGAGAGGGGTCTTTCTGCCCGTTATTTGGCCCTTCGGGGTTAAATAACTGCTTATTGGGGTTTTGTGCCCAATATTTATTTTGAACAAAAAAAACAACATGGCTACGAAAAAGAATTTTCATAGGTCACTCCCACTCATTCCGTCTTCTTCTTCCTCAATCATCACTACAGCAGAGAGAAGATTGTCTCTCTCCCTCCCTTCTTTAAATGTGTCTCTCTCCCTCCCTTCTCTTTCGCAAGCGACGGCAGAAAAAAAGAAAAGTCTCGTGTAAAGCGTGCAAGATTTCTCCACGACGACAACGACAACGACGAAACAGGTGTGCGTGAAATACGAAAACCCATTTCATTCGTCTGACGTCAGGAATAATAGCAGTAGCAGCCGTAATAACAACAGCAACTGTGACAATGAAAACAACAGTAGTAGCCGCAACAGCATCAGCAGCAGCATAAACAACAACAGCATTAGCAGCAGCAACACCAGCAACAACCACAGCAACAGCGGCGGAGGCAGTAGTGGTATTACCTGCAGCAACAACAAAAGTAACAGCAGCTCTGACGACAACAACAACAACAGCAGCAAAGGTAAAACAATCTCATTTGCAGGTATTGCGAAGAACCTGGAAACAATCCTCATAACAAATGAGGAATTAGAGGAAGCGAAGAAGATGGTGACAAATACTGGACACCGAGCAATCTGAAAGGCAGCGGAAAATTTTTCGAAACCCAACAGCACTGTACGGTCACATACCGTACAGTAAGTACAAAATCCCGTAGGGTTGATAGAGCCACAGAGGCTCAAATACAAAAAGCCTTGGGGTCTGTGTGGCAGGGGAAAACGCACATCACCCGAGGCAAAAAATATGCCACCGTAGACGTTCGTTTTGCCACACCCCAGGAGGCAAAGGTCAATCCGTAGTGACCCTAAGGAGCGAGGAAATGGTGTTGGTGCCCTCCTACTGCGGGCAAAAAATTGTGAGGGTCAAGCTGACCCACGTCCCCTCCGGGATGGCCACTTCTTTGCTGGCCGCGTCTGACCTCGTACGAATCGAGGACAAAACAACTGTACTGCAAGTACAGAAAAAAGTAAGAGAAGATTGGGTCGGCACCTCCATTGAGATGCTAATCCAAACCAACCAGGAGTGCATCGAAGCTATCCCGTATGTGATAGACTTCGATAACGGCACTCAACTGCCCATAAGTGTTGAGGGCAAACGCCCGAAATGCTTTCGCTGTGGATCGAAGACTCACCGCAGGGCCTTCTGCAACGAGAAGACCCTGAGAAAGGAGAAAACCCCCCTCCTTCCGAAACCGGCTCCACTGCTACCAGCAACAGGAAAAGCGGCAAACAGGATCAATAGGTCCGTGGCACCCATACCCACGCCACGGAAATCAAAAACAGCAGCAGCAGTGGAAATATTAACAACAACAACAGCAATACCAAATGCAGCTGCAACAGAGACTCCAGTGCAAACATCACCAACAACAAGTGAAAGAGTGGAGGTGGTACCCCTCCCCGACCTCACAGAATCAGACATGGAGTGTGAGGTGGGAGAGGGGTGACAAAAGGTCGTAAGAAGGCACAAACGCAGAAGCAACGCATCGTTGCCTTTGAAAAGGGAGGAAAGAAATGAGAAAAGGGTAAAATCTACTGCAAAGAGACCCACAGCAGCAACACCACCAACACCATCACTACCCACACTAGCACCACCATCACGACCAGCGACAACCCCACCGCCAACAACACCTTCAACACCACCACCACAAGCACCAACATCGCAAACACAACAACAAAACACACACACCCAGCAACAACGACAAGAAAATAGCAGAACAACACCCCACCCCCAGAAAAACAAATGCACGGCAATAAATACACACAACAAGAAACTAATGACTTACATAATTGAACACACAGACATTTCACAACACGACTACATAATACCAGCACCAATCAAAACGCCAACTAACATAAGACTGCTAAAAATAGCACATAAACAATACACAAACATTAAAACGAAATTCCCCAACACAGTTGGTGATTTCAGAGACATAGGAGGAACTATCAATCGAACAGTATATTCAGACATTCTCATAGAAGAGCCGACGACCAGCCGAAGGGACGATTCAACGGTCCCTTCACCAGAGGATCAAGTGAAAAGGGATGTAAAAACCATCCCTCCTCTACGAAAAGTACGGTAAGTGGTCTTTCCCATCTTTTCCACTCTATTTTAAACATGACCTCACTCAGAATAGGCAGCATAAATGCGCGTGGCTTGGGGTCGTCATGGAAGCAGGCTCACCTGCTCAACGACCTCAGGTCACTAAACATAGATGTAGTGGCCATCAGCGAGACCAGAATCTCCGAAGCACGGGCCTTCGCACCGATCTTCGGTGGCTACGATGTGTACACATCGCCCAGCCGTCCTGGATCGGGGGGAGGATGTTGCTGTGCTTTTTCGCAGAGGTTTGGAACTCGCCATACGGGCCATCTTCCTGGACCCAGAGGGTAAGCTGGTGGTGCTGGACGTGACCAGCGGAGACGGGCAAGCTTTCAGGCTAGTGGCCGTCTATGCCCCGACAGGAGCAGGGCGGGCTGATTTCTTCCGGCGTCTGGAGACCTTTCTTGGAACGTCCCGCTCTTTAGTGTTAGTGGGCGACAGGAACGGGATCTTAGATGCACGCTGGGATGGGGTGGGATTAGCGGATAGGGGTGGAGGGTGCAAGAGCCTCACCAACCTGCTCAGGCGTTTTGAACTGTCTGACAGGTACCGATTGGATTTCCAGAACGTGCCAATGTGGACTTGGACAAATCGCATAGGGTCATCCAGATCATATCTAGATAGGGTATTTTGTAGGGAAATAGAT
>OZ024740.1:369060734-369065734 GCA_964016885.1 Eledone cirrhosa
AGTTGAATTAAAACAATTTTGTTTTCGTCTATAAATTACACAACTATGCGTGTGCTTACCTTTGAGAAATGAAAAATCAATTCAACTGTTTCGCAATGATGAGGATGGTGGTTCCATTCTGATCTATACATATCAAAGCAAATATCAACACTAGCAAGGCACTAATGAAAATTGCCAAACTAATCAGAATACAAGTTCAGGATTCTGTGTAGAAAGGTCAACTGAACCAATATGTATACATACATCAGACTTAATTGCGTTTGATGAGTTGATTTCATTTAGTCATTTAGTAGATATGGGTATTTATATAACTTTTCATTAGACACGTTTTTGAAATAATCACCTCTGTTGCATACGATTGCCAACGTTCTCTGCACATATTCCTCGAGGTATAATAGAATTATATACCGAGTATTGTACCTGGCTACTCACTTCCAGGTAAAATATCAAGTCGAAAAATTGATTGCAGTACCATTATTGACATTTCACATACGATGAATGAAGAGGTCCATATTCAAGTTGTTTATCGCACACATCTCACGTTTACGTAAAACATATTATGTCGGTATCTCATGGGATTTGCTTGACTAGAATTATTTATTTCTGGCTGGTACATATCACAGTACTCAGTAAACATTTTATAAACTGTACCGAAAAGACTAATAAATCGTAGTCCAGTAATATCCAGAATTATTCAAGGTGTTTCAGAAAAACTATAGTTTTTAAATTGTACATAGTTTATATTTAATTCAAAAGCAAAAGTACATCTAAAAACAATCACATTATATATTAATTTAAGACCTGTAAAAATGATATCAATATATTTTCATTATATGTTCAGACATCATGTACGAATACGTCAAAATCATTTTGGGAAGGTTCAAAACGAAGCTGATAACAGATGTCAACAGATGAATAATTACCTGATATTTCTGTATGCATACTTGCTTTATATATTTCATATTTCACCAAATAAACTTTTCTTTTCAATGCGGTTCTGTTATATATATATATATATATATATATATATATATATATGTGTGTGTGTGTGTGTGTGTGTGTGTAATTGCGGTTATATATATATAATTACTACAGTGACATAAACAGATACTCAAGTTTCGTTGGATTCTGGGCCCTAATTCGTTCAGACTGTCATGAGAAAAATAAAAACAAAGGACTTTGTTTCTATTTTTCTCACGACAGACTGAACAAATTGGGGCCTAGAACCTAGCGAAACTTGAGTACCTGTTTATGTCACTGTTGTAATTATTTGTACTAAGCTCATCCTTTGGACTGAGTGCTCTTACTCTTGGATATTTCCACTTAACCTTTACTTTAGTATATATATATATATATATATATATATATATATATATAAAAGTGAGTTTTTTTTTTCTTTTTTTACAAAATGAAAAATAACCGAGGTGTCCTACACGAGTGAAAGTAGAAAGAAAAAGAGATGAAATCGAAAATGCAACTGGAGTCTTATTTTTTTTTTAAATATACATATTTATTTGGTTCCTTTACCGGTTTCGCAGTTCTTCTGCTTTTCAAAAGGTGAGTTGAGATGGAGGGTCTGTGGTTTTTCTCACATCAGATGTGAGAAAAACCACAGACCCTCCATCTCAACTCACCTTTTGAAAAGCAGAAGAACTGCGAAACCGGTAAAGGAACCAAATAAATATGTATATTTAAAAAAAAAATAAGACTCCAGTTGCATTTTCGATTTCATCTCTTTATATATATATATATATATATATATATATATATATATATATATATATATATATATATATACATATATATGCACATTATAAAATCATTATAAACACAATTTCGTCCTGTTAGGACAATTGGGGTGTAGTTTATATTATGTTTTGTAGGGTGAATATATTTTGTTCAGTCTCCATCTAACGCCTTCCAAATTGTTCTAGGAAACATTAAACATTGCTTTTCCCGAGAGGCCAACGATCAGTTTTTAACTAAATTTGGTATGTTGCTTTTAGTTGTTGAGTAGGTTTCTATAAGGAAGGAAATATGTGTGTATATGTGGATGAGGTATTCTTCGGAATTATGATATTGTATATGGAATTATACATGGAGCTTGATGACAATATGACACATATTTAATACTTACATAAAGACATCTGATTACAAATAAATATAATGTATTTGAAGTCAGACAATGTGTCTGATACAAATCACAGGGAATCCTAAATATAATTAGAATGGCGGACGTCTTACTCCTGGCCATATTCTTCTATTAAAGTGTAGAGAGACCGGGGATCGTTTGCCTATAAATGTACTTAGTAAATACAACTGCATGCTGAGGCATACTCTGACTCCGTTTCGGAATGCTGAGAATCATGACACATCATGTAATTCTTTAGATGTTTCCACCGTGACAGCAGAACTACTCAGAGCCATACACCCATATAGATGACAAAACCCCTGCACAATAGAATAACAATAAATTAATATCTGATCTTGTGTCTCCGGGACAGATATTCCGTTCAAACATCATAATAGCAGGGAATTCGTTCGGTCTGATGTTATAACTTCGCACTATAAATCTCCGTCCACCTCAATGTGTTAGCCGCAATCGTCGACAACCCTCATGTCCATAATGTTCTGATACCAATCTCTAAGTTTCGCAGATATCAACTACCTCACTGTAATTCTGGATGTCCTGTCGAGGATTTCATTGATATTTGCCAGCCAGTATACACATCCACAGTCTTTACCATTTCCCATTGCACTTCCAAGGCGCAATCATGTTTCTTGGTAGTAAACCTAGAGAAATAATATTCTTTTAAAATCTACATATTCCCCTTCTCCACCAATTGCAGCCACGTCCCTTTGTTTATCTTAGGTGTAACACACCAGTAGACATGTCTCATATGTCTCCTATGACATGTATACATATATGATTGAATGTACATAATCTATAAATAGTTTAGCTGTCCAAACATTATATAAATACTATCGGATTTTTTACTACAGTTGTATAATCTTTATCTCGTTACTATAAGAATGGAAATATTCCGAATAGTAAAATGTATTATATGATGCATTACATTTTCTACAGTCAATACACTATTAATCGGCAATAATCTTAAGAAAATTCAGCTTTCGTCACTAACTTATATTCTGCAAAAGTTACTGATTTGCTGAATTGTAAGATATCAATGTTAGTGTAAAAATCGAAACTGTTTAGAGGACTGACAGACCTATAAACAGCCAGATACATTTTATTATCGTATCTATATTAATTCTTTAATACCTATTACAATATCAAAACTTAGAATTACTGCTTATTGACTTCACTTTCTTGCGCCGCGGGGTTTTGGAGCATAAAGGAAAGATTCAATAAACTGTAATGTTATATATCATTTGCACATAAGATATGATGTATATCTATGCACATTAAATGCTATTTTCAAAGGCTGGGTTTTCAAACCTTTGTTAGAAAACATTACAATCATTGCATATAGCTATGTTTGTTCTTTTGCGCTCTTGATTTCATTGGATGAAACAAGAATGCGTTATACGTAGTTATTGAAATCGTATATGATGTTGCGGTTGTTGGTTTCTAGTCAGCACTTGATAAGTCGATCTATGATCACAGACATTCCCACTATGAGGAACACATCTTTTTCTGTATATAGTTTTGTGCAATATAAGGTAGTATTCGTAATTTCGCATGATGTAATTATTCTCAGGAAGGGTGATCTGGCTATTACTTCTCTTTGACGTCGAATGTGAATGTACAAGCTAGCTTTTATACTCATATTATCTTGTTATATAATCACTGGTTAGCGATAATAATTTACATTTTCGAGCAACAGGAATTGAGTCAGGGCAATTCTTTTTTTCTGTAGAATTTATGTCAGTGTAAATTATTCAGCGTGTCACCCTTACATTTAATGAGATAATATGCTTTGATTTAGAGGGATATATTAATGAGAGTTTTAGTCATTTGAGGGATAACATAGTAAATAGAGTATGTGAGTGTTATGTCACAGCGTGACTACCATACAATGACCCCGCGCATGTTGTGTGTCACTGTATATTCATTTCGTAACCAATGCCCGTTCAATTTCAGGAGATCTTTAACTGATACACTACTATAAATGTGTCTCGTTCAAGTAGGTCCAGCAAAATGCATTTGGAATGGACAAATCTCCATTTAAATCCAACATACAAAACTGGATAAAGTTCTCTCTGACATATAGAGCATTGGAGATCCTCCAAATAATGTCTGTGGAAAATATATACAATTTGGACGACCCAGAACGCATACACAAGAAGTATTTCACATGTCAGGCACTATGTGGAACAGACCCCAAAATGACCGCTGCGCAGAAGGGTTGTGAAAGAAATAAACATACAGAATACAAACAAGACAAAAGCTTACTGATGAAACAAACCAAAGGATTCGACTAAGAAAAAGTTTGAAAAGATGGAAAATAACAAAAAGGTTTTGAATCTGCCGTGGGCTACTGATGAAGCTTAGTTTCACTTAGATGGGAAGATCAGCTCTGGGAGCAATGTCTTCTGGAGCTCAGAGAAAACCACTGCATACCTGTGAAACCTCTTGACTCAGCTAAATATACAGTCTGGACTGCCATTTCTGAAAGAATGTTGATTGGCACATTTTTCTTCGTCGAAAATGGTGGCACTGCATCATATTAAAGGAATGCTAGGTTGAAGACCTTAAAACATTAGAAACAGGTTGCAGACCATGTACTTATCTGTAACGAATACTGTATGGTCTATTAATAGAGACTAAGCCCTCACACCACCAACGAATCATGAGAGAAGTGAAAATATAAATTTGGAAATCGTGTGATAAGTTTGAAGTCCGATTTTAGGGAACCATATATCGACCTGATATAAGGCCCTTCGATGTCATTCTGTGAAGCTACCTGAAGGATAGGGTATATGTCAATAACCACAGACCAATCACTGAACTAACAGAAAACATTAGTGGAGGAGAT
>OZ024740.1:369068234-369073234 GCA_964016885.1 Eledone cirrhosa
GGTTTGTACCGTGATGATGGTCTTTTGACCATGACTAAGTGCGGACCTCGTGCTTGCAACAGGTTCAGAAAAGAACTCACAGCCTTCTTTAAAGGTGTCAACCTCTCTATACAGGTTGAGGCCAATCTCTCAGTCGTTAATTACCTCCACGTTACCCTCAATTTATTGAATGGGTTGTATTACCCGTATAGAAAGCCGAATGATACCCTTAATTACATACGTAAGCATTCCAACCATCCTGCCAGCATAACCAAGAACCTGGTAAGAAACGTTTCGTTGAGGCTTTCCCGTCTATCTACTAACGAGCATATTTTCAACGACCATTCCACTTATTACGATGAAGTTCTTGCTCGGAGTGGATTTGTCGATAAGGTAGCATATACAGAGAACGAAAATAGACCTAGAATAAATAGATCCCGTCGCATTTGTTGGTATAACCCACCATATAATATGGAGGAGGCCACACCTTTAGCTAAGATCTTTCTTTCCCTCATTACGAAGCATTTTCCCCCTACACATAAATATAGTATAATTTTTAATAGAAATACTATTAAAATTTCTTACTCTACGACTTCTAACCTTGCACATAACATCACAGCTTCAAATGTAGCTAATCTACCTAGCCGTAGGAACAACGTGCAACCCTGTAGTTAGTAATAACTGTAATTGTAGGGATCGGGTTGATTGTCCCATTCCGAGAAATGCCAATCTAGTAACATTGTCTACAAATGTAAGGTTGAAACACCCACGTCCCGTAGCGCCTACATAGCGTTAACCGCCAATAGATTCAAGCAGCGTCTCAACATGCATACCCATTCTTTTCGTTACCCTCTAAGAAGGAATATGACGTCACTTTCAGCTTATATCTGGCGTCTAAAAGACATCCACACCCAATATAAGTTACACTGGGAGATCCTAGCTAGGGATAGATCGTATAACGGAAAGAAAAGATCATGTGACCTCTGCGCCGCTGAGGCCCTGGAAATACTCTGCGCCGCAGACCACATCTTAAACAAAAAATCTGAGGCAATTTCGGCTTGTAAACATAAATTGCACAACACTTTCCTGTATTACAGCCCCACGTTTTAGCCGAACGGATAGTACGATCTATACGTGGATATTTTACGTCTTGATGTGGTAGCTAAGAATATGTTTTGTTTATACCATTACTTATTTGCATAGGTAAGTATATATTACCTGTATGTTTTGTGAAGGTACGTATACCTTCTCGTACGTATATTTGATTGTATATGTTATGGCGTATAATTTTGTTTTTATATATCCTGATACATATGGTTTGGTTATGTGTATACGGGAGTTTTGCGTCTGTGTGAATATGCAGGTTCGTACGTATGTAGGGTGTGTGTATATGTGTACTTCATGTTTTCGTTTACTTACGTCTCCGAACATTTGTGTATTTACATGTAGGTATGTGCGTGCGCTTGTTATATACGTATTTATTTATTTATATACGTTTATTTAATTTTTTTTTGTATGCACGCATACACACACACACACACACATATTTATGTGTGCGTGGTTTTGTAAACCTATGGTAAGTGTTTTCGCGTATGCTTGTGTATGTACGTATTTGTATGCGTGTATGTATTTATTTAATTTCTATTACTTCTGTATTGTTTTTATTTACTTTGTGCTTAACCCTGAAGCGGAAATCCATTCGGTCTCCTAGTTAGAATGTTAGTCTACTACTTCTGCTACACCATTTACCTGGTTTTGTCTTTGCGTGCAATTGTCCTCTACGCTCCACATATGACGTATTATCTTCGTTTTTTTCGTTCATTGCCAGAGAACGTCTCTATGAACCACCTAAGAGAACATTAGTCTACGGCCTCTTTTATACCATAAACGTGGTTATGTCTTTGCGCGTAATTGTTTTTCACCGCTCCTATTAATGACGTATTATATTCGTTTAACCCGTTCTTTGCCAGGGTACGTTTCCACGAACCAAAGTATCGTCTTCCTGTCTTCCTGCGGTTGCAACGCTTTTTGAAATATCCACTTCTGCGTTTACAGATTGACTTTGTTAGTTTCAGAAGATCCCGTTAAGGGTGAAAGCAGCGATTCTTTAGTTAAACTTTAATCTGTTATTTTAATAAATATATATATATATATATTACATGTATATATATATATATATATTATATGTATATATATATATATATATATATATATATATATATATATATATATATATATATATATATATATATGTATATATATATTTATATATATATATATATATATATATATATATATATATATATATATATATATATATATATATATATATATGTAATGATATTATTTATAGTTATGTATACAACTATAAACAGGAAAGGTCAGTAATTAATTACCACCTTATAATCAGTAAGAAAAATAGCTCAATGTAAATACGTGAGATGTTTTACACAGCCGGCATATAAATTATAAATTACACAATAATCAAAGCTATGTTCAAAATCCATTTATGGCTGACAATCGTTTCTTCGAAACTATCGTTTGGTTGCATCGGAGCACTAGCAATGTGTGTACATATAATTAACCTCCTATTTAACTGAACAATCCTATAGATACATGGATATTAATGTTGCCAACAACAGTTTCATATTTACAGAGTGGAATGCGTGCGACATAGATTTCAAGAGAATTGTACAATAATTAAAATTAAAAATTAAAAGTTAAATGTTAAAAAGGCACAGAGTGGAATGCATGGGAGAGAGATTAGTATAACAATTAGAGGGGCTTTAATGTAGAAAGTTACCAGTGGAACGATGCCACTATCAGTACATATGTAAGCCTATAGAGAGTGCATATGCAATAGACATATACAGGTACGATCAAGCAATGGTACTAGGCATATATAATTTCTACGAGGCAAAGGTATCACATAAAACAACATATGTTTACAAGCAGGCAAAGCTGTTTTTGTATTAAAATTATTAGTTTATGGTGGATGTAGTGTGATAATTGTTTCTGTAATGTTCAAATGTGTATGTGCTGAGAGTATCAATGTTATTGCTATCTTTTCCTTCACATTGGCTGTTTTATTTTAGTGAATGTTTTTTAATCAGTCACAGCCATGGATTGTATACCGGGCCTAATATATTGTTATCCGGGGTTCGATTTGTTGTGGAGTGGTTCCTCTAACGGTTTAATTTCCGGAAGTGAGTTTGATCTATATTAAGGAGAGCTAATACGAAAGGGGAGGTAACTAGCGAATACATTGTAAATGAATTTAGAAAAATGTAAAGATGTTTACAGCTCCAATTAGTTAAATTCTTTGTGTTGCTGTATTATTATATTGTGTTATAAGTGAATCCCTTTTATATAGTGTTATTTGTTTTTGTTTAATTTTAAATATAATATATTTTACATTAAAGGTCTCATTATATTGTGATCTATTACTGAATAAAGTATATATATAATGTATATGAAATTGGTAAGAATGTATAGTTGTTTACAGTTCTAACTAGTTAAATCTCTTGTGCTATTAATATACATTATATTATGTTGTGGATTGGCAGTATCGGTAGAGGGTCGGACGCCATGCTTTGACGTATAGAGTTACGGTCGTTGCCATTCTGAGTTCAAATCCCGCCGAGGGTAATTTTGCCTTTCATCCTCACGGGGTCGATGAAATAAAGTACCAGTAATGCACTGGGTAATTGCTGGCCTTGTGCCAAAAGTAGAAACAATTATATTATGTTATAAGGGAATTTCATATATATAATGCTATTAATTTATATATTTAATTATAAATATAATTTATTTTCCTATACTACATTAAGTGTCTCATCATATTTTTATTTGTCTATTCCTGAATATAAAATTAGCAAGATATAGTGGTTACATTAAATGGTGTTAGCTTTATGTTTATTCCTAATAGTTATTGTATAGTATAAAGTTTGAGATAAAAAGGAGTTAGGTAGAGTGATGAGCTGATCATAGAGTGTGATGCTGTGGGGGTACGTATATGCTGATAAGACCTAGAGGTGGAGTGTTAATGGTGGTGAGGAATTCAGATCTGTCATTGTTATACATTAGCAACTAGGTTTAAAGCTATGGAAAGAGTGTCGGTGGTAGTGCTGGCACATCGAAAAAACCTCTGATTTTCTATTTAGGAGTTCTAGCTTAGAATAGATGATTATTCGGGTTTCTAGAGATTACATAATTTATTTGGTGGTTTATACGATTAGGTGGTTTATACGATATATATACATATATATATTGGTGGTTCTGCGTGCCTGCACGCGTGTGTGTGTAATATCATTTTTTTTCTGAAGGCTTTCACAATGTGAAATTGACGGTCATTGTTTAAAACATAATTGTTTCTACTTTTGGCACAAGGCCAGCAATAACCCAGTGCATTACTGGTACTTTATTTTATCGACCTCGTAAGGATGAAAGGCAAAGTGAACCTCGGCAGGTTTGTTTAAGACATAATTATAACAAGTCGGGTTTGTTACGAGTAGTTGTTATAGTTTTTTTATATTTGCAGATTAAAATCAGAATTCAAAGAAAAAATTACGTCGAAGTTGCATTTTTTGTCACTTTTTAAAATATTAAATATTTATGGATTTTCTACTTATTAAAAGTTGGATATAGTAGATGGATAACGCAGTATTTCACCGAAGGTATGTTCTAATATAAGCTATTTTCTATCATTTTTTAAATGCAGTGTGGTAGTGTGTATGTCTATGTTAGTCACTGTGTGTTGACTTCTAGTATATTGATGATTTGCGGTGTTACTTTAGCTAATAGATAAGCGAAGGGAATAATTGATATATCGTTATGGGTGTTCTTACAATGATGAATAGGCTTGTTGAAGTGTTCTTGATTTTAACAATTACCGTCCAATTCACACTGCGACAGCCATGTAACAAAACAACCTTCCAAGAAAACCTATATATATATATATATTGGTAAACGGAATAGAAAATGCTGACAAATTGTTCACAGTTGAAAAATGGTTTAATTAG
>OZ024740.1:369075734-369100734 GCA_964016885.1 Eledone cirrhosa
CGTGTCCAACACATTTCATTTTTGTGTCGCAAATATTACAGCATTTGATCTATTGTTGACGTATTTGGACACATACGTTATAGGTTCCCCTCTCGCTTCCGATTCCATTTTTATTATTTAAAAAAGGGCGATTGCGAATATGATGGCAGTTAGATTAGTTGAAAACGACTGAGATGGGCTTATTTGTAATTCAGAGGATCCCCCTGCGTCTTCTCAATTTTCTGAACAAAGGGGTCGTTGGCGAGTGAGCCAGATAACACATATGTCAACAACAACAGAAAATACATTAGTCAGTTAGAGTGAGAGTGGTGGGGTGGATGGAGTAAGAGGTGGTGTAATATTTCCTTTATATATAGATAATATGACGAAGGAACTGGCACTAACTGTATGCTAGAATAATCAGTAAATCCTCCCTCAACTCTCACCTCTCCTTCTCTTTTCGTAGAATATGTGCGCAGTGACATTGTTGGAGATCAGATTAATTGAACACAGACGAAAAACCTTAATTATTATCAATTTTATTTAGTGTTATTTGTGGCGAACGACGAACAAACACGTAAACAAACTACCTCTTTATAAGTATATAGATATTTAAACATGAACATAAACCTTAATATGTATGTACAGACGTATGTATGAACAACACACACAATTAAACCTCTTTATGCTGGCAAAACGTAAATGCATTCAGGCTACATTTAAATATGCATATAAACTGACGCACGTATATACATTTCAATATCATGTATTCTTAAATAAAAGCATACGTAAAATACACTTTTATTATATGTATTAAAATACATATAGAAGTAAGTATATGACTCATGGTTGATACAGGAATTAACATAAAACAGTAAGATTGGTTGGTAAAGAACGGAGGCCAGACGTCGGAGATTAAGACAATGTTTCTCTTGGGAAAGGAATTCTATATGTATGTTGTGAACGACGATGAAAATGTATTTAGAGGGGATGGGGGAAATACATTCATAGTAGTATACCGAAAAATAAAAGTAAGGTGAAACGGAATCAACGCTGGTGTTTAAATTCGGATGAGGCTGGTAGAGAAAAAATTATTTCGTAAGAAAGAAAGTAATTTTGAAGGAAAACAGTTTACTGAATACTGATGCGTAAAATTTAAATCAACATAATATGATGAAATAAAAACAGATGATATATTCACACTGCATATTTATTCTAGGTGAAATGAGTGTACTCTTGAAATAAATGTGCATATACGCACCAGTTCATAAAGCCACACACAATAATACGTATATAACACATGCACATGCATTTATATCAACATATAATAGACGTATATATAGTTTATCAGGAATTCAACAATGAATAAATATACATTAATGCCCATATACATATGGGCATTACTTCCTCTATCACATTCGATTGTATTTCAAACGTATGCAGATGACTTACTATAAGTGGACGGCCGTGCAAATTTTTCAGGTGTGATATTCTGTTTCAAATGTACTTACAACACTTGCTTTTTAGACGTAAATTTAAGTTAAAGTCGTGATAAATAATGATAACAGATGAAGTGTCTAAGTGTACGTCCCTCATAGTAGTTCCGTCCGTCTATACTTATATATACACCAATGACTAATTTTATAATTAAATGAATTGTAAATAATTAAACAATTTGTTCATGCCTTATGTTTTGAATAACCCAAAAGCATTTGGTTTATATACACCTATCTAGACATTCTTCTCTCTATCAAATATCTACAAAGAAAGACAACTTCTTCCTGTGAGAAGACTACTGAGTAGGTGTAGCTGCAACAGTTATTTCTGGTGGAATTTACAGGACATGGTTAATTCCGATTAACGTGATGAAAAGCGATGTTTCCCTTTAAACTGTTATGACCATAATGTTGTGCTGCAGAGGAAAATGATGAACTTTAATGTTATAATAATGATAGTAATGGTGCATATATAAATACCATTCATAAAATACTTAATTATCATAGATGCTATGTTTGTTGGATTATTATACGTGTAGTAAATTTGAGATAACGGCAGTAGCTCGAGGATAGAATTGAATTAGAAAATAACCAGGTATTTCTAACGTAAGCGCGTACTTTTATTATTGATCGTATATGTTTCATTACTGTTTCAGAAACACATTTTTCGTCAAGATGGAAGATGAATTAGATAGTAACAGTGATCAAACACTAAAGTAAAACGAATGAGAGTGATAGAGAGTGATAGAGAAAAAAAAGGGAGAGAGAACGAGAGAATCACTGGAACAGTGTAGAAAGTGTAGGGGAGTAACATAAACTGGAAAAAATTAAACAAAAATAATAATTTGAAAACTAACAAAAATTGTTTACACGAGAAAGAATATGTATGTAGGTATCGATTACAAGCGATTGGCTGACAGGTATTTATGATTAGTGTTTTATATGTGCTATTTTTACTTTAGTATTCCTCTTTAATTTGAATAATTCCACCGTAATTAAACGTGATTTTGAAGACAATTCAGTAATCGTTTCGTACAATATTTTTTTATTAGGTTGTGTGATATAGTATATTACTTTCATTCCTTTTTTTAATTGGATGGAATGCGGATGGTATTGTTTAGTAATTGAAGTATGGTTGGGTTAAGATTAAATTTGAAAATCTGAAGTTTCGCATTCGCACTCAGATGCTTCGGTTATACTTATCACGTGGAGTGTGTTCACAGATTAAACGGCTATCCGCCCCCACCTATGGGTTAAATAACCTCACCATATAATTGCCTAAGCGTGGTGAGTACGAATGCACCTACATGAGAGATAAACCTCCATAATCCCCGTAACTGACTTGTGATCTTACCTTGTCTTGTCACTAGACACGTAACTGCGAGGATGAGGAGAGTACTATGTGTGTATCACAATCACGTCGCATTGCAATCGTGATGTGCAGATATTTCGTTATAACTACTTCAGCGACGGAAGAGTGGTAACGTGTGCAGAATTGACCGGTTACAAGTATATAGTCACAAATCGTCACATGGGCAGATCGAGTCTTATCCTAACATCACTGCAGTGTCAAACTGAACAGCAGCATGCTTCGGCCGAATATTGAGAGTCTGATCAGTCCTTGTTGACGAGACATTGTTCATCAATTCGACTTGCGAATGATCTAGAAAAGGTGGCCTAAATAAAGCATGTCAGTCATGAAACAGGCTAGCAGCTTGTATTAACGAAAGTTCATAAAAGCAGGGAATCGCTAGAAGAGATGGCCGTCTTCTCTAATGAATTAGCAGTAACAATATATATATATATAAAAATATATATATATATATATATATATATATATATATATATATATATATATATATATATATATATATATATATATATGTATATATATATATATATGTATATATATATATGTATGTATGTATGTTTGTAGATGTAAATAAATTCACAATACGAATTGCAGCTTTTTGTAAACATTATTACATATTACAATTATAAGAGCGGTTAATTGGCAGTATCGGTAGAGGGTTGGGACGCTATGCTTTCTAGCATAGCTACGTCCCTTTACAGTGTGAGTTCAAATCCCGCCGAGGTTAAGTTTGCCTTTCAGCCTCACGGGGTCGATAAAATAAAGTACCAGTAATGTACTGGGTAATTGCTGGCCTTGTGCCTAAAGTAGAAACAATTATTACATATTACAATTTGTTTCCATATCGATCAGCTCGAGTTTGAACATGTGATCGGATCGCTACACTTAATCGATACTTCTTCACATATGAAAGTTTACATGGGTGGTCCCATGTAAACTCTCATATCTGTTGAAATGGCGATTAAGAGTCATGAACCGATCACATGATCAAACCTGAGCTGATCGATATGGAAGCAAATTGTAATATTAATAAAGTTTAGAAACAGCTGCAATTGTTATTGACACGTCATATACAATCTGCAAACAGTCGCCTTAAACCTGGAGCACAACCTAACGAGAGACGGATGAAGTAACAGCATCGTGTGTTTCGACCAGCCTCGCCACTAGCAACTACATGTTACCCACCTAATAACCTATATATATATATATATATATATATATATATATATATATATATATATATATATATATATATGTATATATATATATATATATATATATATACATACATATTTATACACACATACACACGCTCATATATACATATTTATATATATATATATACACCACACATATATATATATATATATATATATATATATATATATATATATATATATGAATGAAAGTTAGAGTTATTAACTCATACTGAAACCCTGTAATTAACAAGGTCAAAGTATAAATACTGAGCATGATAATATAAGTAGTAAGAAACACAGTAAATCGTGCGTCTAATATTACGATCATTGAAGAACCACATTTGTTTCAAATATTTAATCATGAAGCAGACAGAATGATAAAATAAAATAAAATTATATTATACAAAACTCCTGAAAAACTATTATATCTCTCGGACAGATTAGGGATTAATCTGTTTCGCCCTGAGTGTGTTTGTAACAGATAATCCATGGGCATCATCAGCGAGAGAATCATTTATATTTCGGCTCCTCAAGAGGTGAGCTTATTAAGTCGCGTGTTTTGGACTGTTATTTCTAACCAATACACTCACACCACTATTGACTTACGGCACACGTGGTGATGAATTCATTTTTCTGTGTGAACATTAGTACTAGGTGTTTGTCGCATTTAATCAGATTCTCTCGCTGATGATGCCCGAAACAGATTAATCCCTAATCTGTTCGAGAGAAATAATAGTTATTGAGGCGGTTTGTATGATATAAATATTTAAAACAAATGTGGTTCTTCAACCCTCGTAATATTAGACCCACGATTTATTGTGTTTCATAATATATATATTATATGTGCTATTTTGTGGTTGTGCTCACGCAACTATGTTTATAAATATATATGTATATGCAAGTTTACATTTCATTTTGTACGCCATAATTACATCGACATTTTAGTAGAGTATATGAAAGGTTCCGTATTCAAATCAATTGTCTTCAACCATGATGAAATCTCCTAGTAGTATAACGAATCTTTATCTAGTTATGAATATACGGATCAACTCTAGATGTTATATGACGACATTCCAAACAAAAGTCACAAATAAATTATTTTACTTGTATTGATAAAGTGCGCATCTAAACCTAACTAAATCATTCTATTCTTTTAACAAAGCTCTAGATAAAGAGATCAATAAATAAAGTAAACTCTCCGAGGTAACAGTTATTTAGACCAACTAAAATAAACTGTCAAACAAAACTCAAAATATCTGTCAAATACTACATATACCAAATTTGTATTACCCGAATCAAATGCATTACTATTATAGACTACATAGACGCATTATCAATGCCTCATAGTAGGGAACACAAAATGTATTGCACCAAAACATGAATTAAAACTAACCAAATACTACAACATCTAAAAGGATCGAAACCCTTCTTATATATTATTTAATATTTTCTAGCACCTGAGCCCATCAATTTGTTACTAATGACTACTGAGATAAACAAACTTAATTTGGGATAACTGCCGCCGGCTCAAAGGACATTTACAGTGAGGAGATGGAGAAATAAAATGCACACAAAAAAACTCAGCTAACGATAAATGTATCCTTCACCAACAAATCTACTTTATTCGGAATTTCTCACCAATGTAGGTGACATAAAATGGAAGCAACATTTATGTGTACAAATCAATAAGCGGTGAATTGGCTGTATCGGTGAATTGACTGTATCGGTAGAGGGTCGGATGCCATGTTTTCCATCATAGTTACGTCCCTTTACGGTCTGAATTCAAATACCGCCGAGGTTAACTTTGCCTTTCATTATTAAGGGGTCGATAAAATAATGTACCAGTAATGCACTGGGTAATTGCTGGCCTTGTGCCTAAAGTAGAAACAACTATTACACATACTAGTCTCAAATAAAAAGATAAAGGATTTCTTAAATAAAAGTGAAAATGAACTAGACCTTAGGCGATGATTAACACAGAAATATGAAATAAAACGTGATAGCAGGACACGACAAATCACAATTTAGAAGGCATGTGAGGCCGCTTTACGGTGATGGCGACGGCGAGAAACAATATCTTCTAACCAAATTTCATGGAATTCTAATGAGAATGTAAAAAAGAACACAAACAAAATATAAGACAAGAATACTTTTCAATTCATGCTTTAAAATCTATTTCTGAAACACACCACCGAAACACACACACACACACACATCATATATATATATATATATATATATATATATATATATATATATATATATATATATATATATATATATATAAGTTTATCGCGGATTCAATCGGGGTAACCGCAATAAGTAAGGTACTCAATACATAGCAGAGTATAGCTATTTAATATAGAAATTGCTTCTACTAGACTTGAACTGTTTCATTCGGGAGAAATCTTCATCAGGAAGCCGACTGTCCAAGTAATATGGTGGTATTTTTACCTTTTCTGGTGGTAGGAGCCATTTCTATATTAAATATGCATACACATATATATACACACACACACACACACATATATATAAATATATATATATAAATGGATTCTACAGGACGAGAACTGTTTCATTCGCGAGAAATCATCAGGAAGCTCTCTCTATATATATATATATGTATTGTGTTCTTTATCATATATATATATGTATATATATATATATATATATATATACATATGACGACTGCAGTTTGATAACGTCTGTCTTTCGCAATAGGTGGCTAATAAATGTCTGGTTGCGTAAGCTGAGATTTGGAGAATAGATGTGCCGCTTATTATTTGACTATTTTAGTGGAGGTGAGGTATTTGGTATGGGTGATCATACAGGCTGGCGTCCGGTTTAGAGTATTTGTTGAGAATGAGTAGACTGATTAGAACATTACCGGACGATAGATATGTGTGGGTCTATGCGTGTGTGATTGTGTACGTCAGTGGGCGTGTGTGTAAGCGTGTGGAATTTAATCAGAAGGAAACAAATACAAGACGAAGAGAAATTACAATACAAACGAAATTACAAATACAAACTACATTGAGATAATTATTTAAAGGTAAGCAGGTATGAGAAAAAACCTGTCAACCACACGCATACACGTACATCCTTCATACATACATAATTATATACATACCTACATACATAGATATATATATATACAAATACATATATATATGTGTGTGTGTGTTTGTTGAGTATTTCGGTAGAAAAAAGTAAAGGAAAGAAGAGTGGTCTATGTTCTTGAAGAAACATCTAGCTCGTTCGTCCGATGATCTGACGAATGAACTGGATGTTTCTGCAAGAATTCTCTAGTTTCTTGACAACATCGGTATTGAAATAATTATATTGTGTTGTTTATTATGTAATTAAAACATATATGCATATATATATATATTTCAGTAAACGTGGTATCGTTTAAGTTAATCTAAGTAGAGGTTATAAGTAATCTGTACCATGGATGATTCTAACGTTCGGCATTGTTTGACTTGACAAGATGTTTACTTAGTTGTGGTGTTCGGGTGGCGGGTTCCAGACAGTTCCTAGGTAAGCTGTTCCTGGATTATTAACAATTGTTTCTACTTTTGGTACAAGACCAGCAATTATCCCAGTACATTACTGGTACTTTATTTTATCAACCTCGGCGGGATTTGAACTCAGACTGTAAAGGGACGTAACTTTATGCTACAAAGCATGGTGTCCGATCCTCTACCGATACTGTCAATCCAATGAAGGAGTGAACTATACATTAGGGTTTATTCCATTAAACCCTAATATATAGCTGATCCGTGTTATTGTTCACACCGATATATATATAGCTCGTTTGTAGATTCTGAAATTTCCTGATTAGCGAAACCTACCTCCAACTTCAAATGGTATTCTAAAAACGTAAGCTACAATGACAAGTTTTTCATTTAATCATGATGCCACAGACAATATCATTGGTTGGGGTAAATCTATATATAAAACACACGTAGACACACACACGAGCACATGCATACATACGCACACAACACATACATACATACATACACATGCACACAGGTAAATAGATGTATATGTAATTGATGTGTAATGCTTCTTCTAACGAACTATTGTTCACGTTATGCAACTGTCCGTCGAATTTGGTTCTTACTTTTCTTTCATATACCTTCGATAGGATTCAATATTTTGTGTATGTATAATGTATTATCTAGTGCCTATATTACTTTGGCGTATTTAAATCACTACTAAAATATGTGAAGGCGTGCGTCTTTGTGGTTAAGATATTCGGTTTACGATTGCAAGCTAGTGTGTTCAATTTCTGGCGGTGCGTCGTGTCTTGATCAAGACACTTTATTTCACATTGCTCCAGCTCACTCAGATGGCAAAAATAAGAAGTAACTGTTAATTTGAAGGGCCAGTTTTATCACATTCTGCTTAATCTCTCTCAGAACTAGGCTAATGGTATGCGTGTTTGTGGAATGAGCGACTTGCAGCTTAATCTCATGAGCAGGCTTTTCCATTGATCGTCTCAACTGGAACACTCATCGTCGTAACCAATGGAGTGCCGCTATGAAATACCATTGTTTGATTGCCGTTTCGCGATGTATTTAATTATGATGGATGTTCCTTCTTTATTTTTACTTCATATCTCTTGTTTTAACCCATGTCTTATTGTTTCTTATTCGCGTATTTTATCATTTTAACCTGCCAGTCTATGATCTTATTTTATTGTTTTACAAACGTCTTTAGTAACAATATTTAACTGATGTAGCTATAAACGATTAGACATATGTATTTTCAGTTGTTTCCTGTTCGGTTTATTTTATATTTTTAGATTATACTTTTGCATGCTTGTTGTGATGGAGGTGTATTTTTCATCAGTGCCAAAATTAGTAGCTGTACATGCAATCATCGAACGTTTAAAAACCGGTCAGTGAAAATTATAACAGCCGGAAGAATAAGTGAAGCTGAATCAAAATTTAAAAGTAAAATAAAAAACTCAAGAAATACTCTCATGAACGACATCGCATGAAAAACGACTTTAAGATGAAAAGAATTCCTGGTAATAATGCTATGAATGTATGCATGTATGTATCTATATATTTATAAATTTTACAATATGAGGCACAGCTTTTTAAGGACTATTCAAGTATTTATTGAGGCCTCTGCAGTTCTTAATAATTGTTTATATGTTGGGCACAAGGCCAGCAATTATCCCAGTGCATTACTGGTAGTTTATTTTATCGACCTCGTAAGGATAAAGTTAACCTCGGCGTGATTTGAACTCAGACCGTAAAGGAGCGTTCTTAATAATGTAATTTGACAACGCTTGCAGACATTCACATTCTACACTTCAGAAGTAATTTTGGTTTCTCTTTACTGCAACTTTTATCATAGTATTCTGTGTAGTCATATATAATTCTTTCTTCAGGTAAAAAGTCAAAGTGAAAAAGCACAGGGGTATATTTATAGATTATTTTTGCTTTAATCCGACAAAATCAATGTTATTATATTATAATTATTACATTAAATGTCTTTACTGTTTGTCAAATATTACTGCTTTACATTGGAGTATCAATCCTATCAAATATTAAAGATTGTTTATTCTCAAATTCTGTGGCCAGTCAGAACATATAGGAATTTTCTACCAAATGTTCTTCTTAAACATATGTTTTTATGAAGGTGGGGTCGTGATGGTGGAAGTGCGTTTCAAGAGGTTTGGATTCAATTGATTTATTAGAAGATTTTCTTGGTTAATAAATAATTTTTTTTCTATTCATAGTAATGGTCGAGATGGCATTTTTCTTGTATGTGTGAGTATTTCGGTCAGGCTCAATTATGTAAAAAGTTTGATTCAAAAGGAGATGTTTCTTTTTTATACACCCTGTGATTTTTCACTTTTACATTTTACTTCAAAACTTTGATTTGTAAGGAGGTTACCCCCGTTATATATATATATATATATATATATATATACGCATGTATATTCGACGGCTGCATATATTACTCTGAACATTTGGAAATCGAGTTCTGGATTCTTTTACATATGTTGCTTACTACATATAAAAGTCCGTAAAGCTTATAACGATTTTCCCTCTGCAAAAATAAAGTGGGAATTTTGCAAATAGAAATAATTTGCAATGTGTTGAACAGCAGGTGAAATATCCTCAAATGTCACAATTAGCATTTCAAGTTTATAGTTTGCTGTATTATATTATATTTTTATTATGTTATTTTATATTTAATACGAATCACCGTAATCTCGGAAATCAAAGTTAAATTTGCCTAAGCATTAATAATTGTTTCTACGTTAGGCACAAGGCCAGCAATTACCCAGTGCATTACTGGTACTTTATTTTATCGACAATGCTTTGTGATTATCAATGCAAATGTGTAAATGCGTGCGTGTACGTGTGTGGGTGTTTCAGCTCGTTTGCAGTGTATACTTTTTCAGAAATATCTACCAAACTACGTTGACAAACACCTTGGAGGTTTGCTTGTCAGACGCTCTAAGGTATTAATGTTGATATATACAGAATAAACTATAAAAATCCAGTGCCACACACCCACACACACACATACACACACACACACACACACAACATACATACAGGCACACATACACAATCAAACATATATATATATAAATATATGTATATCAATACATATATAGATATATATATAAATATATATATATATAAATGTATGTATTCATATATATATGTATATATATATATATATATATATATATATATATATATATATATATATATATTGTAATAATAAGAAATTTGAAACTAAAATCCAAAGAGGGCTCGATAAGGATAAATATATATCAAATATGTAAGAACCGTAGAGCAAATATTTATATCAGATTAAAGTTTAAGCAAAGAATCGCTGCTATCACCCTTAACGGGATCTTCTGAACCTAACAAAGTCAATCTGTAAACGCAGTGCTGGATATTTCAAAAAACGTTGCAACCGGAAGAAGACAGGAAGACGATACTTTGGTTCGTGGAAACGTTCGCTGGCAAAGAACGGGAAAAAACGAATAAGATACGTCATTAATAGGAGCGGTGAAAAACAATTACGCGCAAAGACAGAACCACGTTTATGGTATAAAAGAGATCATAGACTAATGTTCTCTTAGGTGGTGCATAGAGACGTTCTCTGGCAATGAACGAAAAAACGAAGATAATACGTCATATGTGGAGCGCGGAGAACAATAGCACGCAAAGACACAACCACGTAAATGGTATAGCAGAAGTCGTAAACTAAAATTCTAACTAGGAGACCAAATGAATCTCCGCTACAGAGTTAAGAACAAAGTAAATAAATACAATACAGAAGTAATAGAAATAAATAAATACATACACGCAAACAAATACGTACATACACAAGCATACGCAAAAACTTACCATATGTATACAAAACCACGCCCATATAAATATGTCTGTGTGTGTATGCGTGAATACAAATAAATAAATAATTATATAAACGTATATAAATAAATAAATATGTATATAACAAGCGCACACACATACCCACATATAAATAGACGAATCTTCGGAGACGTAAGTCAACTAAAACATGAAGTACGCATATACACACACCCACCATACGTACGAACCTGCATACTCACACAGACGCAAAACTCCCGTATACACATAGCCAAACCATATGTATCAGAATATATAAAATTATACGCCATAACAATCAAATATTCGTACGAGAAGGTATACGTACCTTCAAAAACATACGGGTAATATATACTTACCTATGCAAATAAGTCAAGGAATAAACAAAACATATACTTAGCTCCCACATCAAGACGTAAAATACCCACGTATAGATCGTACTATCCGTTAGGGTATAACGTGGGGCTGTAAAACAGGAAAGTTTTGTGCAAATTATGTTTACAAGCCGAAATTGCTTCAGAATTTTTGTTTAAGATGTGGTCTGTGGCGTAGAGTATTTCCTGGGCCTCAGCAGTGCAGAGGTCACATGGTCTATCATTTCCGTTATACGATCTAGCCCTAGCTAGGATCTCCCAGTGTAACTTATATTGGGTGTGGTTGTCTTTTAGACTCCAGATATAAGCTGAAAGTGACGTCATATTCCTTCTTAGAGGGTAACGAAAAGAATGGGTATGCATGTAAAGACGCTGCTTGAAACTATTGGCGGTTAACCCTATGTAGGCTCTACGGGACGTGGGTGTTACAACCTTACATTTGTAGACAATGTTACTAGAGAGGCATTTCCCGGATAGGGGGCAATCAGCCCGATTCCTAAAATTACAGTTAGTACTAACTACTGGGTTGCACGTGTTCCTACGGCTAGGTAGTTTAGCTAAATGTGAAGCTGTGATGCTATGTGCAATGTTAGGAGATGGGCATGGTTATAAGAACAGGAAGGACAACCGTACGAACGCGCATGCGCAGAAACCCGGTCACTTCACACAGGCAATTCGAGACTGCGTGCGAGAGGTGTAAGGGAGATAACTGTGAAAGTCCGAAAAGTTTTTAGGTTGAATATAAAATAAAATTGCTAAGAATCAGTCCGGAGCCTTGTAGTTATGTAATAGGTTTTTGGCGACGTGTTGACAACGTGTGTAAAATTCACATCTCGTGTTTAGGCCATCACTATTGCGTAATCTCTTTAGAATAGCTATTCGTTCGTCAATACATAAGCCACACGTCGGATTTCCCCTTGCGTATGATTTGAACTTAGTGATGGCTTTCCATTGGATGGAGTAGCCTGTACTTGATTGACTCTTTGAGGGACCATACGTGGCTCGCGAGTTTCGTGGATGAACATCTGTCCGGGTATCTAGAGGTAGACTGGTCGTTCAGGAAACGTTCCTATGTGGGCATGGTGGAGGGCCGATTCAGGGAATGTTTTCTGAACCACTAGTCTACCTTCAGATACCCAAAACTCGCCAGCCACGTATGGTCCCTTACAGAGCAGAGTATGATAGAATAGAAAACGAAAAATCAGTGATGCATCTGAACTCAATTTCTTGTGTGCTACTATTGTTTCCTCGGCGGATTTCTCGAGACGCGATCATTGTGTGGATCTGTCTGATTCTGGACCCGCAGGTTTGACGGACACCTCTAATGATTTTGGAGCATATTCTCTCACTGGGGTATCTGACCCTCTGGGCCAGTAAAAACTTAATCCTCTTCGCTCGTGCTGTGACTGGCCGCTGGTTATCGACGTCACCATAATTCTGACCCCAAGTACCAGTCCGCTGACCACCAGGGCGTTTGCTGTCCCACGTCTGCTACACTTCAATACATTACTGCTGTGTTTAGTTGTTCGCACCCCCACGCGCACACACACACACACAAGCACAACGATAATGAGTCATACGCATTGTCGCTCGCTATACACACACATTTAAGGAGAACATATAAATATACGCATACATTCATTCGGAGAGGTACGTACAGTCACCGCCACATACCGACATGCCTATATACATCAACATACACACAGACACATGCATGTGTATACACATGCACACGCGTATATATATCCGTACACCCAAACACGTACAGACACATACATATACCCCCCTTTGCCCACACATATACACCTACCCATATACACACACACACATATACCCACTTCGCGCAAACACACATATATACACAAACACGCCCTTTCCCTACACTGGTGCTTGTGCACACACACACTGGCGCATATACACTGTTACAAATATGCGCATATTCATATACACACCCACGCACGCTTGAAAAAACATGTATATATACATAAAAATATGTATATATACATAAGAATATACACACAAAGTCATATCAAGATACACACTGGACCATACATGAAAGGATGCATCTTGTTATACATATAAACATATATATAAAACAAAACATATATATATATATATTAAAATCTCCTACTCTACGACGCCTAACATAGCATACCACATAGCTAGTAGCAATAAAATAAATATTAATTCTTACTTCCAACAAACTAAATTACAACAGACGATAAACCTTCAAAATAACACTATAACAACTAACCCTAATAACAATAGAGATAATAGTAATAGCACTAGTGTAAACAATAATACTGGGAACGACAACCCACATAACCATAATCCATACTTCTACACAACATAATAACCGGCAGACCAACACCCAGACTAATTGTAATTGTAGATCAAATAGAACCTGCCCTTTAGATAAAAAATGCTTAATCAAGGATATCATATACTCATGCAAAGTCACAACTAGCAACTCTTCTGAAACCTATATAGGCTTCAAACTGCTTCAAAACCAGATACAATTCGCACCTCCACTCTTTCAAAAAACACATTCTAGCCAACTCCACTTCACTATCTAAAAACTAAAAATAAACCATATACACTTAAATGGGAATTGATAGGTAACGCGACATCGTACACACCACCTAATAAATGTTGTAGCCTCTGTCTATTAGAAACCTATACTATCATATTCTCAAACCATAACCTCCTTAATAAAAAATCAGAAGTGTTCGCCTCTTGACAACACCGCTTCCGACCTCCTGCCAAAACTTTAAACCCAATATATAACAATGACAGACTTGAACCCGTCACCACCTCTAGCAACAAACATCAGGGACACACCTTACACCTCATCTCCACACCCATTAATCGACTTTACCGCAAATAGTGACATCCTCCTAGCACCTTTTACCCTAGAGATATCCCCATATACTTCTACTTTTGGTATGTTGGCCTTCAATTACTTGGACTACATTGCACCAATATATAATTAATGTAAACGTTAAGCACGGAATTGGTTGTGCTAACATTGTCCTGTGTATGGAGTGTCATCATTGGATAAATGGAAGATTAAGTAATTAATTTATTAACATAAAAGAGCTATATAATATATATGCTGAGTGCAATGAATTATGTACAGGTGATGTATGAGTTATACATACATGTATGACTTGATGGTCAGATTAGTGTCATTGTAAGTGGGAATTGATCTCTAGACTACCCTAGTGATATTTAACTTAGCCATGCAATCAGACATGCTTACCAGGAGTCATATATAGAAGTGATTCTAATAAGACCCAGCCAGGTTCTGCGGGTGGACTACACTTACAAAGATCATTGGTTTGGAGATCTGACTCTTCATGTAGAATATTCGGTTGTGGCTCTCTATGATAGAAGGTAATCATCCTAATATGAACACATTTAGAACTTCTTGACAGACTACACTTTAATTTATAGACAAGATACTTAAATTTAGAAATTGTTTATAACCTTATATGATAGGGACTCATTTGAGACACCATTAATGTACTTTAGGATAATAAATGTAGCTATAGAAATCAGCTAGTTACTTCCTCTTACGCATTAACTCCCCTTAATCACACACTTCCGGAATATAATACGATGTCAACTCTCATAACAAAAACAACCTGCTCTATAGAATCGAATTAGAGAACAACAAGCTGTGATGTTCTAAGATGGTTCACCAGGCACCCAATATTGAATCATCGTGGATTGTGTGATGGACATGTAGTCTATAAATTGCGTTTCCTGGATTGTGAGAGTGGTGGTGCGTGCGAGGACAGTGGTGCTGTTTTGCTTCTCATTTGTAATATTTTTGATATTTTTGGTGTTTCTCTACACACGGGCTTCTATATCGTACAGGTGTGTGTTACAAATGCTATACCAGTACAGCCCCTATGATGGTTTGATTGCCTGCTTTGACTGCTTGTTTTATATGTAACAATCTGCCGCACTATAATCTTGTATAAATAGGACACGCGTGTATGCCTCACGTGTGACTGTTGCATACACTGGCTACTCCAAACTATCCTCTTGCTTTATCTTCGTAAACTGCCAATGTTTTATTTTTATTTTTATTTTAATTTTAATTGTAACTTTCATTTTGTCCTTTAATATGATTGTAATATTTGTATATAAATTACCATGCTATATTATTATAATGGATGTCAACCCACTATGGGTCAATATATACATATGTTTCTATATGTCTCTTGTGTTGAATAGGAGGTCAAGTATGTAAAAAATCACTGAATAATTGCTCCGAAGACATCAAACCTCGGGTTGGAAGAAACAATTGTAAGCAAATAAATGATTTAAACAGAACTTTGATTCATGTAATTTCTCTCTCTCTCTCTCTCTCTCTCTCTCTCTATATATATATATATATATATATATATATATATATATATATATATATATATATATATATATATATATATATATATGAATGTATATATATATATATATAATATATATATATATACATATTTATATAAATATATAATAAATATATGTATATATACAGTACACATATATACATATATATATATATATATATATATATATGTATATGTATGTATATATCATATATATATGCATATATATATATACATATATATATATGCATATATATATGCATATATATATACACACATATATATATATAAGTATATATATATATATATATATATATATATACTTATATATATATATGTGTGTATATATATATGCATATATATATACACACATATATATATATAAGTATATATATATATATATATATATATATATATATATATATATACTTATATATATATATGTGTGTATATATATATGCATATATATATATGCATATATATATATATATATGTATATATATATATGCATATATATATATATATGATATATATATATATGTATGTATATATATATATAATATATATATATATATATATATATATATATATATATATATGTATATATGTGTACTGTATATATACATATATTTATTATATATATATATATATATATATATATATATATATATATATATATATATAATTATATATATATATATATAATTATATATACATATATATCATATATATATATATCATATATTCCCCTTTTCCTTCACTAACTGATTACGGATGTCATTTGTGTTTTCCATCCAGATATATTTTTCATTTTTATTTTTATTTATTTTTTTTTATTTTTGCGCAGCCAATCTTACAATTTTATATTTGTACTTACTTATCCACAAGTTTTTTACACCCTGTATCAATATGGCTGAACGCCTTAATGTGTGTATACTTTCTACATATGTGCATGAGCGACTACGTATGTGCGCGCGCGTGCGTGTATATATATATATATATATATATATGGATATGTGTATGTATATATATGCATGTATGTGTGTGTGTGTATGTATATATTATGCGTATGTGTATGTGTCTTAATATCCGTGTTTTGACATCTACGTTTTATATTTTGTTTCTTTTTTCTTCTCCCCCCCCCCCTTTTTCTACTTACTCATGTTTATGCGTGTGCATGCAAACAGGTCAATATGCGTGAGTGTAAGTATGAGTGTGTGTGTGTGTGTATGTACGTATCGAACGTATGGATGTGTAAGTGTGCGTGTGTATATAAGCATGTATATTTTTGCGTTTCTTTTGTGAGATATGCGTGTGTGCGTATGTATGTACTCCTTTTTGTCTTCTTTTCTTTAATTTTTTCTTTCTAAAAACTTTTTTCTTTCTATTTTATTGTTCCATTTTTATAAATATATCGAGATTGATACATCCCTTTAATTATTATACTCCCTTACCTCTTTTACTTCCGCATCTAAGTGTACGTGTGTGTAGGTGTGTTTATGCGCGCGCCTTCATATTCAATTTTTTATGATGTATCTATTCTGTGTGTAGATTACAGACATACGGATACATTTGCCCTAAATTTTATATTTATGCACACTTTTTCACTATACGTATACATGTGTGCATACACATATATGCACATCTGTGAGCGTATATACATACATATACACATACCTAACTATATTTCTTGATAGATTTTTATATATTTCAATTTCTAATTCATTTGTCTATATCTTTTTTTTTTTTTTTTTGATTTTCTTGACGAGACTTTCCAAGTATTTACCCATGTTTTATATTGCCTCGTCTGACGAACGAATGGAGACGTTTCTTTCGTATTCGCCTCATTCGGGAAACCTCTGGTAATGAGGTAATCATATTGTATTGATTTTTAAGAAGAAAAGTGCCGTATTTTTGTTATGAGATGCGAGTGTGATTCTTGTCGTTGGCGGATAGCACGGGGCCCAAGCCTTATGTATACCTTACACGTGATACCAACATCAATTGGGGGAATATTTCCCACGTCATGCAGATAATCTAACGCACACGGTGAAATTGGAGAGAATAACGAGATTTTCTGGTCGACCCCAATAGTCAAGACCTGTCATGCCATCTATCCTTTTTTGTAATTCATCTTTGCCGTGCTTCAACTTTCATAATACTTGACCAGAGAGGACAACAGTATTCAAGGTGGGGTCGGGCAAACGTGGAAACGTGATGGATTACAGTATGAATATCTCTTCACTGGAAGGTTCTGAGAATCAAGGAACACATTCTGCGGGCCATGTCAACTTTGATATTTATATAAGTGACCCAGCTCATGTTATTGTCAACAATTACTCCCAAGTATCTGATGTTGTTGGATGCCACGAGAGTTTTACCTGAAGAAAGGGAGTATGGGTGTCTCAAGCCATCCTCTTTTCCAAAGTGGATTAACTCAAATGTACCCTTGTTCTGCAGCAAATTTATATCTTCCATTACGGAACCCTAGTTGGTTGGAGTTCAGCATTCTGTTGCTTTCAAGAAAATGGGTTATTCGTGATATCACCGCCCTCTCAAATACATTGATGATATGAGAGGTGAATGAGATCGGACGCTAGTTCACAGCAAGGCACATGTTTCCTATTTTGAAAACTGGAACAACAAAACGGGCCAGCGAGTTTTCAGAAATATAGCCAGCATCGAGTGAGTTCCTTCACAGTTTTGCAAGAGGAGATGCAAGTTGGTGTCGACACACCTTCAGGACACAAGAAGGGAACCGATCGACGCTTACTGCTGAATTGTGTTTAATTATGTTTATTGTCACTAAGACATCAGGGGTGCCTAACGTTAAGTCCGATATATAGTGTGTTGGGGATTAACATCACGGATACAGCCCAGATCGGCTATATAAGGATTACTGAAAACAGAGCAGTATTTTTTCTGCAGTATCTCACCCATGGTTTACGCATTATCTTGGAGTGTGCGATTTTTATCAAGGCCCAACAGCGGAGACAGTGACCTTGTGTTTATTCACAAATGAAAAGAACACTTTTGGGTTGAGTTTGAGCTTCTCAATGGCCCATTTGTCATCAGGTATATATATAGATATAGGAGAAATTATGACCCCGACGGCAGAGCTCAAGCCGTTTCGACGGCTATTTCTGGACTAAAGGCTTTAGTCCAGAAATAGCTGTTGAAACGGCTTGAGCTCTGCCGTCGGGGTCATACTTTCTCCTATTACCCACTCTAGTATTGCGTACTCTGGTGTGTTATGGCCCATCCGGTTCATTACCACAACTGCTTCGATTTATATATGTATATATATATATATGTATATATATATATATATATATAAATATATAAATATATATATATATATAACTATACATATATATATATATATATATATATATATATATATATATAGAAATGTATATGCATACATATACATACATATACATACATACACACATATATAAATCTATATATATACTATAATATAATAAAATGAAAATTACACATTCTATATTTAAATGTATAACTACGACTATAAATGGAGATTTAGTTTTCATATGAACATATTTGAGACATGATCAATGAAAGATCATCGTCACTACTATCAATTCACATCCGATATTTTTGTAGATTTGTTATAAATAGTGGGAAAGAAATTACTGCATCCATGATGCTTACGTAAGTCATATATGAACGATATTATTTTTCCTCGGAACAGTGAATCATATTTCGCAATAATATATGAATCTAGGTCAGAGCAGAGATAACAATCATGCTCTCAACGATGCATTTAAAAATATGTCAATACGTACTACTTTTTTTCTCCTCATTACTAAGAAAATCCACATTAGAAGATAAAAATCGATAAATCTATTTCTAATTTCGTTTTGAAGCATTTGATTTGTGTTCTAATGCCAGAAAATTCAGCAGTGAATTATTATCACCTAGTTGAGAAAAGAACGCGCACACTGCAATAAACACTTTTACTGTGATATTTTTTCTACAGAACGATTTGATAGCCCTAATTAGATATAATACATATATATATATATAGGAAAAAGTTTAACCCCGACGGCAGAGCTCAAGCTGGTTCGACGGCTATTTCTGGACCAGCAATAGCCGTCGAAAGGGCTTGAGCTCTGCCGTCGAGGTTAAACCTTTTCCTATTACCCACTCTACTACCCTAAGTATTGAGTAGTCAGGTGCGTTATGGTCCATCTGGTTCCTTACCACACCTCCCTCGTTTTATATATATATATATATATTTATAGTAATAATAATAAATTTAAAGACTAAAATCCAATATATATATATATATATGTATATATATATATATACATATATAGGAAAAGAATCAAGACCCCGACGGCTGAGCTCCGGCCGTTTAGACGGCTAGATCCGAACTTTAGCGGATCTAGCTGTCGAAACGTCCGGAGCGCAGCCGTCAGGGTCCTCACATTTTTGCTATTAGCCACTATAGGTATCGAGTACTCGGGTGCGTTATTATCCACCTCTGTTTCTTACCACACTTTCTTTGTTATATATATATATAGCAAATATTTTGAACAATCTGGGTTGCGGAAGCAACAAAAAAAAAAACAATTAAGACGCAGCTCGATGTAAACACGCAAGGTTTTATATTTTCTTCCAAATATGATTTTTTAGCCGGTGAGATATATGTAAAATAATGAAAATGTGTATATATAGAGAGAGTGGGGGCGAGTGAATGTAGTTTGGTAATATTAACTATTCCACAAAGCCCTGCGATAACCGAATTAACATTCAAATCAATGTTGAATGAGATACCAGCTGCTACCAAGCAATTGATCACAAACAAAACCCTTGGTAAATATGTCATCGGGCGTAAACATTTTCAAATATTATGGTGCACATAAACAGAAGTATTCCTCGATAATCATGAGCACACTTGGACATACTTGTGCTTTAATAGACCCTGCTATATATATATATATATATATATATATATATATATATATATTTAAACGAAAGAAGTGTGGTAAGGAACCAGTTGGACCATAACGCACCAGAGTACTGAATACTTAGGGTAGTAGAGTGGGTAATAGCAAAATGTATAACAGCGACAGCAGAGCTCAAGCCTTTTCGACGGCTATTTCTAGAATTAGCCGTCGAAACGGCTTGAGCTCTACCGTCGGGGTTATACATTTTGCTATTACCCACTCTACTACCCTAAGTATTGAGTACTCTGATGCTGAGTACTCTGGCTTAAACGTTCCAGTATTCCGATGATTTGATCAGAGACACACACTGATCAATGAAACAATTGTTAATACTGTAAATAAAACCCTTTTTGTACAGCTGACTATGTTATTCGTCACACCTTCACTACTATTACTCCAAGAATAACATGCATGGGAATTCTCGCGAATTCGCTAACTAATTAGGGAAACGCCTTGTTGAGTCAATCAACGCCGTTCGTTAAATCTATCCATAGTACAGAGTTAGAGGTTGTGAGTACTCTGTACTATGGATAGCTTTAACGAACGGCGTTGTTTGACTCAACATGGGGTTTCCATAATTAGGTAGCGAGTTCGCGAGAATTCCTATGCAGGTTATTCTTGGAGTAGTGAAAGTGTGAGGAATAACATGGTCAGCTGTTCAAAAAGCGTTTTATTTACAGTATTAACAATTGTTTCATTGATCGGTGTGTGTCGCTGATGAAATCATCGGAATACTGGAGGCTTTAAGACATTCCATTGTCATCTATAGATACATCGGGGAATCAAAACAATAACATGAATAATAAAAAATAATAAAAGATAATAATAAATAAGTTATATTTATATATATAACTTCGATCAATATCATAGGTTTCGGCCAGTATTGGCCCAGACCATGACTTACTTAATAACACCACCTGGCAAAATAGTTCAAATCAGGATTTGGGCACCATGGCCCACTATTATTTATGGAGGCATATCCGGGTGTAACAGATTTATCTGTGATTTCTTGAAGGAATATGTCCAAAGATTTCTTGAACTTTATGGGGTCTGTTTCTGGTATAATATGTTTTGGTGTAATGTTAAAGAGAGCGAGGCCAATATATATACATATATATATATATATATACATATATATATATATATACATATATATAAATAAATATATATATGAATGTATATATAGTGTATTTTGCAATACAATGTATGCTTAATTAAAAGCATTTGAAGACCTTACGCTATTGTTTTAAAGTAGTGACACTGTCACTTACTTTATTTTTCAGCAAACAGGGGAGATAAGCTGACAGAGCTCTGTTTGCTCACCACTCCTCCTGTTTGACGAAAACTATGAATGTTTGATTCTTATAGAATTCCAGAAATAATTAGGAATTGATTATACATAGCGGTTGCCGGTCCCAATACTAATTTTAAATATATATATATAATTATATATATATATATATATAATTATATATATATATATATATATATATATATATATATATATATATATATATATATATATATATATATATATATATGTATATATATATATATATATATATATATATATATATATGTATATATATATATATGTATATATATATATATATATATAGTAAAACATTGAACGGGAATAAAACAGAGAGGCAGTACGAACGAAGGTTTATTAGTTTCACGCTCTTGAGAGTGGGGTGGTATATATATATATATATAAATATATATATATATATATATATATATATATATATATATATATGTATATATATATATATATATATATATAATATATATATATATAAATATATATATATATATATATATATATATATATATATATATATATATATATATATATATGTATATATATATATATATATATATATATATATATATATATATATATATATATATATATATATATATATATATATATATATATATATATATATATATATATATATTTATTATCTCCAAATTATTTTGTTGAGCAAAAATTTGCCAAAACTGCTACTATAGTTCATAGTAATAGTTCGGCTACTGTCTTCCTAACAGCCCACTCGCAACTGATTAACCTCGATGTCACGTGATTGATTATTTTGAATTTACCACCGACTAAGTAGGCAGTGATTTTTTCAATGTCTTGGAATTTAGTCCACGCTTGCTTTTTTCCATCCACTGAATTATTTTTGCATAAGTTCCCTGTGTCCACCAATGGCCTGGGAACTTAGCTGAGAATAGACTTCCAAATGACGAAAGGCCTTCTCCATGCGTCCCATTCGGAAACCATGTTTATCCCCTTTCAGAAACTAATTAGTTGGTGTTAAATTTTAGTAAGTAAGTTAATTTTTATAATTTTCTTATTTTACGTTTTATATATATATATATATATATATATATATATATATACACATACATGGTGGCTGCCAACTCGTTTTCGAGTACGGCCACTACTTTATATCTATGTAGGAGAACCCCTACTGATGCGCTGAACGAGTGTGACTTTTTAGTCCAGTCAGTGACTTGAAAACTCTTGTACAAACACTACACTTGTGACAATTACTGACACATAGTGCTGGGCTCATGGTACCATGTGACGACAAGTGCAGAGAGATCTCCAGATATAAAGCAATGCCTGTGCCGTGAAGATTTTATAATGAGCAAGGCACTGCACAAAGCCAGTCTCACTCTCTTAAACAGGATGATATTTACCAAAAAGAAGAACAAGTCAACATCATTGGATACCATCAGGGTTGAAGGTGTTACATCAGAGTTTTCCTTCTCCTAGAATTCTGCCTTGACAAAGGCTAAGGGGTCATCTCTCCCGGTGATTTTGGATGGCCATTAACTCTTAAGAGCTGCTTTGCCCTTTGACAGGTTTTGTTTTTAGTCCTGCAGGATGTCCAAAGTCACCCTCCTCAGCAAGAAACCTTGGTGGGGTTGCCAGTTTAGTCACCAACGACCCGACCATGGGACAGGTTATACTCGGATACATGTTACCAGTAGCACCAACTGGTGACCTGACATATACATAGATACATACATGCATACATACATACATACATACATACATACATACATACATACATACATACATACATACATACATACATACATACATACATACATACATGGAAATATATATATATATAAATCGAAAAATGAAAGGAAATTTCATTTCTTACTCTTAGTAGGGCTGTTTACTTAAATATAAGTATGTATACGTACATACATATAGGTATACAGAGGTATAGTAGTATGTATATATATACGTACATGCACACATAAATATATGTACGTATGGATTTACCGAACATTTATTTTAATGCTCGGTTTGTTTGTAAACAGACATCCCGAATTAAGCCGTACAGTGTTTAGCTACCATCGTTGTCCTTTTGTTCAACACTGACAAAGGTACGATGTACTAGTTTACCAAGCATTATAATAAATGTTCGGTAAATCCATACGTACATATATATATATGTGTGCATGTATGTATATATATACATACTACTGTGCATCTGTATACATATATGTATGTACGTATACATATATATATATATATGTAAAAAAGAAAAAATTTCGCTGAATGCAATAAATGCAAACTGAGTTTTTCGAATGTTAATAATAAGATTCGATTTTTGTTTGCAATTATGAAAACAAGCCTCAATTTTGTAGCCATGTATGTAGAATGAACACTTTATTCTTGCTCTTATCTTGGCATGAGATCAGAACTGCAGACACAATGTTTCTGGGTATCACCCTTTATCAGTGCAGCTCACGGTCATAGACATATTTATATGCATGGCT
>OZ024740.1:369105734-369108234 GCA_964016885.1 Eledone cirrhosa
AGGTATTATTTCTATCTTCAACATCCACATTAGGCTTATTTTTATCTCTTGATCTTTATATGTGGATAGTTTCTCTATTTCCTTTACAGTCATATGAACATTTGCTGCATCCGTTTAGTTCTCTCGAAGAATTTTTTTTTTTCAGGTCTTTTGTTAATTTTTGCGATATTATTGCAGTTAGTGTCTTATATAATGTAGGCTGGCATGTTATGGGTCTGTAATTTGGGGAGTTTGCTATGTCATTCTTCTAGGGAATTGGGGTGTTTTTTTTTTTCTTTTTAGTGAGACAATCTGGTGTGTTTTCTGGCTCTGGCAGTATTTCATTAAACTCGTTGCGAGGGCTGCATGTGTCCCTGTCAAGTATTTTAGCCAAAGCTTTTGGATCTTATCATGTCCTGGAGCCTTATAATTGTCCGTTCTTTTTATTGTACTACACATATCATATGTTGTGATGTCTTCCCACAATTGTTCAGGTGCTGTGTACGTTGCTCCTATTGTTTCTGTTTATTGTAATTTATCGTCTCCTTCCAATAATTTTATCCAGAACTCTTCAAATTCTTATACTTTTTGTGCTTCATTTACTTCTATTTTTCTCCTATTAAATTCCTGGTAGAATAATTTGGGGTTGGAGGGAAATAGCTGGTTTGATCAAAAGACTTTCGACGATTTACATATCTCCGCATTCTTTGTGACTTTGCAAGTATGTTTAGGCATTTCTTAGTCTCCATGATTTCATTTTTTTGTTATATCACATTTCTTTAGTAATTACTTTTACTTTCCTGTTCTTAGTTTAGTTGTTTTGTTTTTCCTATTTCGTTTAAGATTGAAAGGTCTTATCTTTTTTTTTCTATTGTTTATTGTATCTTTGATTTCCCTGTTTGTGTGGGTTTCGTTTTTCTTGCTTGTATAGTCCAAAGGGGTGACACACTTTTTTTCGTAACAAATGTGGTTGTTGCATTTATTATGATATTTAGCAGTCGTGATACTGATGTTTATATTAGTATGTATTACAATATATGATAGCTAGAGTAGCTGTTTTTATAATTGTTGCTCTTTTATTATTAATTTTTATCTTTGGCAGGTGCATTCTCTGGTCGATAGTGAGATCTTCTATAGTTTGGAATTCTTGGATTATTTCCATCTTTAACTTATCGTGGTCTTGAGTTTCGCCTTTAGGGATGGTGTTTTCTACATCTCACTACTCATAATACTTTTCGTTTGTATTGTTGGTTATGTTGTCCTGAATCTGATGCTGTTGGTTAGTACCTGGAGCGTCTGTTGGTGTTGGGGTTTGTTCTGTATTGTTTAGTTTATCTGTTATGGGTATGTTGGTTTTATATTCATGTTATATTTTCTCGGTATATGTACGTTCGTTAGTTGTGTGTTCGTTTTTTTATGCTATCGTTGTGCATCTGTGTTTGTATGCACTCTCTTTACGTGTCTGATATTTTAATTTGCTTTTGATATATATCTCCTTAAATTTGTTAAATTGTTGGGGTTGAGATTTAAATCAGAGTGTGGGTGGCTTTTATCAAAATGTTATTAGTGTGCGTGGTTGTGTGTTCGTTCTTTTAGAACAATGTCGCTGTAAAGTATGCGTGTAAAATTGAAGCAAATTCCTCTAGTGTCCATTTAACACATCAACAGCCTTCTAATAAATATTGTCTGTACTGGTAATCAAGGTGTGTATAGATTTGTGGGGACACCCCCAATATATATATATGGCACAGGATAACCATGTAATTTTTCTCTCTTAATACATACACCTTATTTAGAATTCTAAGAAATGTTGTACTGGAACGGTTACTGGTCTGAACATTCATTGAAAAGTATTGGACCTTTAACTCTCTTCACTGAATTGTGAAACAGCTCTACCCAAACTGTCTGGACGTTAATAGTTATCATAATCCGTTTGTAAATCTTGATTTACCCTTTTAATTGAGTTATGTGAACCGTATTATCTATAGTCAGTATTTTCTTCACCCTGGCGGTTTCCGTCCCTTGTGGTTTGAACGCACGCACAAACACACACACCCACATGTGTGTGTGTGTGTGTGTGTGTTCCTTTCTCTTTAATGTGTTATAATGCTCGGAACACTTTTTCCTTGAGCTCTTTTGATTATAAGGAGTTATTGTGAAGATTTTAAATCAATATATATTTTTGGTATATATATATATATATATATATATATATATATATATATATATATATATATATATATGTGTGTGTGTGTGTGTGTGTGTGTGTATGTGTGTGTAACGAAGGAAGTGTGGTAATTAACCAGGTGGACCATAACGCACCAAAGTAATGGATACTGTGTAGTAGACTGGGTAATAGGAAAAGAATCAGGACCCCGACGGCTGAGCTCCGGCTAGCTCTCGAAACGTATATATATATATATATATATATATGTTGACTCTCTTAATGTATAAATTAACCATTTTAAATCTGGCAATTGCTATTTTTCTTTGCCATCTAAAACCACGGCCTAAGAATTTA
>OZ024740.1:369113234-369153234 GCA_964016885.1 Eledone cirrhosa
AGACGGTTATATTTTTATGTTCGGTTGTTATAATGTTTGCATTTTTCTGCGCGTAATTCGAGCTCTATTTACTATACTGAGGTATTAACTATACTTAGGAAAGTTGTTTAATCTGGAAATATTTAAGTGAGTAACAAATGAATTTATATTTTTCCTAAAATATACGAATTGGTATACGTTGATATATCTAATCCGTCAGCCTAGTATAATGTAATTTGTATTGTGATAGTTTACGCATTCAGAGTATGTAGTATATTTAGGGCAGCAGGATTTATTTCCTTTGCAATATCAACTGATCCAAATATGATCCGCTTTTCTATTAAAACGTAAACCAGACAAGCCTGTGTATATAACTTAATATGATTCTTTATAAAGTTCCTTTATACACTACTGTTCCTAATATATCAACCACGAGATATATATCGAATGGAATTATTTTAAATTGAGTTATCAGATTGCATCGGTACATTGCATACCAAACATATGATGTTTAATATTTTAACCTTTTCATTATTCGTATGCCAATATATATATATATATATATATATATATATATATATATATATATATGTGTGTGTGTGTGTGTGTGTGTGTGTGTGTGTGTATGTGTGTATGTGTGTGTGTATGTGTGTGTGTATGTGTGTGTGTATGTGTGTGTATGTGTGTGTGTGTGTGCGTGTGGGTGTGTGCGTGCGTGTGTGTTTGGAAGCCGCAATAGAAGATATGTACACGCATTTTATTATATCCTATTTTACACATGTATCAGACCAAATATATTTCCTTTATCTCCCCTCACAGTCTTTTCTGTCATATGCATACTCTCTAAGTTTGTGTCCCTTCCTCATCCTTCCGATAAACGTTCTCGCAAAATGCTGACAACAAAGTGCTGACAGCAAAATGCAAGTGACAATAGATATTATAGTAAACAGTATTATGGGCGATATGCAGCCAACTGCTGACGTGTGATCTACGGAACTGTAACAAATGCTGATGAAAAAACCATCATTACCCATTGGGAAGTATGTCGGGAGAAATGTTATTCATTATCATAGAAGTATTATTTTATCGATTTATAACTCGAAATCAGGAAATATACCTTCTTTTCTGAGAGAAAAGATAGTTTCGGGAAATTTCCAATCAAGGTTATTTATATATGTAATAATGTTACATGTTGTAGAAGGGGAAAATCGAAACGATTATATTCAGTAACCTCATTCTTTTGTTGAAGTCAAATGTAGAAATCGTATAACAAAATAATTTGAAAAGATACAGATATATCTCTTTTCGAATATTTGTTTCATCTTGTGAAAAGTAATCACGAAATGGTTCCATATATAATGAAAAATGAACATTCATAAAATTGAGAAATTAAGTATTTCATTCCCTTGTCGATAATATTCATATGTTTTGACGAGGCACATACAGCATCTGTTTTAGTTAGTAAAGGAATAAAGATATTAACACAACAGAAGATAGTTTGACAAGTCTGAATACTGAGTTATTGAAATTAGAAAGAATGGTGTTATACAAATTTAGTCATCCCTGATACATATATTATATAAAGCACACACATTATTTACAGCATATAATACCTACACTATTATTACTTTGGTAATAAATTACATTCATTTACTAAAGATATGTAAGCGACCAACCCGATCCCAGTATATTATTCAAACACGTCTTATCGATTCTGTTCGGAGAAAAATACGATGAATTTGAACACAGATTCTCACCTGAGGAAATTAAGCAACAATCGTATTTTACCGCCCATTTTACCACAAATCCCAATATTTAATTCCGAAGCATGAACAACCAAGTGACATTTGTTTCTTAACTCCTCTGCATGAGATTTCGATTTCAGACTTAGCTTATGCCACATCAGAAAATTGATTCCGTGGGGCCACTGAAAAAAATATTCGCCAAGCATACGCACGTCCGAAACATAGTGAATAGTTAATCTGTCATCTCAATTTAGTCTTTACAGTGCAATATGAATTGAGATGCTCTGGCGAATATCAATGTATCATTGGTTTATTATCACAGATTTTGGCTTCATATTATCATTTTGTTTACTATAGAATCCTTGATGATAAACTGTTAAAACAGCCAAAAGGATATGTATACATCTCCTGCTGGAAACCTAATATGGAACCTATGAATAGATATACATATATGAAATTATGTTTAACAATTCCATTGTGTTAGTTCACTATACCGAACAATTCCTGTGTACGAGGATTTTCGTACCATACTGAATTGAATGACAGGTAAATACGCTCGGGAGTTGTGTATCCTTTGAATAGACAGCCGAATCAGAGACGGTTTCATAGTGAGAGTTTGATTGGTATAAATATATAAAGATACATTTTAAATTCATCTCCTGACTATGCAGGAATTCAATCCTGGTGTGATGTTTATTTGGAACAGTCATAGAAGTCGTTTTATGTTTTTTTTTTCTCCTGATAACTCGCTAGAATATTAGAATTCTATAGTATCTGATATCAATAGACATGTATGTGCAAAGTGGTGAAACGTATAACCATGCACTTTCTAAGGATATACAGAAATAAACATTCGTCTCTAACGAGAACTATTGACTCGGAGAACTGGATAATAATAAACACATAGAAATATATATGCATATAAATATGAACACATATAAAATTATATGTATATATGTATAAAATTATACATATATATATATATATATATATATATATATATATATATATATATATATATATATATATATATATATATATATATATACATATATATATATATATACATGCATATATATATATATACACTCACGCACACACACAGACACATATATATATTTCTATGTGTGTGTGTGTGTGTGTGTGTTTGTGTGCGTGAGTGTGTGCGCGCGTGTGTGTGAGTGTATATATGTATCTAAAGTCTGTCTTAAGCCAGAAGGCTCATTTGGCAAGGGATTGTACATTTGGTGTCATCTTAATGGACCTCACATCGTTAAATAAATGATATTTACAGTTATAAATATACACACATTCATAAATCTATTGCCAGTAGCATATCAATTCATCTACAAACATTTTGCTTGTTTAGTTACAGTCCAAAACATCTGCTATTTCCAAAACATTCAATCGAGATATGAGCTTGATGGAAACTATAGGAGACATACGATTACATAATTACATAAATCTTACAAGATGAAAATAAATGAAATTAACATACATAAATTAAGGGTCACGGCTGGTTGATTGCAGCTGTTGCCACTTGAGTAGCTGATATATTGATTGACGAAATGTTGTCTCGCTAATTTCTGCTGTCAAATTCTAACACATACAGTGTCACTATTCCATATCGGATTGTTTCTTAAACATGAAAAGGGACACATGTAATTTAAGATGTCTCAACACTAGAGACGCGTAAATAAACATTTTGTTAAACCTCATGGTTGAATGCAGGATTTCTGGTCCTGCTGAAAGTATGGCATTCTACTAGTGAATATTCTAAATCAAGCTGCAATTATTTCATTTAATGTTCTCTTTTCTAATTATATCAATGTACATCTTTAAATCATAGAATGAAATTATTACATGCGAATATAAACAAATTCTTACAAACGTAGAGGCTCATTTCATTGGGTTTCCTTCCGTATGTAAATAATATATTTTTGTTTCTAACAACAAAATGTTTAGTCTACCAAGTAAATTCATCCTGGGAAATTGCGTTTCCTTGATAATATTTAGAATTAAGCACCGGAATTTAAACAGAGAATCAATGACTTTCAAAATAAAAAAAAACAAACAAACATGATGACACAACACAGAATATGATTTTGTTCGACCCTCCATTTAGAAATTATTTGTTATATATTATGGGGTAGAAACATTTACATGAAGGGTGGTAAAAGAGAGCAAATGAAGTTAATGATACTATGCGTGCATTAATATGTAAAATAAATGTTTCTCTGTCCTTTACCATAAACATATTATTGTTTATTACCATATCATACAATGTATAGTGCCAATAAATTTAACATATTGACATAACAAGAGTTAGAGAATTCTCCTGGACAATATTGATAATACATAAACTTCGAACGATAACAAACAAACATTTGTCAAAGTCTTGTTCTCATTTGCATTGTGTATTATGATTTTCACCATGAAAATGTCGTACCTTCTCATGATGTGCATTCATTATCATCCATTACTCACTTATGAATAACGTAGAGAAATTAGTGACATCTTTCGGTCAGGAAGGTGATAATATGAATAATATCATTTCAGCTCTTCTTCGGGGCATTTCAGTAGGCCACTCAGCACTTTTTCAAACATAAACATTCTATTGTATGTCATTTAAAACCCCCATATGAAGACAAAGTCTTTTGTAGCGCTGAATCAATCCAATTTGCTGACAATGGAATATAACTAGGACTAACTAAGCCAGTCAATAACGTATTTTGCATCAAGTACTTTATATATTATGGCGAGAATTCAATGATTTTACTTGCATTTGTTTGCACTTATGGAAGCGTGAATTTTCTTTGGTGAAATGTATGGGCTAGATTACCTTCATCCAAAGGTTTATACCTCCAATTGAAATTGAATAATACTTATAAATAAGTAGTTGATGAAAATTTACCGTAAAGTCATACAGCTCTCTATCTTGCCCTCTCTCTCCTTATCCTTCTCCTTCGCAGCAAGAATCCATTTAAACATAACATAAACATCAATCTTAAAGGCTACAGGAAACATTTCTTTTGTAACTGTGTGCATATAGATACGCGCGCACAAAAACGCAGACACACACACACATATATATATATATATATATATATATATATATATATATATATATATATATATATATATTTTTTTTCTGAATTTGTTTAGCAAGATTCTTTATCTGAAATCGTGTGTTGAAACCGATATTGTTATACTTTGGGAGGGTCATGTTGCCAATAAGAAACACACGCACCAGTTGCTTTCACTTCAATTTATTATATATTTATAAATTTATAAATTTACAAATCTACAAACTTATAAATTTCTGGTTGGTTGGTTGGTTCCACAACCAGATAGTTGTTTATATATAGTCATAGTCCTTTCGTCACACACTATGTGACCTCTTCAGTGACTGGGGATTCCTTTCTTTGTTTCTGTGCCTTTCCTTTCTTCTATCCTACGCCATTTTGTTTCTCTGTGTGTGTTGTGTGCTCAGTTTGCGCATGCGCCACATCCGGGTGTCTGTGTGTGTTTGTGTTCATTTATCTATTTGTTTATTTATTTATTTATTTATTGTTGGTTGGTTGTTTGTTCTATGTGTGTGTGTGTTTTCATTTTGTCCTTAAATGTAAGTTGTTTGTTCTATGTGTGTGTGTGTTTTCATTTTGTCCTGTGTGTGTTTTCATTTTGTCCTTAATTGTAAGTTGTGATGTTGCTATTCCACTCATAGTTTCTATTTAATTTTGGTTGTAATTCTTTTATGCTTACTGCCTCTGTAATTTGCCTAAACATTGCATCTTTTCTGTGTGTGGATTCTATTTTTATTTCTATGTTCTCTAATCTACCCCTGTGTTCTATCTTAGCATGTTGGTAGAGCACAGATGATTCTTTATTATCTTGAAGGTCTCCCCAGTGTCCATTTATTCGTTTCCCTATACTACGAGCTGTCTCAACTATGTACACTATATTTTTGTTTCTACATTGTCCTCCAGTACATCTTATGCTATAACTACATTTCTAGTTTTACAGTTAATATGGGGGCTTATTTTACATCTATACATCTTATTTCTTATCTATACATGAGGGTCTTTGGAACGGGTATGTCGTGCTAATAAGTGTTTTTACGGAGGTACCAGGTACCTCCGTAAAAACACTTATTAGCACGACATACCAGTTCCAAAGATCCTCATGGGGGCTTATTTTACAGGTTAAACATTTCTTATCGATACATGAGGGTCTTTGGAACGGGTATGTCGTGCTAATAAGTCTTTTTACACAGGGGTAGATTAGAGAACATAGAAATATAAATAGAATCCACACACAGAAAAGATGCAATGTTTAGGCAAATTACAGAGGCAGTAAGCATAAAAGAATTACAACCAAAATTAAATAGAAAATATGAGTGGAACCACAACATCACAACTTACAATTAAGGACAAAATGAAAACACACACAGGACAAAATGAAAACACACACACACATAGAACAAACAACTTACAATTAAGGACAACATGAAAACACACACAGGACAAAATGAAAACACACACACACATAGAACAAACAACCAACCAACAATAAATAAATAAATAAATAAACAAATAGATAAATGAACACAAACACACACAGACACCCGGATGTGGCGCATGCGCAAACTGAGCACACAACACACACAGAGAAACAAAATGGCGTAGGATAGAAGAAAGGAAAGGCACAGAAACAAAGAAAGGAATCCCCAGTCACTGAAGAGGTCACAGAGTGTGTGACGAAAGGACTATGACTATATATAAACAACTATCTGGTTGTGGAACCAACCAACCAACCAGAAATTTATAAGTTTGTAGATTTGTAAATTTATAAATATATAATAAATTGAAGTGAAAGCAACTGGTGCATGTGTTTCTTATTGGCAACATGACCCTCCCAAAGTATAACAATATATATATATATATATATATATATATATATTAAAATAACAGATTAAAGTTTAAGCAAAGAATCGCTGCTTTCACCCTTAATGGGATCTTCTGAAACTAACAAAGTCAGTCTGTGAACGCAGAAGTGTATATTTCAAAAAACGTTGCAATCGGAGGAAGACAGGAAGACGATAATTTGGTTCGTGGAACCGTTCCCTGGCAAAGAACGGGAAAAAACGAATATAATACGTCATTATTTGGAGCGGTGAAAACCAAATACACGCAAAGACAGAACCACGTTTATGGTATAAAAGAAGTCGTAGACTAGTATTCTCCTAGGTCGTTCATAGAGACGTTCTCTGGCAATGAACGGAAAAAAACGAAGAAAATACGTCATATGTGGAGCGTGGAGAACAATTGCACGCAAAGACAAAACAACGTAAATGGTATAACTTAAGTCGTAGACTAAAATTCTAACTAGGAAACCGAATGATTCTCCGTTCAGAGTTAAGAATAAAGTAAAGAAAATACAGAGGTAATTGAAATTAAATAAATACATACACGCATCCATATACGTACATACACAAGCATACGCGAAAACACTCGCCACATGTATACAAATACACGCACATATAAATATGTGTGTGTTTGCGTGTATACAAATAATTAAATAAACGTATATAAATAGATAAATACGTATATAACAAGCGCACACACATACCTACATGTAAATACACAAATGTTCGGAAACGAACGTCAACCAAAACACGAAGTACACATATACACACATGCATACACATACATACATACATACATACATACATACATACATACATACATACATACATACATACATACATACATCAGTCAACGCGATCAGTCGCATATATTTGCGTGGGAGACTATTTATTAAATTTAAGATACAGCCAGGTTGAATAACTGGTTATTCTTCTAACTATCCCTTCTGAAGACACCTTTTATTCGAATTCGTAGAGATATCCGATTAAATACATAATTCATTTTACAAGGATTTGCTACAAACAGCATGGCTGAACACAACATCAACAAAAAAATTAAGGAAATATCGAAGACAATTAACAAGGAAGGTAATCAAACTTTATTCAGTTGTAGCTACAGAAGAAACCGAAATTATAAATCGCATTTCTCTTGGGGTTGCGAACTTAATAATGAATTATTTAATTGTTATAAAATGGCAAAAAACAATCCCTCCATTGGCTATAGAAATAGAATGAAGCTACACTGGGACGAAATGCACCCGGAGCTAAATTATTTCACAGCGAAACAATTACGCCAACAAGCGACGTTTGTTGAACGTAAAAATAAGATAAATATTATTAATTGTAAGTGCCCCACAACAAACATGGAATCAACAAATATGTGCTACAGATCGCCATGCTACTAGACTTCCTAGCAGCCAGGTTGAACAGCGGCTTGAAATAACTATGCCTGTAATAAACTTGACACCACCTGTACCATCTAAGTCTACCTCGTATGCTGGGGAAAACACTATCGATAATAATAATAATCGAAGAAATAATAATAATAATCGAATAAATGTGACACCACGTATACCATCTGAGTCTACCTCGACTGTTGTGGAAAATACTATCGATAATGATAATCATAAGTAAAATCAATTGAAAATTTCCCCCAACGAAATCTTCCAGGGAGATATTAACTCATGTATAAATATATCTCTGGCTGAACGTGTTAAAATGACAATGGTGAATAAAGAAACAAATAACGAAATACTACGAGGTATTGACGAAATAAGGGATGAATATTTACGACGGATAAAAACCCCAACTTTTGGCAAATCAACGCCTGTTTATAAGCCTTAGCAATGACAGTGAAGCATTATCTTGGTGATAGCAGAGATATTAACAAGAACAAAACACCACCAAAAATACCATCATATATAACTAAATTAGAAAAAAAGAGTGCTGACCTACAAAAAAACATAGGACATGTGACAATGCTCCTTCCATGCAAATAAACACAAAAAAACCTCACTCCTCACCAACAAAGAGTGAAAAATAAAATAGAGACGACGTTTGGTAACAGTAGAACCAGAACTCTCCAATATAAGCTGATCACCCTCAAACAAGAATTGAGAGCAGGTAGCGAAAAACGCCGATACCTGAAGAAGGTAGATGAGAGAAAAATGCTTAATAAAAGATTCAGATGAAACCAAACATCAGTTTATAGAGATATGAAGGGCAAAATAATAAGTGTCACTGAGGCCCCATCCCAGAAAGACATAGATTCCTTTTGGAGAAAAGAATGCGGTGAAAAGAAGAATTTCAATCAAGATGCAGTGTGGCTAAGAGAAATCCGAAAGAACTATTGCTCCTAAACTACAACAAAAACATACGAAATAAGTGAAGGTACCCTTGAGACTATGATAGGAAAACTCCAAGATAAGAGAACACCAGGAAGAGACATGATTGTCGGCTACTGTACAAAAAACTAATATTCTATCAGAGGCATCTTACTGACCTCTACCAACAAGTTCTTAAGGGAGATACACTTATACCAGAATGGTTGACATTAGCACAAACGTTACTGGTCCCCAAGAACAAAGACACCCACTTGGCAAAAAACTAACGACCCATTGCATGCCAGAACCTGATGTATAAGATGTATACAGCCTGCCTGAACCTATTCCTCCAAGATCACTGTGAAAATAATAACATCATCACAGATGAACAAGCAGCTGGAAAGAAAGGGGTTTGGGGATGTGCTGAACAACTCCTAATCAACAAAACTGCGTTTCGGAGGTGCGACAACATAGGAGGAATATGGCTACAGTCTGGCTGGACTACAAGAAAGCTTTCGATTCTGTTCCCCACTCTTGGATGATAGAGGCCCTCCAACTTGCTAAAGTCGCAGACATTATTGTCAGAGCCAGAAAGAGGCTGTCTTCTTGGGCTACTATCCTAAGGTTAAAGTCAGAGAGGGAGGGGTCGATTTTCACTGATAAAATAAAATATTGCAGTGGTATATTTCAGGGAGACAGTCTCTCTGTGATATTGTTCATCTTGTCATTAAACCCTTTGTCCTTTCTGCTCAAGAAATGTGAGGGATACATCATTGGCTCACAGGAGGACAGAAATACGTATGTAACCCATAACTTCTTTGTGAACGATCTGAAACTCTATGCCAAGTACATGGATGGGATGAAGATAAATATTGACCTGGTTACAACCTTCTCAAAGGATATAGGGATGGAGTTTGGCCAAGATAAATGCTCATACATGACTGTAAAGCGGGGAAAAACAACAACCCAATTTAGCAACACCGTCATCAATGTTCTAACTGTTTCACCGATATCTGACGAGAACTGCTACAGATACCTGGGGATAGATGAGAACATATCCTATAATGGTATCTGAAATAAAGAACGCGTAACTAGGGAATACTACACCTGATTAGGAAAGATCTGTTCATCGGAACTCTCTGCGCAAAACAAATCAGTGGCTAACAATGTGTTTGCTGTGCCTGTCCTAACACCAACGTTTGGAATACTCAATTGGACGATAGACGAAATCCGAGCAGTTGATGTTGGAACTCGAAAAATACTAAACAACACCAGCAACTTCCACATCAACAGTGACATAGACGGCCTTTACTTGAAACGTAAGCAGGGAGGCAGAGGCCTAACATCAGTCCAGACAACATTTGAATGTCGCATCATATCTCTCAGACAACATCTACGAACCTCGAAGCGTAGGACACCGTTTCTCGAGCAAGTCTATCTGCATGAAACAGATAAGATCATGAGAGTTGGGAAGGAACTCCTCGAGGGATATTCCCTGTGTGATAATCAAAAACTCACACCCAGGGATGTCGCTCAGCAGTATCGCAGTGAATCCATGGATGAACAACTGCATGCCTATCAGCAAAAAATCATGCGTGGATATGTTGCCAAGAAGTTCAAGAGTGAGAGTAATATAGATAAGGAAAGTAGTCTATCTTGGACGAACAACCGCTATATTGGCTCCCACTTTGAAGGTTACGCTTTTGCAATCCAAGAACAGGAGATTAACACGAAATACCTGATTCACAAAGGAGATAGGGATGCAAGCAAAACACCTAGATGTGATAACAAGTGCAGACTCTGTAGAACTAACATGGAGGTTATCACCCATGTCATCAGCAGCTGTCCAAAGATGTCATCGCGGTACTATCTACCTATGAGGCATGGTGTAGTGGCCAAATCACTGTACAATGCAGCTCGTAAAAAAGATAGCCCCGATAATAAACACAATAAAAGCTACAATAATGTGGAAGACATCCATGTACATAATATGAAAGAGTACTGGTGGAATGTTCCAGTAAAAACCCCAATAAAATGCAGGCATAACAGACCAGATATTATGATATGGAACAGGGAGAAGAAAACATGCACAGTAGTGGAAATTAGCTGCCCAGCAGATGCCAATATAATATCAAAGATTAGTGAAAAGGAGAATATTTAAGCAGAACTGATGAGAAATCTGCAGATACTCCACCTTGATTACATCTTCAGATTTATGCCTGTGATTATTGGGGCACTGGGATATGTTAGTAACTGCCTCAATACAATTCTTGAGAAGCTAGGCTTCACAGGAACAGAAAGAACACAATTAGTTAGGAAACTACAAGTACAATCCATTAAGGAACAGTAAAAAATATGTAAAACATTCCAAAAATGATGCATCTAATAACTGCATATACACATGTACAGATACAAAGCATATACATATGCACACATACAACTCAAAACCTCCACATCCACACATACAATAATATCCATATCTACACATGCATGCATACATACATATCTACCTTGTTGATGTTGTGTAAATTCCAATGAGAGAGTCTTGTGTGTATGTTAGAAACCGACCCTCTGTCTATTGGTAACACTTTGTGAAATTATAAAATCAGAAGTACATACATACATACATTATAGCTGCCCCCTCATTATCGTGTACAGCCATTGCACAATATAATATTCTTAATAATTATTAATTACGTCTATCATGCAATGGCTGTGCGTGAAGATTCTTTTAAAAGTGAGGAAAGACTGTGCACTGAGCCAATTGCACTCTCTGTGCAACAGTAGCTATAACCCGAAAAGAAGAAAAAGTCAACATCATCGGTAGGTACAGAGCCGCAGGCTTTATGTTGGAGTTATCCCAGTTGGCTGAGTTGCCTTCTCCTAGAAGAATGCCCTGACAAAGGCTAGGGGCCCTCCACTCCCAGTAGTTTAACCGCGCGATCGTGTATCCAGCCCGATAATGTCCTCGCCCATATACACATACATATGTAAATATGTATATACATATTTTCACATTTTTGGATGACCGGTTTTGTATTTTGTCCTGCAGGGTGTCCAAAATCTCCCTTCTCACCAAGTAAACTTGGTCTGGTTGCCGTTTTAGTCGCCGACGACCCGACCATACGACATGTTGTACTGGGTTACATGTAACAAAGATGCATACATGCATACATACATACATGCATACATACATACATGCACATACATACATATTAACAATTGAAATGTACCTTCAGCGAAAGATTCCATACAGAAATTAATTCATGTATAAACATTCCTCTCGCGGAACGATATAAAACAACAATATTAACCAAAAAGACACCAAATAATAAAATTATACGTGATATTGATGAAAGTGCGATGAGGAATAGTTACGATGAATTGAAGACCTTCCATGTTGGCAAATCATCATCAGTTTATATGCCCTGGAAACGACTGTGATATAATATTATTGTGATAACAGAGATGTTACCAAAACAAAGCATCCTCAAAAATGCAAACAAAAACTAAAAAACTACACTCCTCTCCAACAAAGAGTAAAAAATAAAATAGAAACGATACTTGGAGACCTTACAACCAGAATTCTTCAATACAAGTTGATCAATCTCAAACAAGTATTGAGAGATGTCAGCCAGAAACCTCGATACCAGAAAAGGTTTGCTGACAGAAAAATAATTAATAAAAGATTCAGCCGAAACCAATGATCTATCTATAGAAATATAAAGGGCAAAGTAATAAATGTCACTGAGGCCCCATCTCAGAAAGATTAATTCTGGAGAAAAATATCTGGTGAAAAGAAGAAATTTAATCGAGATGCAGTGTGGTTGAAAGTCTAAAAAACTACTACTCTCAAACTCCGACAAAGACATACAGAATCAATGATGATACACTTGAGACAGTGATAGGAACACCCCAAGAAAAGAAAACACCAATAAGGGATTGATTGTCAGTTACTAGTACAAAAACCTGATATTCAATCGGGTGTATCTTTTCAACATCTACCAGCAAAATCTCAAAGGAGATGCATATATATCTGGCTGGTTCACGTTGGCACAAACAATATTGGCCCCTCAAAACAAAGACACTCACTTATTAAAAGTCTACTAACCGATTGGATGCCAGAACCTAATATTTATAATGTATACAGTGCATCTGAACCTCTCTCTCCAAGATCATTCTGAAAATAATTGTTTCTACTTTTGGCACAAGGCCAACAAATACCCAGTGTATTCCTGGTACTTTATTTTATCGACCCCATAAGGATGAGAGGCAAAGTTAACCTCGGCGGAATTTGAACTCAGAATGGCATGCGCCGTAACTCTATACGTCAAAACATGGCGTCCGACCCTCTACCGATACTGCCAATCCACCGCCCTTATTCTGAAAATAATAAGATCATCACGGATGAGCAACTAGCTGGGAAGAAAACAGTAAGGCGTTGTGCTGAAGAAATCCTAATCAACAAAACTGTGATGTCAGAGGTGCGGTAAATTTAAAATGTTTGAAGCCCGGCTGAACAACACGGAAGCATTCGAACATGTTCCCACTCTTGGGTGATAGAGGCCCGCCGACGTGCTAAAGTCTCAGACACTATTATCAGAGCCATAGAGAAACTATCGAGATCCTGGGATACAATACTAAGGTTAAATACAGAGGACGTTTCCCTGACAAATACAAAATCACATGGGTATATTTCTAGGAGTCAATCCCTCTGTGTTACTTTATATTCTATCATCACATCCCTTGTCTTTAAACCTCAACAAATGTGAAGCCTATATGGTGGGATCACAGGAAGAAAGGAAATATGTGATGAAGGAAACCTTGAACTGTTTACGATTTTCTCGAATAATATGCGAAAGAATTTTGGCCAGAATAAATGTTCATATATAATTGTAAAGCGAGGAAATGCTTCAAGCTACACATCAACATGTTTATCTATGGCCTAACTCTTTCCCTGATATCTGACAAGGACTACTACAAATACCTAAGTATGGGTTAGGAAATAGCCTATGATTGTATTTGTAGCAAGGAGCGTCTAATCATAGAATATTACACCCGATTAAAAATATTGTTATCTGAAATGTGTGCCCACAATAGAATAATGGATCGCAATGTGTTTGTTGTGTCTGACCTAACACCAACATTTGGAATACTCGATTGGGCGATAGATGAAGTCCTGGCTATCGATGTTAAAACACCCAAACCTTAAACAACACCGGACATTTCCACATCACAGACTGCATCTACATGAAACATAAACAGGGAGGCAGATTATTAACATCAGTCCAGACAGCATTTAAGTGTGGCAGCATGTCCAACCGATGACATCTTCGAACGACCTAGCGTACGAGCGCATCTATTGAGATAGTCAGTCTACATTAGACAGATAAGATCATGAGAGTTGGTAAAGGATCTCCTTGGTAAACACTACCAGCATGAGGATTAAAAACTCACAGCCAGGGAAATGTTCCTGCAATACCGCGATGAATCCATAGATGCAACACAGCATGCTTATCAGGAAAATAGTCATGCCCAGATGTTTTTGTCTGGAGGCTCCAATGTGAGAATATTATAGATAAGCAAAGCAGTCTAACTTCGAACAACAACCGCTATAGTGGATCTCAATGTGAAGGATATGCTTTGCAATCCAAGAACAGGAAATCAATACAAAATACCTTGCAGGAAAAACTCATATGTAGACCCTGCAGAATTAACATCGAAAATGTGAAAAGTATCATAAACAGATATCCAACGATATCAGCACTCTAGTATCTATTCATGAGGCATGGGGTAGTGGCCAAAATACTTTAAATTTCAATCCGTAAAAAAAGATATGCCTGACAACAAACATATTAAAAGGTACAGCAATGTGGAAGACATATACATACATAATATAAAAGAGTAATGATTGAATGTGCCAGTCAGTATCTCAGTAAAAGACAAGCATAATATGCCAGATATAGGAATATGGGACAGGGAAGAGGAGTCGTGCAGAGTAGTAGAATTCAGATGTCCAGTAGATGTTAATATATTAAAGTTTAGGGAACAGTAGAGCATATATCCAGAACTAATGAGGAATCTGCAGATACACCACCCTGACTATGCCTTCAGATTTCTACCTACGATCATTGGTGCTCTGGGAAATGTTTCCAACTACTTCACTACAAATTCTGAAAAGCTGTACTTCACAGAACCTTGACAAAATGTTAGGAAGTTTTAAGTATAGTCCATAAATGGAACTATATAATTATGTAAAACATTCCAAACTGTATGCATCTAATAACTGCATATACACATGTATAGAATACAACATATATGAACATGTACATATATAACTCAAAACATACACATCCACACATACAATGACAGCTATACCTGCAAACATACATGCGCACGCGCATACCCACATGCATGCTGACATACATATACTTTTACCTAGTTGATGTGTAAATTCTAATAAAAGAGTCTTGTGTCTCTTTTAGAAACCGCCCCTCTCTCACTATTCGTAAAAATTATAAAATAATGAAACCAGAAGAACATATATTGCTTTTCATTGTTTCTCACCTGTAAGAAATACTAGATATTTCTCCTAGTCATTCATGGCTTGCTAGCTCTACACGGACGTTTACTTGATTATATATGTAATATATATATACATTTGAATTTGCACTCAGCCCACTTCTAGGTGAGTGCAAACACCTTCGCCGTGACCTCGTTCCAGTTCTTGTCCACCTGGAGGTCTGGACCGAACCAGACCCCGAGCAATTTCACCGGTCCTTCCGTCCAGCGTCCAAGATAAATGTTTTCGTTTTTAAGAAAGGGAAAGTAAGTTTCTTAATTTCAGAACAATTACAATGGGATGTATGATTACTGAAACCCATGGTGGTTTGTTGTGAAGTTAAAAATAATATGTTTATAATTCATAAGATTATGAAAGGAATAACATTGTCACAAACACCCGCGTCTTGAAGAAGAATGAACCGGTAAGATTGAAATTATGAAATGTCTATCAACCAGGAGACAAATCAATCATTATTGTAATGCTTAACACTTGACAAGAAACGGTGAAAATATGTTATTTATATATGCCAGAAAGAGAACGTTGGGGTCTATTATTAAACTATATACTTAGCTCTCTAGTTTTAGTACATTAATTTACATAGAATCGTAATTCAAAGTCTATTAGATGATCATTGGAATACAGTTTTGAGGAGACAAGACGTGGAAAGCCACTTAAAAGCATCATCACATTGCAAAACTACTGTCAAACATGTTACGTTCAGTTAACTCAAAACAATAAAATACCACGTGCATATTTAAAGATATAGTATCAGTATCAAAGTTTCAGCGAGGGTTTAATGTATTTACGCAAATATACACTATATGGATGATAGATCATCTTAACACAATCATCAGTCGATACCTTCAAAACCAACGCTCTATTTCGTCGATTATTGACAAGTAGGCCATATGAAATATTTAAATATAATGTACATAATTTTGTATATATATACAAACAATAATGACCTATTTATAAAATTATATATATATATAAATTGTTGCTATGTTACCACATAGAGATCCATCACAACAATATTTATTTACAAAAATGAGTGAAAATCCATTTTGTATACTTGCGCAGTTGTTGACATCACGCCTGTATTTGTAGCATATGTGACATGCGGCGTTTACTTTCACCTTCTCGTACTACTGAATCCTATCAAAATGTATTAACAACTAGTCATTATTATGTGCCGAATTTAGAGCAACAATCGTATTTGATAGGATACTACGTCATTCGGTGTGAGACAGGAAGCTCATTTCTCTCTCATTCGCTCTCTCTCTCTCTCTCTCGCTCTCTCTCTCTCTCTCTCTCTCTCTCTCTCTATATATATATATATATATATATATATATATATATATATATATATATATATATTGCTCGCTCTCTATGTCTATTTCTTTCTCTTTATATATATATATATATATATGGGTGGAAGTGCGACGAAACCTAAGCATATACAGAAAGTTCGATATGTAGGTATATTGCTAGCTGTGTAGGTGGGAAAATCAATAAATAATAGGAGGAACAGAAACTTATACAATTATGTTGCCTAATCAACGTACAATCAAAACGTGTTGCAATTACCGGACACGACAAGTTAACGGTTTAACTGCCGGGAATTCAGTCAGAAGTAAATATATGTTGAGAATCAGGCGGTGAAAATGTAATGGACATTTAAAAATTTTCGATAGAATAGTTTGAGTTTAATATTTATTTGCTATATTATGAGAACCTACTAGAAATTACTGTATCTTATTAAACCACGGTTAGTACAAGTGAAACTGACCCACGATTAAATTTATACCACCAATCATTCCTTTTTCATGCAATATGTCCTCTTGACTGGATGATACAATATGCATTTTGAAGACGTTTAGGCTGTTATTTTCATCCGGTCAAACGATTAAAACTCGATTTATAATTTGAGTATTTGCATTTAATTATTTGTGGTTATGTTAAACTAAGTCCATTATAGGAGACATGAGTTTATATTTACATGAAATGTGCATTGACCTCTACCTATATTACCTTCCACGGCATGTGAAGCTCATCGAATAAAACAATTCCTATTAGAGATACATTAGTAACCATTGAATAGTCAGTATAATGTGATGCATGCATCTTTGTTCTTGAAAGGATTAATTACCTAGACATGCGTATTTGGTCACGCTAAGTTTGCATATAGGTGGTGGTGAAATATTTTAAAACAGCCATATAGTACTTTTAAACTAAGTGGATGACCGACATAAACATACAGTAATATGTACAACAATACATTTTGATATACAATTGACACACGAAGTAAGTGTATATGACGTGCAAGCTAGTGAATACCGGAAGACTAGCTGCAAAGGTTAATGGAAAATGTTTCTAAATTTAATACTTCTTATGAAACGAAAGAAAAAAACGAGAAAATTAAGATATCTCGAACATTTGAAATCTTGGTAACTAAAGGTTTTCCTGCATGCTTTTAGCTATTTCACCCGTTGGCTGTTAGTGTTTGCGCTAGGGGATATCACTTGAAACATCCAAACAAGTATTCTAAAATATTTCTGGTCGAACGCTATTAACGTTCATGAGAAGGCCAGTCAGACTGTATCCTTTGTATGAGTCATCAATCATGCGGATAGCATTAATATATCACCAAAGTGTTAGATGTAAAAGGAAACTTTCTTGGGTACGAGAATTATTTTACACTATTTTCAGTTATCCGTTATAAACGATGATTTAGGAAAAATAACTATATTTACGATTCGATTTAAGAAATTAAATTATTGAAATCTACACATGAACCCATGGCCGTTATTAATTATAATACATTATATAAATGTATTCTTTCCAAAGATGAATTACTCACATGGTTAAATCATCAGGCTCATCAGTCAAAATACATGGGAAAATAGATAATGCATCCCACAAAATATACTCATGTACATATGCACGGACATTCTCAATAACAAAGTGCAAATGCATAAGTGCACCTACGTATTGCTTCATTTATAAACTCATATATATATATATATATATATATATAGTAATAATAATAAAATTGAAGACTAAAATCCAAAGAGGGCTCGATAAGGATAAATATATATCAAATATATAAGAACCGCAGAGCAAATATTTATTAAAATAACAGATTAAAGTTTAAGCAAAGAATCGCTGCTTTCACCCTTAACGGGATCTTCTGAAACTAACAAAGTCAATATGTAAACGCAGAACTGGATATTTCAAAAAACGTTGCAACCGGAGGAAGACAGGAAGACGATACTTTGGTTCGTGGAAACGTTCGCTGGCAAAGAACGGGAAAAACGAATAATACGTCATTAATAGGAGCGGTGAAAAACAATTACGCGCAAAGACAGAACCACGTTTATGGTATAAAAGAGGTTGAAGACTAATGTTCTCTTAGGTGGTGCATAGAGACGTTCTCTGGCCTAGTTACTAAACCACACAGTGTAACATCCCCTGATGAACGAGAAATTCCTACCGTAACAGGGAACGGAGAGAAGACAGCAAAAAAGGCACCAGACCGCAATTCAACGATATGGCAGCAGGAGAGTAGACATCCCATGTTTTAATTTTTTCTCATCTCTCGCACTCTCTCACACTTATGATGTTGAGAACAATAACGTCAAAAATAATAATTTGTTTAATAATTAGCTAGCGAACGATATTTATATATCTGTCTAATTATCATCAAACAAATTACCTATTGTGTGATGGAAGTTTTCTTCAATACACCCACTTATTCCTGAGAGGGTAATGGGGAAAGACTTCTTAAACACTGCTTCTAGTGGGTCCTGTCAGCAGCAACTGTTTCCACCTGAGCCGACTGGAACCCCAATCAAGACAAGTGAAGCTCATGGATGTTATCCAACCCTCTTACCCGAGGTTTACCACTGGGTCACATGCCAGGTAGTTTTACCCGTAAACTCTGTCCAGCGATTCCCCCCTGGGCCATTCCAACCACATGCCCATAGTATCAGCGTTGTAATCTCTCAACTCGGCGAAGTAACGGCTCTGCAAGAAGTGATTCTGTGATCTCCGAGCTAGGCACTCTATCGAGATACGTTACTCTATATATGAAGGAACCCAATTCCGGCTCCTTGTATTCGCAAACGTATTCTTTCGGTTATTACCCAAGATTCACTATCATAGGTAAATGTTGGAACGAATACCGAATTGAGGACAGTGAGTTTCGCTTTTACTCCCACCTCATTTCTACTGATTAATGAAAGCTGAAGCTGGCGCATTGCTGCTCCATCTTCTGCAGTTATTTTACTTAATTCATCCTCCTGCCTTCCATTACTCCGGAACACGTCCATTCACATGTAAAGAACACTGCGCAGCCTTCCTTGAGAGGATGAGTGTCTCAGGTTCGCAGCATCGATTTTCATCCAGCCACTCAGCACTCGGTATCACACGTTTCGAATGCAAGTCGGAGATCACTATGTTGTCTGTAAATTCAAGCCGACTGTTTTTACACCCGCTAGTCATGGTACTCCCTCAATAGCATCTGCGCATGTCAAGCTTGTTCGTGTAAATAATGAACAGGAGAGGTGACAGTATGCATCTACGGTGTAGTCTGACCTATACATAGAATGGTTTCGATTTAGCCCCATTTATCCGAACACAAAGCATTAATTTAGAGATATCAGGATAGGAAGAAGCTGACCATCGATCTGATACACTTGCAGAACCTTCTACCGCAGGTCCAGAGGAACGCGTTTCTTCGAGTTTTCAAGATCGAGAAAACAACAACATACATCTTGGCAACAATCCCGCGATTTTTCAAAGACCTGTCGGTGTGTGAATATTTGGTCGTCTCTTCTGCGTCCGGAACGAAATCCGTACCTTTCTTCAGCTACCTTGAGGTCAACAGTCTCCACTTACCTCTTTGCCATACACATTGCATAGACTTTACCGGGGTTTCTTAACAAGGAGATCCCTACGTAATTGGAAAAATATGTCTGTTCTTTCTTTCGGTATTTGGGATTATCACTCCAAATTACTATTGCATACGGGTCTTTCCAGAGATCGAGGCCAGCCGACGCACACAAGTCAGCAAGAGAATGCCTTCTTTATTAACGGTGTCTAGCATCTCGAGCCGGATTTCTTCTTACACAGTGACCTTGCTACATTTGAGCTCTTTAACTTCTATTGTGACCTCAGCCTGAGAGATAAGTCACTACTCCGTGATGCAGAACCTGTACATCAGAAGATGCTGTTGCGATCGGGTTTCGGAGATCCGCTAAGTACTCTCTCTACCTAAGACGCGTTTTTGTTAAAAGATGTGTAGAAGGGTTTCTTATTACAAACTCGGCGGATGATTTGCCAGAGAATGTATTTGCTAATCTGAAGACGGATTCCAGCTGAAACACATAATCCTCCCTTCTCGAAACTGTAAATTCATTTACTGTCTATGTTCCGTTTCCTCGTGCCTTCTTGTACTGCAAGTGCAGGAAAGAGGACTTATTTACAATACAAGCTTTGTATGCCTCTTTATTTTCTTGGATGGCATCTTTGAACTCTTGATTGAATAAAGGGGTCTTCCTGCCATCCTATGAAAATCCAAACTTTTTCACCCAGACTATTTAACATTGTAGTGATTAGTTTAGCTCTTTGCAATCTAAAATGCTCAGAAAACGCGAAGATGTGATAAACATAACATGTACAAATTGTATAGCGCATATGCAAATAGTTCCACCCTCCCTGTACATATAGTCACTTCAAAATAATAATATCCCTTTCTTTTCACAAACTTTCTAATGCTTTGCCTTATAAAATTGCTTCTGTATTATTAATAAATGATCTGAAGTACTTAGTTCTTGTCTTCACAGAATTTCGAAAACTGTTCATAGAGATTTTAGTTAAACTTAATTTTAAAAATTAAATAAGTAATATTTCTTTATATGATTTTTAAGCGATTTTATTATGTTTATATAAAGACGAATAGACAAAATAAGTAAACTATTTTTTTTTTCATTATAACTTTTTTCACCTACTTTATCTTTAGTTAGTATATAAGTAAATTAAATTTAATGTAAATTGATAAACATATTTTCGTATAATAATAGTTACGCCAATAGTTTTATTTGCCTCTATTCGTATAATACCTACTTAAATATAATTGTTGAAAAGGTAAATAAGGCCACGGTAATTACATCTCTTCTTTTGATCTAAATAATTTATCTCTTAGCATTGTAAACATATCAATTATATAAAAAAAGAACCATACCAATTATTAAATATATTTCCACTCATATAATACCAATTTAAATTATACATAAACATAGATAATTTACCTTTGAATTTCATAATTCCTAATTTTCCTTCTTTCTTATTTAGTTACAATATGATTCTTGCATCCTAGAATGTTTTTTCTTTGGTATAATATATATTTTTTAGTATAGTATCTATTTTAAGATAATATAATTAACATATAAACTGTCTATGGTCTATATTTATTTATTTTTTAACCAATCTATTTACGTCATATTTAAAATAATTTCAGATACGTTAAGTCCAACTGTATTTTTCTCCCATTCACGTAACAGCTGCTGTGTTGGGATTCTCTTCTAATCATATGCATAGTTGTCACCGACTGTCCAGATCATTTGACAGCCAGTATATCAAAAGAATTATCCATCTTCTATGCATTTTGTCGGACAAGAACATGTTTTGGATTTTTCTATACATAAGACTTGCATTTTCGAAGTATATATATAATAAAATAAATAGAGAGAGTATTCTTAAGTAACTATCTTTTGTTTATTATTATTTTTTCATTTATCTTGCTTTATGTTCATACGAGTTATCACCAAGTCACAACCAAGGGACAACAAGGTCTGCCATGTTCAAGAAAGTACACATACACACATATATATATACCTTTAGGTGTTTAGACTTGTGATTTATTTATATAGAATCTTCTTAGTATATGGGCAGTTGCCATTAGTACTATTTCTGTATCTCTTCTATACGCAGGTTTCCTGGGATGTGGGATAATAAATCATTAGACCCGTTAGGTTTCATTCCTAGAGCACCTACAACCAACTAGTGTAGTTTTAGTTCTCAACTTCCACAGTTTTCCAATCTCTATCTCCAGGTAGTTATACTTGCTCAATTTTTCAAATGTTTTATAGATACATTCTTGTCTATAGGAACGGTCATGTCAATTATTATTGGCAGTATCGGTAGAGGGTCGGACGCCTTGCTTTGATGCATAGATTTACGGCCTTTTCCATTCTGAGTTCAAATCCCGCCAAGGTTAACTTTGCCTTTCATCCTTACGGGGTCGATAAAATAAAGTACCACTAAAGCAGTGGGTAATTGCTGGCCTCGTGCCAAGAGTAAAAACAATGATTATTATTATTATTATTATTATTGTTCTTTGAGCCACAGTCATTGATGTTATTTAACTGGAAAGTGTGTCGAAAAGAATATCAAGCTGCCACCTGACTAATCTTGTTTAACCATCCGTGGAAACTCTTTGGGATAGTACCTAGTGCGCCTATGACAATCGGGACGACTTTGATTTCATGGCAGTTCCAAATACCTTTTACCTCCCATTTTAAGTCCTGGTATTGGTTACTTTTCTCCCTCTCCTTTTCTTGCACTCTCTTATCAAATGGGCAGGTTACATCTACAATCAGGCACGATCCTTTTTCCTTGTCCAAAACCACCAGGTCAGGCCTATTGTGTTTTAATTTGTTGTCCGTCTGTATCCTAAAATCCCATAGCACCTTCAGCTGATCGTTTTCTATCAAGGACTCTGGCTGATGTTCATTCCACTTCTCAGAATGTGGTGAATTGTTTACTTTGAGTAGGTGTCAGTGGATCACCCTGTCTATCACATCATGTCTCCAGCCTTTATAGTGAGACTGGGCTAGTGTTTAAACTCGGATACTATGTGAGCCACAGTCTACTCTCTCTCTCCACAGATCCTACACAGTGGACTAGCCTCCTCCTTGTAAATATGGTGTTTCACCCACTTCGTTCTGAGGGCCTGTTCTTGCGCAGCAATTAGCATTCCTTATGTAGCCTTTTTAAGGTCTCCTCTTTTTAACCAGTTCCATGTCTGTGGATCTCTAAATTCAGTTTTCTTAAAAAAGCTACAATGAAGGGATTTTTCATGAAGGATTTTCGTCCGCCTTGTTGTTATTTCCTCCTTGGACATCCCCCGGTATATTGTCTTCTCCTTCAGTACAATTTTGTACATTGGCTCCCTACTGTCAGTCACGTATTTGTGTAGGTTGTCTTCTCCATCTGAACACAGTCCTCTATGCTGATAAGACCTCGTCCAGTTTCAGATCTCTTTAAGTAGAGTTTATCGACATCACTTCTCTTGTGGAACATGTTGTAGATAGGCAATAGCTTCCTAATCTTCCTATCCATTTCTTTTTGTTCAACAACATTCCATTTCAGAATTCCCGGACTGTACCTAATAATAGACACAGCTCGGGAATTCACTGCACTTATGGCATTCCTATCATTTAGACGTGATTTTAATACGCTTCTTAGTCTCCAAATATACTCAGATCTTATCAATTTCTTCATTTATTTGTTCTTGATGTCATCTGCCTCCAGAATACCTAAACATTTGTATCCTTTTTCACTGTCAATTTCCTTTATCATCTCACCTGTTGGTACCTGGATTCCGTTGCTTCTGCTCAATTTACACCTCTTCATCACTAGGACTTCCCACTTATTAATACCGAATTCCATACATATATCATTGCTGAAAATACGAACAGTGTCAACAAGTACATCCAACACCAAATGACTCTTCCCAAAGAGTTTAATATCGTCCACTGAAGAGGAGGTGATTGGTGGTAAGCTCTCCTTTTCTCAACTGGTATCCTGCTCTTACTTTTTGAAATATAATGGTCAGGGGTATCAGGGCAAGGACAAACGACAGAGGGGACAAACTATCTCTTGATCGTCATGCCTGCCAAGAATTCTCCACCCGATGTTAACTCTGTTTCCCAGGACTTCATACTTTTGCTCAACAACTGTTTGATGTTGTCTTCCACCTTGAAGATCTCTAGGCTTTTGGTTATCCAAGAATGAGATACCATGTTGAATGCCTTCTCATAATCTATCCATCCCATGGCAAGACCAGTGGGTCTCCTCTTGCAATTCCTCATTACCATCTTATCAATAAGTAACTGGTCTTTTGTACCACGGGAGTTCTTTCGGCATCCTTTCTGTTCGTCCGGTAACAAGTTTTTTTATGTAGAGGTGATGTTAGATTTCCTCAGACACAATATTTGTTAACAGTTTCCACATTACGGAAGACATTTGATAGGTCTATAGTTGGTAACATCATTACTCTTGATTCGGTCTTTCATTACCAGAACTGTGGTACATTTTGTCAACCACTCTGGTACCTCACCGGACATCAAGCAGTCATTGAACATGGTTGTCAGTTTCGGGTGGAGGGATGTTATATTTTTAATCCAATACCCTTGCACACCATCTGGGCCTGGTGATTTCCAGTTGGTTAGTTTTTTGGCCTGCCCCTTAAGAGTTTCAACTGTGATACTAAAATCAGTTTGTTGGTGTGCCTGCTCACCGATCTCCCTCTGTACTGTCTCAATCCACCCTGCCTGGTCATTATGTCTAACATCCTGCTCCCATATTCCTCTCCAGAATGTTTTAGTTTGTTCCGCCTCAGGGATCAAGTCGTTGCCTCTTTCTTTCCCCTCAAGCTGTCCAAACAGCATCTTCTGGTTGTTGTCGAACATGCGGTTCTGTTTATACTGACTGACTCTGTTCTCGTATCGCCTGATTTTTGCACTCTTTGCTACAATGCGTTGCTTCAGTTCCTCTATGATAATATTTAGCTTTTTCCTCCTAGTTTTGTACTTTATTTCCAGTCTATTTTTAGTGCCTATGTTTTTTAGTGTCACATTCAGTAGTGACTCAAGCTTTCCAATGTCATTTCTCATTTCCCTGATTTGACCACTCAGTCGTTTCTTCCACCAAGGCTCTGCTCTTTCTTGTCTGTTGTTTCCTCTCGCCTTTATACCGAGTAGTTTCCTAACCGCATTTGTTGTTGCTTTGAGGATATTGTTGCACTGGTGAAGGCTCCTCGCCTCAAGGTATGGGATGACTTTGTTAACCTTAGCTATTGTTTCTTTTAACTTTTTCCTGTCTACAAATCTTAGGTTCATAGGTCTCCCACTATCATTGTTCAATTCATCTACCACTAAATTTAGGATGTCAACCGAATCTTGTCCTAGCCCGTCTGCATTCATCTCCTCAATGGCCGTATCTCTGTTCCAGCTATTATTTATCTCAGTATTCAGATCATTGTCTGCTTCGGGTGGTTCCTCCGTTCTCTCGACCTCTTCACCTTCATTTCCCACTGGCTCGTTTGCCTGGCATACTCCAACCTCCATCTCCAAGCTAATCTCTCTGGTCAGTTCCTCCAGTTCCAGCTCGCTTATCCACCCATTAGTTCTTATTACCTGAGCCTGCCCGGCCAATTTTTGTTCATCTAATTTAAATAGACCAATCTCGTTCCAGATGTTATGCATCCGTCTCCTATAGCCCCTCTCCTTGGGGTTACTTTTCAGGTAACATTGCATAACAGTTCTATTCACTTCTTTCATCCGGTTGGTTCTGGTCCCTTTCCTTCTTCTTCTTCCTCCAACACCAGCACTATTTGGTTGACAGCCAGGTTCCTGCTGCTGAGCCAGGGAGCAGCTGTTGGGTGAGAGTCTGTCACATGACGTTCTAGTCTCCATTTAACCGTTATTCGAACTGTTTAGGTTCGATATTTAAACACTCTTATCGAGGATTGGCGAATGTATGGTTTCATAACCATCTGTGGATTCACCGTCTCCGGTGGTTGCGCCGCTCCACTTGGAACTCGTGTGGAATTATCACTACGCTGTAGACGAAAACAAATAAACAAACAAACACACAGGCAGAAAAAAACCCAAAAATGAATAAGCATAAGTTTCATTGTAATATAGTGTTCGAATGTCTGACATAGTTTTTCCCTTCTCTTCTCTGTCCGTCCGCTTGTTTCTCTCTTCATTCTTATTTTCTTTACGTTTTTTTTTGTTTTTGTTTTTCTCTGTTTGTTTTTCTCTTTTTTTTTCTGTTGTTGCTGTGCTGCTTTGGTTTTGATGTTTGTTTTGTTTTTTTTCTTTTGAGTCTATCTATATATTTTGATGCCTTCCTCTTTTTAGTAGGAATTCTATAATGTGGTGGCAGCAACTAGCAGGAAGCAATGGGAGAGAATAGCGGCGGTAGCGATACTGAGACAGTGGTGGTGGTGATGTCGATACTGAGGCAGTGGTGGGGGTGATGTGATCGTATTACTGTAGTGATGGTGTTGTAGCGGTGGTGTCAATGAAGGAGTGGTGGTGGCGGTGGTAGGATAGTGGTAGTAATGATGGCAGTGGTGGTTGTGATGTGGTCGTATTACTGTAGTGATGGTGGTGTTGTAGCTGTGGTAGCAATGAAGGAGTGGTGGCGGTGGTGATGGGATAGTGGTAGTAATGATGGATGGGCGGCGTTGTCGTTACTAATGTCCGTTCGGTGAATCTATGGGGTTAAACATTTTGTTAAAACTTGGGACAATAATAATAGTATTTATTACTATCATTATTATGTTGAGATTGGTTGTGGTGGTGGTGGAATTGCCGTTATCTGGCTGTTATTTTTAGTGTACACAGAGAGGTGATGGGGTAGGCGGTGTATCTAGTTTCTGGTGTTGGTGAGATTGGTGTTGTTTGGCTGTTCTATATAGTGTAGACATAGGAGGGGGGGGGGGGTTCTTCTTCTTCCATTTATAGCCATTTTCTTTTTTGAATATACAATGTACAATACAAAGTTGAATATTTGAATATTTGAGCTTTATAACAATATATTTTGGGTCCGAATTTTTTTGGGGCTCAAGCCGGATGCTTTACGTAGCATCTGTACTAAGAGTTCTTATTTCACAAATGATTTAAATATGTTAAAAATTCAAAACTTACGGGAGCGATTTCATGACCTTCTACCACCTCGTGCGTCTTCTTCCCTATTATTATTATTATTATTATTATTATTATTATTATTATTGTTATTATTATATTTCTATTTTTATTATATATGTATATAAATACACACACGCACACATTCACACACAAATAATATTGCGAAACAGTTCTATCAAAACTGTCCAGGTTTTCGGTCGTTACCACAATTATGGTTTGTATTTATTTTTCTTGATTTATTCTTAAATGCGTCTGGCAAACCCTATTGTCTGTAGTTAGTATTTTTTTCACCTTACCGATTCTGGTACATTACTATTTGAATACATATATGTATATGTCTGTGTTCGTTATTCTTTTTTGTTCAGTTATAATATACTGCTCGGAAAATATTCTTTCCTAGAGCTAATTTACTGTAATGAGACTATTTTGAGTTTCTAACTCAATACTTGACTTTGATATATATATATATATATATATATATTTCCTTTTTTAATTTGTTTTGCAAGATTTCTTATATGAAAACGTGTGTTGATACGGATATTGTTATAATTTGGGAGGGCTATACTGCCAATAAAATCATACGCATCTAACGAATTTCACTTCAATTAATTGTAAACTAGCATTAAAGCCCGGCGTTGCTCGGAGCCAGTAAGTTACCAAAGTTAAGTTGCACCACCCATTTTATGGCAGCACTTTTTTGTCTACCAGGCACTGGGTGAATGAATTGCAGACCTGGACTGCTGAAGCAGGAGCTGCGCCAGCAGTGACAATTGTAGTTTCGCCTATGGATATTATCTCTGTGCAAAGAAGTGTTGAAATGTATTGTTTCACAGTACTTGCGCAACACGCGCGTAGACGATCCCAGCCGAACAACAGAGCTGCGATGGAGTTGTTCTGCATGGTTGTCTAATGTGCGTTTTCTAAATTTAAGACAGTTGGAAGGGGTGTGCTATGGGGGAGAGTTAGCTGTTGTTTCTAACAGGTTTATTGACATCATAGAGGATATGTGTTTTCTAAATTTAAGACAGTAGGGAGTGGTGTGATATGGGGGAGAGTAAGCTGCTGATTCTAGTAGGTTTAGTGACCTCATAGAGGTTATATTTTCTAAATTTAAGACAGTAGGAAGGGGTGTGATATGGGGGAGAGTTAGCTGCTGTTTCTATAAGGTTTAGTGCCCTTATAGAGGATATGTGTTTTCTAAATTTAAGACAGTGGGGAGTGATGTGATATGGGGGAGATTTAGCTGCTGTTTTTAGCAGGTTTAGTGACCTCATAGAGGATATTATTGTGTATCATTATCTATAAAAGGCAGATTGTTGTTGTTGTGTGTGTGCAGATGTTCCATGTTTATACATTTGCACACTGATTCAACTCAAAGTCTGTAAGAATCCACGTGTGTTGAGAGGTTTTAAACGAGATTTATCGCTTGTTGTTGAATAAATGTATCTGTTGCTTTTGAATAATTGTCGTTTCGTATGAAATGTAATAATTTCTCTTTGTCATTAAAGTAAATAAATGTTTGACCGTTCCACACGCAAAAACAAACGTTCTCTCTCTCACTATCACTCTCTTCTCTCTCTCTCTCTTCGGCGTTCCTAAAGGAAGTTTATAAGGATGTGTGTAGTTTTATCGAATTTGAAGGGGAGTAGAGAGAGGTAAGCAGATTCTATTAGAGGGGTAAAGCGTCATGTATTTAGTTTATCGATTATTTCCATTATTGTGGGTGAGTTTGAAGGAAATAAATAGTCATTGACCTAAGTTGGAGTACTTACAACATTCTTACAGACGTAGAATCGAATCAGGTTGAAATTGTGCAAATGTATAAACATGGAAGATGTGCACACACACACACACACAACGACAACAATCTGCCTTTTACAGATAATGATTTCCTATTGGTTGGTTGGTTGGTTGGTTTATATATTATCAAAGCTCTTTTCATCACACAGTGTATGACAATATATAAACAACCACCCGGTTATCGAACTAACTGGTAATTTATAATAAATTGAAGTGAAAACTAGACTTATACACCCTATCTTTACTCATGAAAACTATTTTCAACATGTATCAACAAAATGAGAAATCTATATATCCTTAATAATTATAATTCGCGAAGGAAGTGTGTAGAGAATAAATAAAAAATGTGTAAACAATTTTATAACAAATAATTACAATCTAGTTAATAACCTGAACATTATTTGAAAAATCAAATATATATTGTTCGTTATCAAGAGATACCATTTTGTCTACGATGATATTTGCAAATCAGCTTCTTGGATCACGAAATATTTATCTTGAATGGCGCGACCGAATGGAAGAATAAATTTGCGAAACCTTTTTACATCAAAACTGTTATCACCATATCACGTAATTCTCCACTATCATTTATACGATTACCTGTATTTTATGTTGCTGAAATTATATATATAAATATATATATATATATATATATGTATATATATATATATATATATATATATATATATATATATATATATATATATATATATATATATATATATATATAAAGAAAAGGGGATGAAATCGAAAATGCAACTGGAGTCTTATTTTTTTTTAAATATATATATTTATTTGGTTCCTTTACCGGTTTCGCAGTTCTTCTGCTTTTCAAAAGGTGAGTTGAGATTGAGGGTCTGTGGTTTTTCTCACATCAGATGTGAGAAGAACCACAGACCCTCCATCTGAACTCACCTTTTGAAAAGCAGAAGAACTGCGAAACCGGTAAAGGAACCAAATAGATATATATATTTAAAAAAAAATAAGAGTCCAGTTGCATTTTCGGTTTCATCTCTTTTTCTTTATACTTTCACTCGTGTAGTACACCTCGGTTATTTTTCAATTTGTAAAAAAAAACTCACTTTCTAATACATATATATATATATATATATATCATGGAAACTGTTGGCTCCTTGCTACAATGTTATCTATACCTTTCACCTATATATATATATATATATATATATATATATATATATATATATATATATATATATATATATATATATATATATATATATATATATATATATATTGTAAAGTAATATGTTATCAAATATGAAACCAAATAATTTGAGGTAAAGAAGTTATACGGCTAAAAAGGCGAGATTTTTACATACACAAGTCTACATACAATGGTGTAGAAAAGTATGAAATCCTACTATGAATGATTATGAATTCACGTAGAGCAATACATGCATTGAGAAATAAACCAAACACTGCTTACTCTATCACATTTCAATTTACGTGAGTTTCCTCCTTAATCTTGTACATAATCTCATGTTTAAAGCAATTATATCTTATTTATTTCTGATGAGTCCTAATATTGAGCTCTAGATATAAACTAGCAGAAAAACCGCCACGGGCGGGTTTCTGCTAGCATATGTAGTGTGCATATTGGTATTATACACATAACATATATGAATATAGATATATGTAAATTGTAAAGTAAATTGACAATAATTTCTTCTTCACCCACTTATTTCTGAGAGGGTCGTGGGGGAAGAGTCCCTCTCAAACACTCCTTACATCGAGTCTGTTAGTAGCAAACTGATCTAGCTGGATTCCAAAGCGTGACCAGCCAAGCTCATGGATGTTATCCAACTATCTTGCTCAGGGTCTACTTTTGGGTCTCTTGCCAGTTGGTTTTTCCTGTAAAATGCGTCCAGCGATCCTTTACTGAGACATTATATCCAAACGCTCATAATATCGGAGTTGTGATCTCTGAATTCGGAGAAGTAGCGGCTCTACCAGAAGTGACTCTCTGGTCTCTGAGCTATGCACTTTATCGAGTAACGTTACTCCAAAGACCCTTTGGGATAGTCCCATTTCTACCGCTTTTATTTGCAATTGTATTCTTTTGGTCATTACTCGAGATTCAAGATCCCCGGTAAGGAGTTGGCAGGTAAACCAGGAAGACAGCGAGTTTGGCTTTTACACGTACCCCCTTCTTCTAATTGCTAAATGCTGAGGCTGGCGCATTACTGCATCATCTTTTGCAATTCTTGCACTTAATTCATTCTCCTGCATTCCATCACTCATGAACACGGCTCCAAGATAATTGAACTTCTCTAACTGCTTCAGTAGAACTCCATTATATTAAATGAGTTTTAAAAAAAGAGTTAATAAATAAATAAAACATACTTGTTTTACCCTCCCATTTCCAATTCACCGAACGCTGCTATCATGACTGTATGTGTGTGTTTGTGTAAATGTATATGTGTGAATGTATGCATGTTTGTGTGAAAGTATGTGTGAATGTAAGTGTATTTGTGTGATGTATGTCCGTGATCATGTATTTTTATAAGTTTGTGTTTGCGCGATTAAAGTGATATACTCATAATAGTTATATACTCATACTTTTAGATGTATGTATGTGCACACTCATACTCTTCAGCGTGTAGAAAACATAATCTCTCTATCTCTCTCATTACACACTCGCTCTTTCTATATATATGGTAGTCTAAGTGGTGGTTGTGGCGAGGATATACCGGAAGTGTAGAAATTTGAAATTTTGAAAAGAACTCAATTTTAAATTATTTATGTTAACGAAATTTGGTTACGAAGTTTAGTACATACATTATGTAATATTTATTCCTTATTTATTAAAAGTAATCCAACATATTTTACTAACTGGATTAAAAGAAATAAATGGTATGCAGTCCAGCAGTCCTTAATTTATTATAGTTTAGATATTCGGTCGGTTGGTTCGATGACTGGATGGTTGTTTACATATTGTGAAAGCTCTTTCGTCACAAATACTGTGACTCCTCAGTGACTGGCTTTTTATTCTCTGTTCCTCATTTGGTGTAGGGCCGAATAAAGGAGAACGGAAAATAAAAACATGTCACTGAGCAGGTCACAAAATATGTGACGAAAGAGTTTTGACATTATATAAACAACTCCGGTTACTGAACCAGCCAGCGAAACAAAGGGATATATCAGGTGGGTAATTTTTTTATTGGCAGCAGGACCCCCTCCCCCAAGGTTTAACAATATATATATTTATATATATATATATGCATATATATTATACACCCACACATACATACCTCCCCCACACACACATACATATATATATATATATATATATATATATATATATATATAGGAACGAGTAGGACTCCGACGGCTGAGCTCAAGCCGTTTCGATGGCTAATTCTGGACAGAATTAGCCGTCGAAACGGCTTGAGCTCAGCCGTCGGGGTCCTACTCGTTCCTATTACCCACTCTACTACTCTAAGTATTGAGTACTTTGGTGCGTTATGGTCCACCTGGTTCCTTACCACATTTCCTTCGTTATATATATATATATATATATATATATATATATATATATATATATATATATATATATATATATATATATATATATATATATATATATATATATATATATATATATATATATATATATATATATATATGTATATATATATTTATATATATAGTGAATTCAGTGTGTGCGTGTTTATATATATATATATATATATATATATATATACACACAGTTCAAGGTAACCGATTTTAAAGAGAGTGATGGTGATAGTAGAGGAGATATGAGAGGAAAGATTGGTGAGTTAGTTAGAAGCCAAAGCGTTAAGGCATGGGCTCAATGTGCAATATGCAGAAGAAAGCAGCTAGGTGGCTGGGTTCATGCAGAAGTTAGGTGCGCAGAGCTGGAAATATTCATTAGCTAAGCAAAACAAGACCACAAACCTCACAAGGAAGACATTATTAAAAGATTGTCAACATATTTTAGTTTGATGTAAGGAATGTAGAGAATAATAATAATAATAATAATATTAATAATAATAATGTCCTTTTACAATTGTTTCGCTACTCCATATAATATTTCTGGATCAGATGACTATATATCATAATTGATCTGGTTCAGTTGAAAATAATTAACACATTTAAAAAACAGAGTGGCTCATCGGAACTCAAAGGAATATAAATAAAAATAATGTTACATAATATAATGTTCCATATATTGGTTTTTACTATGGTGTCTTGGTTGCATCAGCTGTCAGCCATAATCAAGCAGTATTCATCTGTTGAGGCTGCATTGTGTGAGATCTGCCTATGGGTAATAAGATGGCTGCCAATATATGGAACATTATATTATGTAACATTATTTTAATTTATATTCCTTTGAGTTCCGATGAGCCACTCTGTTTTTTTAAATATGTTAATTATTTTCAACTGAACCAGATCAATTATGATATATAGTCATCTGATCCAGAAATATGATATGGAGTAGCGACACAATTGTAAACGGACATTATTATTATTAATATTATTATTATTATTATTCTCTACATTCCTTACATCAAACTAAAATATGTTGACAATCTTTTAATTATGTCTTCCTTGTGAGGTTTGTGGTCTTGTTTTGCTTAGTTAATGAATATATATACGGAACACCCGCCAATCGCCTCACGGTCGAACAACGAACTATCTTCATCTTACAGACCCACACTCCCCCCGGCCTGAACTCCCCACCCTTATTCCTTTAGCCTTCGACCGCCTTCCTCCCTCCACAGTTATCCCCCACTAACACCACTAACACATCTCTCCTTTTCACCACGTCCCCACAACTAACAATACTAACACCTCCACTCCACCTCTCATCTGACCACCCTTCCCCAACTAACATACTAACATCCCTTCCCTCCCCTCTTCTCCTCCTCCCCCTCCTTATCACACGCACACACCCACCGGCACATATATACACGCGCTCACACTAAACACACACCCTACTACCACCACTAACACTCACCCCCACACCTCTTACCCCCACACCTCCATCCCACGACCCCGCAACTACCATCACTAACACCCCCTAACCCCAAGCACACGAACACACGCACCCACTTACACCACCCACCCCACACGCAACTAACATCACTAACACCCCCCAACCCCACGCACACGTACCCACACACCCTCGTACACCACCAACTCTACACACTACCACCACTAACCCCCACTCACACCTGCATTCAACGCCTCCCCACCTCCCGTATACTAACACCCACTAACACCTCTTCATCTAACTACACACACACCAGTACACCACACTCCCTCCATAGAACCACGCACACCCTTCTCTCCCCGCTCCACCCACACCCTTGCTCCACACTCACTCATCCCACTAACACCCCTACTAATACACACACACACCCACCCACATCCTCCTCACTCCAACTTTCACACCTACCCATCCTCGCCCCTTTACCATTCCACCGACTGCTGCTATGCCCTCTGACCACCTCCCAGCACAAACAGACCACAGCACTCCCACTGCTGACCACTTCCTGTTGCGCGCGCACCCCACATCTCTCCTCTTCCGACCATCGCTTCATGGAATACCCACACGCAGAAATTGACCAACAACCAATCCACTAAACATCTTCGGAATTTACCAACTTTTCAACCATCCTCTTACGTAATCACCTATATAACTCACCCACACACACACCCCCCAAACATTTTTTTCTCCACACGCCATCTACACACACAACACGGTTAAACCCCACACACACGTGCTTTCCACCACATATTTACACCCTCAGCCTCCTGATTCCTCTCCCCCCACCCCTCTATCCACACACGCACAGACACTCCGACCCACAAACCCCCCCACAGACACCTCTTCCTGAACATGCAACCCCGTTCTTCCCCCAACCCTTACTTTCACATACACACACACACACACGCACGCACACCTACACACACACACCACCTTCAGCCCTCCCCGCTTGGACACCCCGTCTCCCTCTCCCCACTCCACCCGCCACCACCCCTACACACCCCACACCCTTCCACCACCTGTTTACCCCCCTTTTAATTTCAGTTTATTTTGATCATGCCTTTATTTTTAAATTTATCTCATTCCTTGTATTTTGATCATGCTTTATTTTTATTTTTATCTTTATTTTTTATTTTTTCATTCGCACCGTTTCCTTTCGCTATATGTCTCTCCACCACTCCCCTACACACCTTTGAACTCTGTTCCCACACACTTCTCACCTGAGGAAGGCTTATGCCCGAAACGTCTTCCCCCACCAACACCCCACTCTCCAGAGCGTGAAATTAATAAACATTCGTTGTACTGCCTCTCTGTTTTGTCCCTGTTCAAATTTGTCCATTATATATATATATATATATATATATATATATATATATATATATATATATATATATATATAAACCTAACTGAGATATGCAAAATATCGAAGTGATGGTCCAGGTTTGTTATATAGATATATGTATATGTATTTTTTCTCGCGAGTCAGTTCTTTCGTTGCTACGGTCCCTGCGGTTGAATTTCGGTCACTATCTTCAATTTGCAAAGCCCTTTAAACGGTATGTTATTACTCTAAGAATGCATACCTTATGGAATGCTTGCCTGCACTTCTGATTGCATTCGTCAGCTTAGTTGCGGCTCGATCTTCTAATATGCTGTACTTCCATTTGTATTACCATCTCCTAGACCTAATGATTAATTGATTAATTTAATTAGACAATTCTGTTGATTGGTTAATTATTTATGTTTGCTTAATAACGATCTGGTTGAGTGCTTAATTTAGTTTTGTGTACGGAACTTATTGCATTGTTCATAATTTGAATTTGACCGCCAAAAACCGGGTGTTACCTCCATTTGGAGAAACATGTGCTATCACAACCGCTCTGGCATCTGAACGGAAGCCTGTTGCGAAAGTAAATCCTCTGTTGGATGTTCCAGAACCTGCAACTTGCATACACCGCAAGGGGATCTTGTAGATTTCGGATTTACAGAAACCTAACTGAGATATTGCAAAATACGAAGTGACGGTCCAGGTTTGTTATATATATATATATATATATATATATATATATATATATATATGTATGTATCTTTCCTCGCGAGTCAGTTCTTTCGTTGCTACGGTCACTGCGGCTGAATTACAGGTCGCTATATTCAATTTCCAAAGCCCTTTAAACGATATGTGATTTCTCTAAGGTTTTATACCTTATCGAGTGCTTGGCTGCACTTCTGATTGCAATCGTCGGCTTAGCTACGGCTGGAGCCTCGAGTATGCTGTACTTCCATTTGTATATATATATATATATATATATATATATATATATATATATATATATATATGTATATATATATATATATATATATATATATATATATATATATATATATATATATATATATATATATATATATAAATGTATATATATATATATATCCCTAGGTTAAGTGGATCAGTGCCGCATTAATTACTGAAGTCAATACAAGACGCTTTTAACTTACTATAATTTCTGAAGTTCGTTTGTTTCGTACGTAAGTTACCTGATGCATTCCTGGAAAACAATTAAATTATCTGTGAAGTAAGTTGCTGCAATTATAGTATTCCATAGTGCTGATTGTGTCAACTATAATTACAACACCACTTAGAGAATTAAGTACTATTTCTTACGCTTACAGAGACAATCATATATTCGCTCTTACTGCTACTCATGTCTCCTCTTTCTTTCATTCTTCCTTTCCTTCTCTGTCTCTTTATCCATATATGTATGTACGTATTGTACATACACACGGTAATAGGGAGAGAAAGAGACAGCTTTTGAGTATATATATATATATATATATATATATATATATATATATATATGAGTATATATATATATATATATATATATATTTTAGTATATATATATAACAGAGGAAATGTGGTAAGGAACCAGATGGACCATGACGCACAAGAATACTCAATACTTAGGCTAGCAGAGTGGGAAATAAGAAAAAGTATGACGCCGACGGCAGAGCTCAAGCCGTTTCGAAACGGCTTGAGCTCTGCCGTCGGGGTCATACTTGTTCCTATATATATATATATATATATATATATATATATATATATATATATATATATATATATATATATATATATATATAATTGAGTTCTTAACACGCGAAATTAATATTGGTTTTGAAATAACTAATTAACTCGCGTGTATTAAATATTTTACTCTTAATTTGGCCAGAGATTTACATTCCCAAATGACTTTTAAAGCGTAACTGACCGTATTTATTACAGTTATGAGATGAGATTGTTTTTAGGTATCATTTCTCTGTTTTTAGCCTAAGAAAATATCTATATGCGTGTGTAATTAATACACGCATACATTTATTTTTTTTAAATTAATTGACTTCTTAACACGCAGGATTGATAATGTTTTTGAAAAAACTAATTAACCCACGTGTATATTATTTTACTTTTCTCATGAATCGTGGTTGTCTCCCTTTTCCGCTTCGTGACGCTATGATACTTCCTCAGTCAAAAGACTGCTGGAATTTCAAATTTGGCGGTCATTCGATGCGTGAATGAACAACTTAGCGGACACGAAAATTAACTGTGGTAAGGAATTTTTTCTTATATCAAGTTTAATGGGCTTCCACTGACGATTTATAAGTGCCCACCTAAATATTTTCTTACATGAAAATATGTTAGGCTTCTACATAACCTGGAAACATTCTCCAAACTTGTAGAAAACTTATAATGAAACAATTGTTTGGAAAGAGAGATATATTTTAACTTTAATTATATCACATATAAAACAATACAACTGGCTTTCCACAAAATACATATAGTTAGCACCCCAAACACTTAAATTGGGTTTATACTAACGTATAACCTAATGTTTGTTGAGTGAGATGGTTACCAGTCGGAGCTTAGTTTAAAGCTATCTCTGTTATTGTATTAAATATTTTACTCTTGATTTGGCCAGAGATTTATATTTCCAGGTACCTTATAAGCATGACTTTCCGTATTTATTGCTGTTATGAGATATTGTTTGTCTTTTGGGGAATCATTTCTCTGTTTTTAGCCTAAGAATATATCTATATGCGTGTGTAAATAATTACATGCATACATTTATTTTTTAAAATTAATTGAGTTCTTAACACGCGAAATTAATATTGGTTTTGAAATAACTAATTAACTCGCGTGTATTAAATATTTTACTCTTAATTTGGCCAGAGATTTACATTCCCAAATGTCTTTTAAAGCGTAACTTTCCGTATTTATTACAGTTATGAGATGTGATTGTTTTTAGGTATCATTTCTCTGTTTTTAGCCTAAGAAAATATCTATATGCGTGTGTAATTAATACACGCATACATTTATTTTTTTAAAATTAATTGACTTCCTAACACGCAAGATTGATAATGTTTTTGAAAAAACTAATGTTTACAAGTATTATGGAAATTTGAAAATTAACGAAGAGAAAAAATGATTAAGGTTTGTGTATTGAAGGATTTGAGAAAAATAATGTGAAGTTAAGGTTTGTATATTGAAGGAATTGATAATATGTGCGAAGAAAGAGTTAATATGTATTAAGAATGAGTTAGATGATGGGGAGAAAAAAATAATACATTAAGGATGAATAATCTGCCGTCAAAACAAATGTATATGTTACGAAGGATTTTACAAGGTGAAGATAGAGTGAGGGTAATGAGTAAACAAGTATTATAGAGTGTATAATACCCTTTGAAGTAAGTTAGGAAGATGGGTATATTTTAAAAGAGGTGTATGTATATGTGCCTTTGAGAAAAGATTCTTTATTGATAAAGAATTGAATATTAGCTGTATACTTTGTGAAAAGTCTTATGGAATTTATGCAAGCAGATAGAAAACAAATCTGTACGTCTATTTATTATAGAATCTAGATTAGAGATAATGGTAAATTTTTCATTTAGGCAGAGATTACAGATTTTAGATAGAGAGCTGTTCAAGTATGAAGACGCAGAAGAAACCTTCTTCCAAAAGATGGTATATTTAATATTTTTGTCTTTCAAGGACCATATGAGTTCTGAGAGAGCCGTGTTGGTTCTTTTAAGTTTGTATTTAAAAGATGAATGATGATTATAGAGACGAGCTTTAAAAGAGGTGGAAGTGGAGCCAAAATAGGTGAAGGAATTGGTGCTAGTTATAACTTTACATTCATAAATTAAGTTTTTATTAAGACAATGGTTGTTGAGAGGACATTTATTTTTAATAGGGAAGTTGCAATTAGAGAGATTATTAATGAGTGACCTAGTGTTATCTATAGAAGGAATTGGATTGGAGAAGTTGTTTGCGATAGGAATAATAGTTTCTTGATTTAGAGTTGGATTATGAACATTTAACGAAGTTGTGTTTGACGTTGTATTTGGGTTTACAGAAATTAGCCTAGGGTTTACAATGACGTCGGGAGTACTATTACTGTTATTATGAAATTCAGTGTTGGAAGGAAGAGATTTAGTATTTAGTATTTTATTGTTGTGTTTAGAGATAATGTTGGAAATATTGGAGGATGTAGAATAAGAAAATTTTATGGTGTGTTTGTTAAATATTTTACTATAGACATGTGAGGGAGGGAAGCATTTATTTAAGGCACTA
>OZ024740.1:369163234-369198234 GCA_964016885.1 Eledone cirrhosa
CTTATTTGTAACAAAAATAAAGAGTAGAAGAAGACTTAATCCAGATTTTAATCCATCTTTCAACTTAAATGTTTCTACCAATATACCTACAGTATTCTCTACTATTGAAACAAATGTCACACTTAATCACAAATGCTATGACACAATTAATAGAAATACCATTAAAATATGTTATTCTACCACACCTAACATTGCTAATCACATAGCAAGTAGTAATAACAAGAAAATTAATAAATAGTTTACTTTTTAATTCTTACAACTTAATTATGAATTCACAACCAGTAGATACGCTTAACAATATTGTACCTAATAATACTTGTAACCACTCCTATAATACAGTAATATCTAGGACTTATAGGAATATTAATAGCAATTCTAGCGCTCATATATATAATGCTATAACTCTTCACACATTAACCCACGAAGTATTTAATCAATAACTATAACTGTAATTGTAGACCTATTAATGTGTGCCCTCTTAAAACAAATTGCCTTGTTGAGAAAATTGTTTATTCCTGTACAGTCACCACTTCAACCAACTCCAAAACCTATATTGGTTCTACCTCGAATAATTTTGAGACGAAGTATAATTCCCATCTTCATACTTCTAAGAACTCTAAGCTTAAGTATGTAAATTCTATATCAAGTTTTAATTTTTTTTTTTGAAGATTAATAATACACCTTACACCCTGTCCTGGAAAGTGATTTCCCAAAAATCTTCTTATAAACCTCCCAGTAGATGTTGTAACCGTTGCCATTTTTAGTCCCGTACTATTATATATTCTAAACTAAAGAGGGAATCTGAATTTGTCCACTTGTCCTCATATTAATCCTCATTCTTTTCACTATTTTTGACCTAGTACCTAATTCATATCAATGTAGTTATACCTTATTTTTTTCAGTAACATTAGTAACATTGTATAATTAAACCTAAAAGTTTATAATATGTTTAACAACAATATAGTGTCTACCATTCTTAACACATCCCCTTTCTGACCCTATTGCGATTAAAATTTATTATAACCACCCCTTCACATTTAGGTAACATTTTATTACATTGTTTCCAAACAAAAATCCCACTTATATTCATTTTGCTAATATTATATATAATAACCATTGCCTCACACTTATATTTTAGTAATATCTTTTCAATAATTGTATAATTAACTAGTATATTACTGTATCCTTTATTATTGCTTAACATTTTATGTATGTATAATTAATTTTTTTAATAATACATAGCATTTTAGTATATATACATAACTTTTTTATCTGTATTTAGTAAACTTATTTTCTAAAGTTCTTTAGTTCTACAATCATTAGCCCTGATTTTTGTTAAGTCGATACAGCTTTACGTACTAAATCTTTCAATGTGTACTTATTAATCTATAGTAATTCTCTAATATATAGAATGTCTTACATGAATTACCTCCCCTTTATTTTTATTTTCATCTTAACCGCTTATTAAGGATATTCTTTTTAATTCTCTGTTAGAGGGAGGTTTTTACGCTTTAGGATATATGACGTTGTCTCCTCTAACTTTGCGTGATGTGTCTTGACAACACTTCAATCTGTATTTGACTTTTTACTTTGATGATTCTATTTACTCAACATTTGAAAAATAATAATTATTATTATGACTGAATTACGCAGTCGAACTTTTTTAAATGCATTATTAAAAATATTTTTTAAATGCATTATGAAGAATATTTTTTTGGAGATGTACTTTTAAATTTATATATGAATTGCCTGCCTTCTGTTATTAACTTTATTAATTTTCTTTATTGCATATAATATATGTTTTTCACTGTACTTAAACTTTCTGTAGCAGCATGTTATATAATCTTTCTGTAACAGCATGTTTTTTAATTTTTTTATTTTAAATGTTCAATGCTTTTATCTGCTCATAATCTTTATTGCATTTATATGCCCCTATTCTTCACATGCTTATTCCGCCTCTGTTATCTTATGTAAATGTTGATACTTGTGCTTATCTAGCATCCCATATTATGTATCCTCCTAATGTTCTTGTGACAAAGTTGTGTTATTATATTTGTGTTATACCTTTATTATATACTCCGATGAATTCCTGCCGTGTGCTTGGTTGAAACGAACGTAAGTGATTAAATGTTTTAAACACTCTTTGATTGTCACTTACATTTACATTATATATATATATATATATATATATATATATATATATATATATATATATATATATATATATATATATTAACACTTTGTACTGCCTCTTCGCTTCGTTTTTGTGTGTTTTTCTTTGTTTTCTGTTTTAACTATTATATATATATATATATATATATATATATATATATATATATATATATATATATATATATATATATATATATATATATATATATATATATATATATGTATATATATATATATATATATATATACATTCTATTCTATATATATATTATATTCTATATATATATTGTATTCTATATATTAGAGAAATACTATAGATTAATAAGTAAAAATTGAAAGATTTAGTACGTAATGCTGTATCGACTTAACAAAAATGAGGGCTAATGATTGTAGAACTAAAGAACTTTAGAAATATATATATATATATATATATATATATATATTTATATATATATATATATATATATATATATATATATATATATATATATATATATATATATATATATATATATATATATATATATATATATATATATATATATATTTATATATATATACGGTATATATTTATGTCAATCCATATACATAAGCGTATTCTGACAGGAATATAATATTCTTGATAGTTTAACAAAGTGGCCCGTAATCAAATAAGTTGTTCAATCCTTGTCAACTTTGTTTCTTTATTAAAACTAGAAACATATCTCTCCAGTCGTACTCAAAATTTATTTGTATATATTATGCACCTAAAACTATATGACGCTAGCAATGAAATCCTTAAAAGTGTCTTGGATGCATTTGGTTTCTCATCACTGATGTACCTGGCATGGAGAAACTGATGAGGATGTGAAAGGCAGTGTGGCATCTCAATTTCCCATTCCGAGACTGTATATGTAGTGACAATTACACCAGCTATAACTGGCGAATTCAGTGTAAATTCGAGGCTCCATAATCCATTCAGCTTTTGATCAATATCCAAAGCGGTTCAAACATCTAATATTCTGAATCACAGAACCACCTTACAAGTTACTATGGAAGGGATTAAGATGGTCAACCGCAAAACGAGAGCCTTGTGCTTAACTGGCTTTTATCGCGCATCCCAATTATTAACCCAACAGCCCGTTAGAGATATCATATAGAAGTACCAATACATATATCTAACGTACATTCCATGACTTTATATTAAATTAAATATGTTAAAATTCTTATCAATAAATTTAAACAGGAACACATTAAATATAGTAAAAAATTCCCATATTTTAACAAATAACTTCTATCTGCTTATACATACTTCTCGACAAAATGTGACTGAAAGCAGGAAATAATATACAATGTATGGAATTGTGTACATGCATAACTAATTTCATTATTTCACTGTGTACATGTAATAGAACTGAGTGACATTACTTGAGAAAGAACTGGACGGAAATTAATATACATGACAGTGACATAATCAAAGTAAAGGTTAAAGTATAAGGAAATTGAATAACAAATTAAACATCAACACAGGATTTCTTCCGTTTTAATGTGTTTATTTTTATCTATGGAATTTAGCCATCTACTGTGATAGCAACGAATCAGAGTAATTTTAATGCATGATAGTTGAATACCACTCTAAAATTAAGAGCAAAAAGAAATCAAGATTTTAGAGCATTAATGGCATTATATTGCGTCTCTGTAAATTAGAAATTAATAACATTTTGTTATTTTGAATACAGTCATTGTATACCTTAACTCCAAACTCCTTATGCTAGAGTATAATCAGCTAATACCCATCAACATTGATGTGGTGGTATTGAAGTGAGTGACGAATTATGTGTGCCTCCCAATAAATCAACACTCAAATATTCGGAAAAGAATTATATAGGTCTTCTGCAAAATTCGAAGAATCACGAACATTGATATATTAGACTGGCATTTTACTTTATCTACGCAGAAACAAGTAAATACAAAGTTAACACGGAATAGGTGATACAAACAGAGATAGTTGAAAAAAATGTGCCACACACAAACGACTGTGGTGATTATGTAAATAACCAAACCCACCTATTAGTGCTGCAACAATATGTTAAATGAACATTCTGCTTGTAAGCTCTAACAAGGATTCTGTCTTTGTTCATGTGTTGTTATTCCTAAGGAAATTGCTTTCGGGCAATTAAAAATTAAATCTTCAATCACTAGTATCCTGAAACCTGGATCTATTATCGGCTGTACGTTTATCTTTTTGAGACTATCTTCGAATTGTCTCCATGACTAAGGGGGTCTGGTAACTGACATTACCATTTTTTGTCCATCTATATGTACTATTATTTATTCACTAACTTGGTAAGAATGTGATATCAGCACGAAGAGTGTAACATAATTACGGGTGTACAAAGCAACTCCACAATTATTTCTTTCCATCATGAGAGTAGGAATTTCAACATATGTTGATGTAGATAGTTTTGTTATGATAGCCGTCAGCTATATTTCAGTTAAGGCTGTGCACAATGTTTCATTACATGTGGCTAGATCCCTTATGTAGGACATTTTACTCGTGCTGATAGGCTTTCCCAGGCCTCTGACATGTATCAGTGGCACTAGCCTTGCTTAGGAGTGTCAGCAGTGGCGGATGATGGGTGGGTGGGGTAAGTGTTGGCCACTCTTGGTCATATATTTTGAGTGATCTTGAATATTGGTGTGAATATTCAGGCTCTGTAGCTGATGCAGCCAATTCACTTAATTTATAATCACTTCCGACTGTCTAAAATAGATTGTTGCTCCACTTCTACCGTCTTTAGTGCATCTGCATATTTTTCCTCTGTTCGGCGAGGTACGTGCATCATCAGCAAATTTCCTTAGCAGTGACTTAATGTGCTGTGTTGAATGTCCATGCTGGTTATGGTTGGAACATATAAAATGAGCGGGTTGGGTGCAGCTCACATGTTGTATGGGTTGAGCGACTTTGCCGCCTGTTCCCTGGTTCCCCATGCCAGCAGGTCCCGTTCTTGAAAAACTTAGGGAATACTTGGGCTTTTTTCCACTGTCCCTGTTTCTCCTAGTTCTGTTATTCATTGTTTGAACATATGTCAGCTGGTTAATTCCTCATGTATGTTTACTTCTTTCTTTTGGGAGACCACCTAGTGTATTATTTTGTTCATTTTGTGTCACCATTGTCCGCATTGAAGCCTGTCGCAATCGCGGTGGCTCTCAGATCTAGCAGAGCTTCCGTGTTCCATTTGTGACCAGTATTATCTTCCTTTTCTCATGTGTGGTCCGTCTCAAACGTGCAACTCAGCAGTTAGATATTTGACTTTATGAAAGTTAGGTTCGAAATACTAAAATAATTGTAGTTGTATTACATTTTAGTAAATACGCTAGTCAGTTAGTTACCACTATCTTTCGAAAATTAAGTAAATAGAAAAATATGTTTGCCGGATTTAAATAAATAGGATTAATTATTTAAAGCGCTAAATTTGCAGAACGTTATGAAAGGAATAGTATTAACTTAGCAAAAACTGCCACATTGGTCCAGATTAAAAAAACAAGTATTTTAATTGCAACGCCATTTCATCGACTGAAGGTAAACAAAATATACGGAAAAAAACATCGAAAAATGCAATCAGTATTTTCATCTTGGGCTTACAAACATTAACAGTCATATAAGTTCCTGTCACAATGCTTTGAAACTGATATTTAAACAATGAAACTAGATTTATGAACACCTTTACGCGTGACAAAGGCTCAAGGCCAACACCTGCCACCATTACAGTCACACACATGCTTACAAACACACACATACACACACACACACACACACACACATATATATATATATATATATATACATATATATATATATATATATATATATATATATATATATATATATATATATATATATATATATATATATATATATATATATATATATATATATTAGAAAGTGAGGTTTTTTTACAAAATGAAAAATAAACGAGGTGTCCTACACGGGTGAAAGTATAAAGAAAAAAAGATAAAATCGAAAATGCAACTGGAGTCATATTTTAAAAAATATATATATATTTATTTGGTTCCTTTAACGGTTTCGCAGTTCTTCTGCTTTTCAAAAGTAGAGTTGAGATGGCGGGTCTGTGGTTGTTCTCACACCTCTGTGAAAAACCACAGACCCTCCATCTCAACTCTACTTTTGTAAAGCAGAAGAACTGCGAAACCGGTAAAGGAATCAAATAAATATATAGATTTTTTTTAAAATATGACTCCAGTTGCATTTTCGATTTCATCTTTTTTTCTTTATATATATATATATATATATATATATATATATATATATATATATATATATATAGTATTCATCTGGTAGATATAAACAGTTACAATTTTTACACAATACCTAGTATCCAGTTCCCGAACAGTTTGTAAGCTGCATTGTAAGATACCTTGAAAATATGAGTCACATGATAAGCAACATAATGTAGATCTTAACAAATGCGTTGGCCATTTGTAAAATTCCCCGGGAATACAAATATATCATTCACAAATATACTAGTGGAGCCCTCTGTAATATACTGTTAATGAAATGAATATATATATATATATATACATATATGTATAATTATGTAGAGCCGTAAGAGGTATAATAACAAATACATACATACGCATATATATAAATATATGTAAAATATAAATATAAATAAATATATATAGATATGAGCATGCATTCTTCTAAGTGTCAAATTTGTATATATTCTGTGTGGTATTTTCTTACATATTTTTTCTGTTTTTGACAGGAAAAATAGAAATGGATATATTGAAGCAGACTGATCGGATACCTGATTGAAAGACTTACTGTCAGTGTAGTGGAGTAGATATAAAGAGGGAGGGAAGAGAGTTATGAGAAACGTCTATTGAGTATGATGCACGTTAAGTGCAGAATTACGTGCGCATTACAAATATCGGATGCTATTTCGTTTAAATCGTTGCAGACAGAATACTCATCCATGACTGCATGCAACGTGAAGCATAATTTATGAAAGCTATTCACTGGTGACTAGGAAGCATATATATATATATATATATATATATATATATATATATATATATATACACGCATATATATATATATATATATATATATATATATATATATATATATATATATATGTATATATATATATATATATATATATATATATATATATATATATATATATATATATATACACGCATATATATATATATATATATATATATATATATATATATATATATATATATACACGCATATATATATATATATATATATATATATATATATATATATATAACGGAGGAGATGTGGTAAGGATCCAGGTGGAACATAACGCACCAGAGTACTCAATAATTAGGATAGTAGAGTGAGTAATAGGAGAGATTATGACCCCGACTGCAAAGCTCAAGCTGTTTCTACGGCTATTTCTGGTCTAAATTTCTGAGCTCTTCTGTCGGGGTCATACTGTCTCCTATATATGTATATATATATATATATATATACATATATACATATATATACAAATATAAATTAGCGAGAATCGTATTTCGGCTTTGGAAATTAGCGAAAAGCAACTTCCGAGATGTGTGGCAGGCGCTCAATAATTCTAACGAACCAGAGCTACCACATACGTTAAAAGGACGAACACACTGAGACCATGGTGAAACCATTATCCGCACAGCCATAGAAACGACCAAGTAATTCGGGTCAAACAAATAAAAAAATATGATTGAAAAATGATTGAAAAATATGATTAAAAAATATGATTGTAAAATTTTACATATATATATATATATATATATATATATATATATATATATATATATATATATATATATATATACCTATATATAAATATATATATATAATGGGTGCATTTACTCGAATTTAAAAACAAAGCTTATATATCTTAAGCTCAACTGATACCCTAACATTATGTTTATCTTAAATAATAACACACACGCGCATATATGTGTGTGGTTTTGTGTGTGGATACGTGCGTCTGTGGGGCCAGTATAAACATAGATATATATTGTGTGTGCGTGTAAGTTTATGTATGTGTGTCTATATGTGCTTGTGGTGCCTATGTATTTATCTATGTATGTAAGCATTTATACCTATGTGGATCGATCGATGTAGGCATCAAAATCATATTTCGTTCCATTCTTTGGAACACGATCAAAACGTGAATGTATCTTTGTATCACCGACAGGAAAGAATATAATGCGAAAATTAATGACACTATTCAAAATATCTCTCATTCAACAACGACAAAAAATATTGTCCCACTAGTAAACATCTGCAGCATTATTTAATACTGTTTGGATATCGAGTATTCAGACAGTTTTGCAAATATTTCTCTATTGTTAGTGAGAGAACGATTCGCTTACCGCCACTATTATACGCATGTACAGTTCCATACAGACACAGACACTGGCACGCACACTCACTAGCATATATATATATATGTATATATATATATTGAGTATATGTTTGTTGTTTACCGACACCTTCAGTATGCAGATGGAGCACTCGACGGAGTACGCAAACTGGTTTGTTTTCTCCGGTGTAATATAATTATTGTCAGGTCACTCTTGCGTGCTACTGGTAACATGTAAACCAGTACAACCTGTCGCATCGTCGGGTCGTCGGCGACTAAACTGGCAACTCCACCAAGTTTACTTGGTGAGGAAGGTGATTTTGGACACCCTACAGGACAAAAAACAAAGCCAGACGAAGGGCAGAAGAACTCATAAGAGTCAATGGCCATCCAAAAATGTGTAAATATGTATATACACATGTACATATGCATGTGTATATGCCTGGGTGTCAGGGAGGGCCATTTACCTATGTAGGGAGGGCTAGCCATGCCCTTTTCAGGACAGCTCGTCCTGCATTGGGTCCTACCTGACACTCAGCTCTCACCTGTGGCCCCAAGAAGCTGTAGAATTGGACAGCGGCACAACCCGGTAAACCGCCTTGGCTGGCGGGTTGAACCAGGTTGAGCGTAGCCGCACGGGTCTGAAAAACCCGTTGAGTTAGATAGAGGATCCCTGCCCCTGCATGCGTAGACTAGATACGCGGAGTGAGTGAAGGAGGACAATATCGTCCCAACGTTCACAAAAGCGGCGACAGCCAGCGGTGTGGAGCGCTAGGCCAGAGCAAGGCACTACAGACGTCGTGGCCATTCACTGCAGCCAAGGAAGTCCCTGGTCATGCCGGTCCTCCGTACCACATAATTCTGGCTTCTGTGCCCGAGTTAGTGGGACCGTTACTGTACACAGGCCGTCCACTATAAGCCATTACCGCACAGGTTTCTTCTTTAGCGTGCACTCTCAATTCCTGCGGCGATGGGTGAGAGGTGGAGGTAACAGGTGCAGGTAACCTCTCGGAGTTGCCAGTCTGACACCGGTCTCTTCCCCTGCCTCCACTTCCCCGGAGCTGCAAGTCAAGGATTGGCCTCCGCAGCCTCCTTCGTGCCCATTGCAGACGGGAACAACAATGAAGGAGATGTCATCATCGTTTACGATGGACAAACAGTGTTGTCCTTAGGGCATCAATATACGTTGACCTTTGTCTTCCGCTTCCAGTGTGTCAATATGTAAAATTTGGCTTCATTTATTATAAATTATTGATATACTGCTATATATATTTCGGTGACAGCCATCATTGGCTGTGACCTCTTCAGGCTGTCCGAATTGGTGTGGGAAAGACAGGTACACATGTTGTTGAAGTGTATTTTACTCCGTCAATACATCGATATGTCCAGCTCATGTTGTGTTGTTATTCCTCTGAGGAACTGGAATCATATGAGTTAGAAAAAACGAATTTCAGCGTCATAGAACACGCTCGTATCCCATTGGTCAATTGTGAGAACATTCCTCAGTCAATAGTATATAGCAACTTTTCTGAGGCAAGTAAAATCTGTTGTAGCTGTTTTTGTCCGGATGCTTAAGTACAGCTGACCTCCTCCATTGTGTTGGTAGTGGTGTTAAGGGGTCAGCTGGCAGGTCAGCGTTAGTGTGATGCTGCTATGGATAAGATTTTGCATACGCTTCGGAAAAAATCTAGATTACAGCAATGGTCATGCACAGGAGAGGTAATAGAATTGTTTACGATATTACCCGAGAAAACTAGGACCAGCTTTATCCAACCTGATATTGCTGGCCACTACTCCTCAGTCTGGCTCATAGTACTAAATAAAGCTCTTATTTTAGCGATAACCAATACAAACCTAACCCACGAGGAATTAGGCATTATCCACGCCGCACGAAAGACCTTGATCCGTTTCGGTGGGCACCTTTGGACCAGGGGTGATTGGCCAATTAACTTTGACATCACAATGGTATCCAGCGACTCCGCACAGGTAACGGACCTGGTTGGGCTCTTCCTGCTGAAGCAGATAAAAGAGGAAATCTCCTGCCTAGGTGGCGGATTACATCATGACGATGCTCTCTTCACAGTCTATGACCACAGCACCACTATGCTGGAGATAGAGAGAAGGAAGAGGCAAATTAGGCATTTCTTTAAGAACCATGTGCTCAGTATTGAATTAGACCCAAATAGAAAGGTAGTCAACTTCCTAGACACCACCCTAAACCTGAGCACTGAGCAATAATACCCCTAAAGACTAGCCCAATGGGAAACTGGTCTATGTTAACGCCAAGTCAAACCGCCCTAGATCCATAATTAAGGCCGTAGTCAAGAGTGTCTCGGACAGGATCTCCAACAGAAGCTAGCAAAACACATAGCACGCAAAGGGGAAGCAACTAAGCGGGAACCACCAGCAACCCAACAACTCGCCAACTGCCCAGAGCACGCTCAACCCACCCACATAGAAATAGACTTAGAAAACTCACATGGTACAACCAACCCTACTCAGCGGTCCTAAAGTACAGCCTGGCCCGGTAATTATTTAGAGCACTAGATAAAAGCTTCCTGAGCGACCATAGATACCACAAGAGCTTCAAGAGACACACTGTGAAGCTCTCGTATTCTACCATAGGGGTAGACTTAGAAACTACACACAACCAGAATATGCCAATATAAGCACCCAGCAGAGCCATATGGAGGGAAGCAAGCGTGGACCCGATTCCCACCTTGGGAACCCAAACAGACCCCTGTACCCCCCACCGGCCCCAGGAGAAGACCATCCTATAATACGCAACGGGAACCCCACATTAGGCACTCGGGAGTTGACCACCCCCTGCAACTGCAGAACCCCCACATTATGCCCCCTTAGTAATAAATGCCTCATGAAGAACTTAATATACAGATGTAGAGTAAAAAACCCAACTCTGACCACCTTTACATATGAGCCACATCAATGAGCTTCAAAAACAGATGGTATAACCATCGCCATTCTTTTCATAGTGAGGACAAAAAGAAAAGTACGGCTCTTTCCGAATTGATATGGAAGCTCAAGTTGGACAGGAACCCGTACTCTCTGGCCTGCTCCAAAATCAGGAAAGTACCACCTGATAGAGGGGGATCTGGTATCTGCAAACTATGTGTGAGCGAGACCCTCGAGATACTCAGCGGTGGAAGAAGCCTAATAAACCTCAGGACCAACTTCTTCGGTACATGTAAACACTTCAGGGCCGGGAATTTCCTCAAGATATATGGACAATAACAACACATTGGGATGGGAACTTCCCTCAAGATATATGAACAGTAGCCCCGCCACACCAATCCCAAGGTAAACCAGTCCCGCCACACCGAGGCCAAGGTAAACCACCCCCTACACACTCACCACCCCTATTGCCGCTTCGATCGACTCCTATAGCAACACACCTACCTAGCAGCTAAAACCATGCCTCACACCGCTGTGGTCAACCCCTCTCTCTCACTACCTTAATCAGAACTCAAGTTAGCTGACATTAGATAATATAAATAGACCAAGTACGTCGGTGGAGTCCTATCCTCTGCGCAGATAAGCACCCCAAGTCTCCGACCAACGGAACCCAAACGCCCAAGCTCGGCTTGTGACCCGATAAGCCAGAGAATATCCTGCCTCAAACCCGACCCCCTTCACACGCATGACTCAGGGATAATACCGCAAGTGAAAATGACGCGCCGATTACTACAACTTACCCCTCTCCCTACCTCCACAGGGGACTTTGACCCTGTGTCCGTGTGGGTGTATCCACATGTGGCCGTATATGGAGCTATGTGTATGTATGCGAATGGACCTGAGACGTAATATAGGAATGCACCTGATCTTCTGTTTGTGCGTGCGTGTTTGCTTGCAACGATGTGCCTTGGCATACATCTTATGCGCAAATAGGAACTGTAGTCCTTTGGATTTCCGGATTTTGACACACAGGTTTTTGGTGTTCTACACTCCACTTTTACCTCATTTGCCCTTAAAACGCACCACTCGATGATAAAATAAGAATTGTAATTCTTTACACTTCTCGATTCTGACACATAGGTTTTCTACTTCAGTTAATATTTTTCACATGTTTCAAATGTTGATATTGGTTGTAACACACACGCATTTTTATTTGTTTGGCACCCCCACACCGCATGAAATGGTTCAGGATAGATGCCAACCTACACACACACATTCTCCAGAACATAGCAGCAGCACACTAACACTGACCTGCCAGATGACCCTTTAACACCACTACCACTATCAACACAATGGAGGAGCTCAACTATACTTAAACATCGGGACAAAAACAACTACAGATAGACTTTTGACTGGGCAATGTTATCACAACTGACCAATGGGATGCGAGCGTGTCCTTTGACGCTGGAATTCGTTTGTTCTAACCCATATGATTCCAGTTCCTCAAAGGAATAACAACACAACCAGGAGCTGGATATATCGATGTATTGACGGATTAAAACACACTTCAACAACATGTGTACCTGTCTTTACCACACCAATTCGGACTGCCTGAAGAGGTCACTGCCAATGATGGCTGTCACCGAAATATATATAGCTATATATCTAAAATTTATAATAAACGAAGCCAAATTTTATGTATTGACACACTGGAAGAGGAAGACCAAGGTTAACGTATGTTGATGCCCTAAGGACAGACACTGGTCTGTTGGAGACGCAGGACATGGCATCGATAATGGGGGACAAAGACCGCTGGAGAGAACTCGTCCATGGATCTCGGGAAGTTTACCGGCCCTATAAATATATATATATATAAATATATATATATATATATATATATAAATATATATATATATATATATATATATATATATATATATATATATATATATATATATATATATATATATATATATATATATATATATATATATATATATATACATCAGAGAAAAATTAGAGTACTTTGTTAAGGCCTGAAAGTTTTAAGTACAATGGTACTTGAAACAACATTGTAATATATTTTGTGTATGCAATATGTGTATGTGCTTTGCTATGAATATGTGTCTTTAGCATTAATCCTGGGAAGTAATATAATCTATGTTCGAAGATAATGTGCTTTTATGTGTAATTGTATTAACGTCTTTATATGAAAAATTATTTATACCCTTACAAAATGTAACTATGTTGTTAACGATTATCACGTGATAGCTGAAATACATAGAATATATTCTGCATGTTCGTGTTAGATTTACTTAAAAAGAGAAAATTTACGAGTGATAATTCTAAGGAATATATTATATACAAATATTTATCAAAAGTTATATGTAATGAATTAAGTAACATTAATTTTCACATTAATCAACTGTGTCTTTTGCAGTAAGCTCTTTTCATATGTTGAAAATATATTTTTAAGAAACTCAAATTTCTGGTCCCACACAATTCACAAATATAATATCTATTTTGAAATAACAGGCTTTGGCGTACATTTTTTAGCAAATACAATTCTCTAATAACGGGGTGTATAAACTCACTGAACAGGAAATGCTGGCTATCAGCATATAGAGGTGTCAAACCCACACCTCCTGTTTGCCGGACAAAGCACGTTACCGACGCGCCAATGGACCCAACCAGTTGGTTATGTATAAAAACTGTAATATATTAGCGATATGTAAACAAAGGAAGTATGTTAAGAAAGAAGCAAGAACATATAGTAATCTGGCAGACCATCCGCAGACTTCGTAACATCAGCTTCCCCTCCAAGCACGCTTTCGTTTCCGACAACATACGTGAAGGTACATCCTAACGAGTGCAGAGAATACTTTATTGCTTTCCTAAACCCGGTCACAACAAAATATTCTAATATACACGAGGTGCATCTAGATGCGATGACTAAGCTTTCTGATGTTGAGGTCACAAGAATAAATGAAGAGCCAAAATGTGGTAAGACCTATACGGAGGATGAAAATTGGCCCTAACTATTAAATGCCTTTTATAGAGAACTATCAGTGGTACCCGGCCTTTCACGGGATAATGTATTTAAGAACACGGGCCGGCAACAGACCTAAACGTGGAAAAACTGCATGCTTGGACAATAGGTAAAGGAAATAAACCGAATACTCTGATGGCGGGATAATCTTTAAGATTTTCATCGATGAAGCAGGAAAAATGCAGGTTTTCACCTAATGCGGGCCCTAGGGCATCAAGAACATGAAGTTATTTTATGTGCATAATATGCCTTGAAATTTCGGGAAAATCGGCTAGACGTAATGCCTAAAAAAAAGCCCGAAAAATCTGAAAAAAATGAAGTTTTTCACTTAATATCGGGCCCTAAGCTATAAAAAAGTTGGATTTTCTTTGCTCACGGTATGAAGAAGAGACAGTCTAAAACGTACTTACAATTTCAAGGAAATTGGTCTGACGAAACGCCTCAAAATACCCCTAAAATGCTGAAAAAAACACAGTTTATCACCTAGTGCGTGCCCTAGGGGATCAAAAAGTAGAATTGTTTATATGTATAACACTCCCTGAGTAAGTTTTGTTCTCGTAAAGGCACGAAAGTAAGCAACACTGTGAAAACTGAAGCTATTATAGCGATGTTTTTCTTTACCGGTTTTAATTTTTAGTGTTGTGTGAAATATAGAACCTGCAAACTTGATTTTTTAATAGCAGCAGGATCGACTTTATTTCACTCGCTCCACTAAATGTTATATTTTCTTTGCTCACGGTATGAAGAAGAGACTGACTAATATATAGTTACCGGCTTTCATTTTTAGTGTTGTCTGAAATATATAACCGCCTTAGCTAAGCTTAGTATTGCCACAACAACGGCTGTCAAAGAAGTAACGGTCTGGTGGTACGTAAGTAAGCAACACTGTGGGTTACCACGCGAGGAAGAAGTTGTGTGCACTTACCAACTGTTTGGGGAATGAGTGTGGGATTTGTCTTGAGCAAAGGTGGCGGAATAATCGGAGACAGCAGACAGCGAGACATACAGACAGATATTATAAGGGCGCGTTCTGGACGCAGACGGAATTGTGGGAAGTGACGTAATGCAGACCGCCAGACATACAAACATATATTATGAGGGCACGACCTTATATGTATGTATCTATCTAAAAAGAGAAAGACTAAGAATTATAGAGATAGATCGCTCAATCGCCTAATTCGGGCCCTAGGGCATTGAAAATTTGAGGTTTCTTTTGCTCAGAACCCTCCCTGAAACATATGTATTACATGTGTAAAGTTTTAAAACAGTCGATTGGGTGCTTCTCGAGTGTGAGGGATTCAAACTGACACGCACACGCACAGACAGACATCCCCGGTTTTATATATATAGATGTTCTTTCATGTTCAATCATGTATGCCGGGTATCCTGGATATCTGGAATGGCAATTGAGAAACAGCAATCGGGAGTGATAAACTCAATTTTCTAAAAGAGAGACAAGTGAGATTGCTCCAATTAAAAACATCGCCTTGTTAAGCCGCCCCAGTAGAGTCTATGCTAAATGTCAGGTGAAGAGGTGTAGGAATGCTGTCGATTACAAACTAGCTGACGAACAGTGTTATTTTAACTCCGGGTGCAGCATAAACAAAACAAATATTCCCACAATGGAAGGTCTCTGAGAAACCGTGCGAATATTGCCAAGAAGTCTATGCTTGATGCATAGGTTTGGAAAACCGTAGCAACGTGTTCCTTGGGACATGTTGTGGGACGTTCAGCAGAAGTATGTTGTTTTGTCATTTTTACTTGAACCTCTACACTATTATATTTCCTATTCCCATTGTACCGTCTTACCCAATATATATTCTTGTATATATATATATAGAGAGAGAGAGATAAAGATAGTTAAATATGCATGGGTGTGTATAATTGTGTATAGAAAATTATATTAATAAAAGGAATTCCAACTTTGTCTGATTTACTCGTTTTATTTACAATCCTTTAAAATATATAATGGTATTAGAATAAAATAGTATGGTAGAATATTAAATGTTAAGTGTTAATCGCACAAGTACTTTCATGGTTTCGCAATCTTCAGTCAAGTTTGCAATTTTCAACTGTTGAACGTTGCACACTTGACTGTCACCACACATTATGAACCTGAAGATTGCGAAAGCATGAAAGAACTTGTTCAATTAACACTTAACATTTAATATTCTACCATACTATTTCATTCTAATACCATTATACATGTTAAAGGATTGTAAATAAAACGAGTAAATCAGACAAAGTTGGAATTCTTTTTATTAATATATATATATATATATATATATATATGTATATATATATATATATATATATACACACACACACACACTTATATATATATATATATATATATATATGGTGGGGTGAGTGCGTGCATTAGTGTGTAAGTTGTGCGTTTGTGCGCGCGTGTGTGCATGCTTCTATCTATGTATATATATGTATATATATATATATATATATATATATATATATATATATCTATATATATATATATATATATATATATATATATATATATATATATATATATATATATACATACATATATATACATATATATAGATATATATATACATATATACATATATATACATATATATATATGTATATATATATATACATATATACAACCTGTCCCATGGTCGGGTCGTTGCCGACTAAACTGGCAACCCCACCAAGGTTTCTTGGTGAGGAGGGTGACTTTGGACATCCTGCAGGACTAAAAACAAAACCTGTCAAAGGGAAAAGGAGCTCTTAAGAGTCAATGGCTATCCAAAATCACCGGGAGAGATGACCCCTTAGCCTTTGTCAAGGCAGAATTCTAGGAGAAGGAAAACTCTGAAATAACACCTGCAACCCTGATGGTATCCAATGATGTTGACTTGTTCTTCTTTTTGGTAAATATCATCTTGGTTAAGAGAGTGGGACTGGCTTTGTGCAGTGCCTTTGCTCACTATAAAAGCTTCACGGCACAGGCATTGCTTTATATCTGGAGACCTCTCTGCACTTGTCGTCAAATGGTGCCATGGGCCCAGCACTATGTGTCAATAATTGTCACAGGTGTAGTGTTTGTACCAGAGTTTTCAAGTCGCTGGCTGGACTAAAAAGTCACACTTGTTTAGCGCACCGGTAGGGGTTCTCCTACATGGATATTAAGTAGTGGCCGTACTCGAAAACGAGTTGACAGCCACCATATATATATATATATATATATATGCCTGGTGTGTGTGTGTGTGTGTGTGTGTGTGACTCTCTGTTGTGTATGTAAATGGTAAACAGAAATAACAACACAATCGGTACAGTATATGTAAGGGATATATTAGGTTAACCCTTGATATAGCAGGAAGAGGTTCATACCGTTTCGGACGCTAATCCTGCATCAGATGAATGTATGAGAAATAAAATAGATTGAGCGGATGGGCGAGTTGCAAATAAAATATTGGTTGATTATCCATTTTTGCACGCACTCGTTTCATTATTGAGTTAACCTATTGTCTACAGGGCTGTTAGATATATTGAAATGTCCGATTATTCGACCATTGCATGTAATATATAATTAATAAATATTTTTTCTACTCAAGCCTTACATGTTTTTCCTAAAACTATACTTATTCCTACGCCGTGAATTATTGGAACCTGAAAAGAAAATCATGGCTTCACACCTGGAATATTATCTTGCAGGATTAAATTATACATGTTGAGGGATATATCTGGTAAGTTACCACTTCCCTATTGGTTACATAATTTTTCTATAAGTCTGATCCTACGAACAGAAAATGAAAACTAACTGAAGGATCAAGTGGCCTAGTTAAAACAACTGTAATTATTTCCATGACTTTTAGTTGAAGAGATGCAATGCGGTTCATAAAAGATTGGCAACTGAATTGAAGTTCACAGAAGTGCAGTCCCCTTTTGTGTAGTAACGCGAAGAACAACTCTTATATTAAAATATAGAAATAAGGAGAATGCTGTGGGTAACTAACCTCCTATAGCATGTCTGAACATAATCTGAGAGGCATTTACTGGAATGTAATAATTCGAAGAAATAGAAATTAAAAGAGGCATCGTCCAAGTGTCTCATTTTGCCCATTATTATATGTAAATTGGCAGTATTGGTAGAGAGTCAGACATGCTTTCCAGCGTAGTTACGTCCCTTTTACGATCTGAGTTCAAATCCCGCCGAGGTTAACTTTGCCTTTCATCCTTACGGGGTCGATAAAATAAAGTACCAGTAATACACTGGATAATTGGTGGCATTGTGCCAAAAGTAGAAACAATTATATGTAATTACTCTATACATCTAACACTGGCACTTAGGTAAGTGAAAATGTTTTACCAATGTGGGCGAAAAAAGACCATTCTTAAACTACCTTCGGTTTATGGATGATCTGAAACTGTTGGGGAAATCCGAAATCCAGATAGATGCTTTGGTTATAAGAGATGACATATGAAGCAGTGATTTCGATATGGAATTTGGGATCTTCAAATGTTCTATGCCGAATATGAAAAGAGTAGAAAAAAGCAACCTACAGTGGATTAAATCTGAAACCATAGGGGAACCAGAAGATAGTTGAAGCAGGTATTTGAGGATTTTAAATAGGAAATGACATTTTACATGCAGATATGAAAGTCGATTAAAGAAACGTGTTTAAAAAGAGTAAAAATGATTTTATAACCAAACCTGAATGCAAGAAATCTAATCAGCGTAATAAATACCTATGCAGTAGCAGTGGTTATGTATAGTGGATCCTTTCTCGTGTGGACTGAAGAAGATATAGCAAAGTTGAATAGAAAGACGAGAAACTAATGATATTTTACGGAACTTTGCACACTAAAGCAACAGACTAGACATGAAGAGAAAAAATTGTGACAGAGGCCTCATCAGTGTAGGTCATTGTATAAGCATTGAAAAGAGAACGCAGAATATTTATTAAACAGTGATGAAGAGTTGTTGCAATGTTCAGCAGAAGATATGGGTATAAATGCAAATGAAATGGCTAGAAAGGAACTGTTTAAGAAAAGATATACAGAGAAGAGAAAATAATATCTCGCAATGAGAATGCACTGGCAGTTTGAAAGAAATGCACAGGATATCAAGGATATAACAACAGATTTGAATCGCAACACTGAAAACCATATAATTGCTGCAGAACGTCAATTTCTTGGTAGCAATTCTGTGAAATGCAGACTCTGGAAAAATGTGGAAAATGCAATCTACTTGGTAAGTGGGTGTAAGTGCCTTGCTCAAAAAGAATATAACTGAAGGCATGATGAAGACTCTTTTTTTCCTTCGTTGATGTTTTGTCGTAAATAACATGAGGATGAAAATAAGTGATATTCTAGGAACTTTTTATATTGATTAAGAAAGACAAGTACTGTCAGGTCATATACATATTCCTACGAAAAGACATGTATATTGTGAGTAAAGAGGTTAAAAACATCCCCAAATACTCTAAATGAAAATTGGAGATGGGAAGAGTGCATAGAATGCGAGAGGATAATGTGATCGGGGCAATAGGCTCAATCAAGTCTTCTTAAATCGGTTGGGAATACCATTCAGGATTGGTATCATGCAAAAATCAGCCTTGCTAGGTACTGTGAAGTATTATCTGTCTGAGCTACTCCTGTCGATTTTCCATCTAAGCTACGTGACAAAATAGTGATAATAACGATAGTTTTTTAGATTTCACTTGAAGAGGGAAATCAGGATGGAGAAGAAAGTGCTGCCTTCCAAGCAGTTTGTTGAAAGGTAAATGAGAGTGGCGAGCTTGGTCCGTGTGAATGGGCCTGCTTGACCATACACCTGTAGAAGGGAGTAGACAGACTGGGAGAGGGCACTTTGCCATAGCGGACAGGATCATCGTGGCTTTTGTGGGATTTCTACACGAGTGACACTTAGAGTCTCCTGAACTTTGGGGAAGTTATGTTTGTTTTAAATCTTTATTTTCTCAGTATTTTATATGAAAGTTATTTTACACATAGAAAATCCCACACTGTATCGTCTTTAATGTTTCCTTTTTGTGAGCCCTATGTGACTAATAATGAAACCATTATTGCTGTTCTTCTTCTTCTTCTTCTTCTTCTTCTTCTTCTTCTTCTTCTTCTTCTTCTTCTTATTATTATTATTATTATTATTATTATTATTATTATTATTATTATTATTATTATTATTATTATTATTATTGTTGTTGTTATTCCTTGAATCTCAGTCATTGATGTTGGTTAACTGGAAAGTCCGTTGGAATGAATATCAAGCCACTACCTGCAGCCTCAGATATTCAGGACGTATCGGAGGGTTCTTGCTGTTCCAAGCAAGCATGCCTTTTGAAGCGTTCCAAAAAGCGTGAAGGGGCCGATTTTCTTTAACCATCCCTGGAAACTTTTGGAGATAGTCCCCAGTGCGCCTATGACAATCGGGATCACGTTGACATCATGGCAGTTCCAAATCCTTTTCACCTCCCACTTTAGGTCCTGGTATCGGTTAATTTTCTCCCTCTCCTTCTCTTGCACTCTCGTGTCGAACGGGCAGGCCACATCCACAATCAGACACTATCTTTTTTCTTTGTCCACAACCACCAGGTCAGGTCTATTGTGTTCCAGTTTTTTGTCCGTCTGTATCCTAAAATCCCACAGCACCTTCACCTGATTGTTCTCCATCACCGCCTCCGGCCTATGCTCATACCATTTCTCAGAATCTGGTAAATTGTTTACTTTGCACAGGTGCCAGTGGATCACCCTGCCCATCACATCGTGTCTCCAGCCCTTATAGTGGGTCTGGGCTAGGTGTTTACACTCGGACACAATGTGAGCCACAGTCTCCTCTCTCTCTCCACAGATCCTGCACAGTGGGCTAGCCTCCTCCTTGTAAATATGGTGCTTCAACCACTTCGTTTTGAGGGCCTGCTCCTGCGCAGCCATTATCATTCCTTCTGTAGCCTTTTTGAGGTCTCCTCTTCTCAACCAGTTCCATGTCTGTGGATCTCTAAATTCAGTTTTCTTAAAGAAGGTAATATGAAGGGATTTTCCCTTAAGGCTGCTCTTCCTCCTTGATGTTATTTCCTCCTTGGACATCCCCTGGCCTACTGTCCCCTCCTTCAGTACAGTTTTGAGCATTGGCTCCTTACTATAGGTCACGTATTTGTATAGGTTGTTTTTCTCCATCTGAACACAGTCCTCTATGCTGATAAGACCTCTTCCACCCTCAGATCTCCTTAGGTAGAGTCTATCGACATCACTCCTCTTGTGGAACATGTTGTAGATAGTCAATAGCTTCCTAGTCTTCCTATCCATTTCTTTTTGTTCAGCAACATTCCATCTCAGAATTCCCGCACTGTACCTAATAATAGACACAGCTCGGGAATTTACTGCGCTTATGGCATTTCTGCTGTTCAGATGTGACTTCAATACGCTCCTTACTCTCCGAATGTATTCAGTTCTTAACAATTCCTTCATTTTTTTTGTTCTTTATGCCATCAGCCTCCAGAACGCCCAAATACTTGTATCCTTCCTCAGAGTCAATTTCCTTTATCATCTCACCTGTTGGTATCTGGATCCCGCTACTTCTGCTCAACCTACCCCTCCTCATCACAATGACTCCACATTTACCAATACCAAACTGCATACATATATCACTGCTGAAAATACGGACAGTGTCAACAAGCACATCCAACTCCTTCTCACTTTTCCCGAAGAGCTTAAGATCGTCCATGAAGAGGAGGTGATTGATGGTAAGCTCTCCCCTTCCCAACGTGTATCCTGCTCTCACTTTTCGCAGCATAATGGTCAAGGGCATTAGGGCAAGGACAAACAACAGAGGGGACAGGCTATCTCCCTGGAAGATACCTCTCTTGATCTTCACGCTTCCCAAGGATACTCCAGTTGATGTCAACTCTGTCTCCCAGGACCCCATACTCCTGCCCAGCAACTGTCTGATGTTATCTGCCACCCTGAAGATCTCCAGGTTTTTGGTGATCCAAGAATGAGGCACCATGTCAAATGCCTTTCTGTAGTCTATCCATCCCATGGCAAGATCAGTGTGTCTCCTCCTGTAATTCCCCATTACCATCTTATCAATAAGTAACTGGTCCTTTGTACCACGTGACTTCTTTCGGCATCCTTTCTGTTCGTCCGGTAACAAGTTGTTTGTGTGGAGGTGATGGCAGATTTCCTCAGACACAATGCTCGTCAACAGTTTCCACATTACGGACAGACATGTGATAGGTCTATAGTTGGTAACATCATTACCCTTGATTCGGTCTTTCATTATTAGAACTGTGGTACCTTTTGTCAACCACTCTGGCACCTCACCCGACACCAAGCAGTCATTGAACATGGCCGTCAGCTTCGGGTGGAGGGATGTTAAATGTTTAATCCAATACCCCTGCACACCATCTGGGCCTGGTGATTTCCAGTTGGTTAGTTTTTTGGCCTGCCCCTTAAGAGTTTCAACTGTGATACTCAAATCAGTTTGTTGTTGTGCCTGCTCACCGATCTCCCTCTGTACTGTCTCAATCCACCCTGCCTGGGCATTATGTCTAACATCCTGCTCCCATATTCCTCTCCAGAATGTTTTAGTTTGTTCCGCCCCAGGGATCAAGTCGTTGCCTCTTTCTTTCCCCTCAAGCTGTCCAAACAGCATCTTCTGGTTGTTGTCGAACATGCGGTTCTGTTTATACTGACTGACTCTGTTCTCGTATCGCCTGATTTTTGCACTCTTTGCTACAATGCGTTGCTTCAATTCCTCTATGATAATATTTAGCTTTTTACTCCTAGTTTTGTATTTTATTTCCAGTCTATTTTTAGTGCCTATGTTTTTTAGTGTCCCATTCACTAGTGACTCAAGCTTTCCTATGTCATTTCTCATTTCCCCGATTTGCCCACTAAGTCGCTTCATCCACCACGGCTCTGCTCTTTCTTGTCTGTTGTTTCCTCTCGCTTTTATACCAAGTAGTTTCCTCACCGTATTTGCTGTTGCTTTGAGGATATTGTTGCACTGGTGAAGGCTCCTCGCCTCAAGGTATGGGATGACTTTGTTTACCTTAGCTGTTGTTTCTTTTAACTTTTTCTTGTCTACAAATCTTAGGTTCATAGGTCTCCCACTATCATTGTTCAATTCATCTACCACTAAATTTAGGATGTCAACCGAATCTTGTCCTAGCCCGTCAGCATTCATCTCCTCAGTGGCCGTATCTCTGTTCCAGGTATTATTTATCTCAGTATTCAGATCATTGTCTGCTTCGGGTGGTTCCTCCGTTCTCAGGACCTCTTCACCTTCATTTCCCACTGGCTCGCTTGTCTGGCATACTACACCCGCCATCTCCAAGCCATTCTCTCTGCTCAGTTCCTCCAGTTCCAGCTCGCTTATCCACCCATTAGTTCTTATTACCCGAGCCTGCCCGGCCAATTTTTGTTCATATAATTTAAATAAACCAATCTCGTTCCAGATGTTATTCATCCGTCTCCTGTAGCCCCTCTCCTTGGGGTTACTTTTCAGGTAGCATTGCATAACAGTTCTATTCAATTCTTTCGTCCAGTTGGTTCTGGCCCCTTTCCTTCTTCTTCCTCCAACATCAGCAGTATTTGGTTGACAGTCAGGTTCCTGCTGCTGAGCCAGGGGGCACCTGTTGGGTGAGAGTCTGTCACATGACGTTCTAGTCACCATTTCACCGTTATTCGAACTGTTTATGTTCGATATTTAAACACTCTTATCGAGGATTGGCGAATGTATGGTTACATAGCCATCTGTGGGTCCGCCATCCCACTTGGCCCTTGTGTGGCATTATCACCACGCTGTATACGAACACACATAAACAAACAAACACACAGGCAGAAAGGGCCCCAAAAATGAATAAGCATAAGTTTCATTGTAATGTAGTGTTCGAATGTCTGACTTAGTTTTTGTTTTTTAAGTTTTAGTTTTTCCCCCCTCTTCTCTGTCCGTCCGCCTGCTTCTCTCTTCATTCTTATTTTCTTTACGTTTTGGGGATTTCTTTTTTTGTTTTTGTTTTTCTCTGTTTGTTTTTCTCGTTTTTGCTGTTGTTGCTGTGCTGCTTTGGTTGTGTTGTTTGTTTTTTTCTTTTTTCTTTTGAGTCTATCTATATATTTTGATGCCTTCCTCTTTGTTTGTAGTAGGAATTCTATAATGTGGAAGTAGAAGCCAGCAGGGAGAAGTGGGAAACTGGCGGCGGTAGCGATATTGAGACAGTGGTGGTGGTGATGTCGATACCGAGGCAGTGGTGGCGGTGATGTGACCGTATTACTGTAGTGATGGTGCTGTAGCGGTGGCAGCAGTGAAGGAGTGAAGGGGTGGTGGCGGCGGTGATGGGATAATGGTGGTAATGATGGCCGTAGTGAGCGGTGGTGGTGAAGGTGAAAATGCCGTTATCTGGCTGTTGTGTTTAGTGTACACAGATGATTATTATTATTATTATTATTATTATTATTATTATTATTATTATTATTATTATTATTATTATTATTATTATTATTATTATTAGTATTATTATTGGCGACCTATGTAGTAAATCGTATCATCGTGAGCTCCGCAAATGTTTGTTGTTTCCGTTTGTTAAAAATTGCCAGTTATGGAAAATGTTTATTGTTAACTATATATAAGCGAACATACATTGTTTTCCGAAAAGGACACCCAAAAAGATTGGGGCCTTGTGCCCAAAATTTAAACTTTTATGATTATCAAAAATTGTTTGAAAAAATCATGGCTGAAACACCTCTGCACCAAGCAGCTGAGAGCCTTCCTCACAAACTAGCACCTCACACCGACACCACCATTGTAAATATTACTACGTTTGCCAACACTAACAATTTAAGCAGTAGCAATATTTTAAATTTGTATCAGGCAGACATTCATTTCCTGCATTACCAATGAATGCAGGTGTTAAGCCGCCACCACCACCACCACTACCGCGACAACCACCACCCTCACCACCACCGCGACAACAGAAACAAAAGAAAAAAATAAATTAACTCGGGATGTCGAAATGAATTCAACCAAAATGAACTCTTCCACACCGAACACCACTGACGCCACCACCACCACAACTGAAACTAAAATTAATAATAACAACAGCAACAATGACATTAAGAAAACCGCCATGAGTTTTGCCAGAGTAGCAAAACAGTGCGAAGCATTTCAGGTAACTCAGGAGGAATTAGAAGATGCCAAAAAAATGGTAAAGAAAGATGGGTACAGGGTCAGCCTCAACCCCCCCCCCCCCACCTAATAAAATGGGGCATCGGCTCCTATGCACCGTGTCTTATCGAACAATTAATGTAAAATTGCGCCGAGTGGAACGGGCATCCGAGTCCCAAATCCAAAAAAGCTTTGGGACATGTGTGGGCAAGAAAAACCCACATCCGACGTGGGCAGAAGTATGGAACCGTCGACGTGTTCTTTGAAACACCAGAGGAGGCTAGAGAAAACTTCATGGCCCCATTAAGAAGTGACGACTTCACACTCGTCCCAAGCTATTGTGGCCAGAGACTCGTAAAGATCAGGGTGACCCACGTTCCACCGGCCATCGAAATTCCATGGCTAATAGCTGCCGTCCTCGCCGGCATCGAAGCCAACACCAAAATAATAACAATAGCGAAAGAAAAGCAGGAGAACTGGTCCGGATCTGGGATGGAGCTCCTGATCCAAGCGGACCAAAAAAGCATTGAGGAGATCCTAGATGTAATAGACCTCACTGACGGCAGCCACCTCACCGTAATTGTCGAGGGCAGAAGGCCTAGGTGTGTCGTTTGTGGTGAAGGAACCCACCTAAGGGCTTTCTGCCCTCAGGCTAAAAAGGAAGAGGCCACCTCTCCTACCCACCCCAGTGACTCAACCATCAACACCACCAGCAGCAGAGATGGCAGCAACAACAGAAGCAACTGTAACAGCAACAACCCCAGCAACAGTAACAAAGCCAACACCACCACGACCCAACGCGCCAGAACTAGCACCAGCGCCTACACCATCCACCACGCCACAACCAAAACTAACGCCTGTGGAGGATTTTCCATTCCCGGCCTATCACAACTGGAGACAGATTGTGACAACGAGGAGTGGGAAACGGTTTCAGGAAAAAAGAAAAAAAAAAAAAAGAAAAACTCTCTTCCTTCCTCCTCCAAAAACAAAATACAGACGGAAACAAATAAACTATTAAACAAAAAAGTTAGGACAGACATGCCTCCATCCATACCAGCATCACCAACCCCATCACCATCATTAACCCCACACCACCATCACCTAAACCACAAAAGTCACCAAAATGCGAAACAGAAACAAACCCACAACGAACGCAAACAAAACAAAACAACCAAAACCATACACACTACACAGCATTAAATTTGAACAACAACCAATTATTACACTACATCCAACACAACACGAGCATCACAGAAAAAGACTACACAACAACCCAAAAGTTCACACCACCTCCACACATACAAATCACTTGCATCACACAGAAAACGTACATGACACTAAAACAAAAATTCCCCAAAGACATCGGAGACTTCCGACAAGAAATCTCCAGGAGGATTTATAAGGACATCCTTCCTGAGGAGGCCACAAGCAGTGAAAAGCATGGAGAAACCGTCCTTCCTCTACGACAAAATAAGGTAAGTGGTCTTTCCCATCTTTTTCACTCCATTTCAACATGACCTCACTCAGAATAGGCAGCATAAATGCGCGTGGCTTGGGGTCGTCATGGAAGCAGGGCCACCTGCTCAACGACCTCAGGTCGCTAAACATAGATGTAGTGGACATCAGCGAGACCAGAATCTCCGAAGCACGGGCCTTCATACCGATCTTCGGCAGCTACGATGTGTACGCATCTCCCAGCCGTCCGGGATCGGGGGTGGAGCTGCTGTGCTTTTTCGGAGAGGTTTGGATCTTGCCATACGGGCCATCTTCCTGGACCCAGAAGGTAAGTTGGTAGTGCTTGACGTAACCAGCGGAGACGGGCAAGCTTTCAGGTTAGTGGCCGTCTATGCCGCGACAGGAGCAGGGCGGCCTGATTTCTTCCGGTGTCTGGAGACCTTTCTTTGAACGTCCGGCTCTTTAGTGTTAGTGGGTGACTGGAACGGGATCTTAGATGCACGCTGGGACTGTGTGGGATTAGTGGATAGTAGAGGAGGGTGAAAGAGTCTCACCAACCTGCACAGGCGTTTTGAACTGTCTGACAGGCAACAAGCCACGATACGGTCTTTGGTGGACCACGACGGGCGCATGCTACTCGATCCCGGGCAAATGTGTGAAGCTTTTCAGCGACACGTTGCACAGCTGTTCGGGGGCAGATGTTCGGGGGCAGCGGCGGGCCGGATCGAGGGATGCACTTTAGTGTCTACCTCGACGGACTGCCGCAGCTCTCGGCCACTGAGGCGGAGTGTTGCGAAAAGCCGATAACAGCCGCTGAAGTACGGGAGGCAATGACTGGCTGCACAAGGGGTAAATCGCCTGGTTTGGATTGTCTGCCCTATGAACTTTACGTACAGATGCCAGACTTGTTCGGAGGCCTCTTAGCGCACATCTACTGCAACTGGCAAAAGAACGGGAGAATTCCCAGCTCTATGAGCCGAAGAGCTGTGGCGCTACTGAGAAAGGATCCGAACAAAGGGGATAATATAGGTAATATCAGGCCCATAACTCTGCTAAATACAAGGTTCAAGATTTTGACCAAGGTGCTAGCAAAGAGGTTGGCGCTTGTCGTTGGTGGTCTGGTGGGAGAGGCGCAGACATACGCCATTCCCGACAGATCGATCCACGACAACCTCCACCTCATGCGATACATCGTAGAGAGGGTAGCTAAGGAACCTGGCACGGGTGGGTCCTTCATAAATTTAGATCAGTCGAAAGCATTCGATAGGGTCGACCATCGTTACCTAGCGGCAGTCCTGAGGGAGGTTGGCTTTGGGCCCGTCTTCAGAGTCTGGATCGCTGCCATGCACAGCGACATCTGCTCTGTGGTGAGAGTCAACGGTCACCTTTCGGAACCGTTCAACATCATGTGTTCGGTCCGCCAAGGAATACACCTCTCGTCCCTCTTGTACGTATTGACTCTCGAGCCATTACTGCACAAACTGGAGACGTTGAGGGGCGTCCCGCGCGAACTAGGATACGGAAGATCCGTGTCAGAATATGCGGACGATGTCACCGTAGTGGTGTCGAACGCCAAACACATCGAGGCGATCGGCACTACACGAAGAGAATACGAAGCGGAGACAGGAGCAATGATCAACCAGGAAAAGTCAGTGGGCCTGCAGCTCGGCACCTGGAGAGGCAGGTACATGCCGTTCAACAGCGTCGTCGGGCGCTGGACGGACGGATCGGTTAAATTGCTAGGGGTCTGGTTCGGTCCGGACCTCCAGACGGACAAAAACTGGGACGAGGTGACGAGCAGGTTGGCTTCTCTCACCCTGAAATGGGCCGAGAGGAAGCTATCCCTGAAAGGTCGAGCGGAGGTGGCTAGCGCGTACATCACGTCCGTCATCTACTACCGCCTGACCGTCGTAACTTGTCCTAAGCCCCGCCTGACTGAGCTGGAGCGTTTGCTCTTTCGCTTTTTGTGGAAGGGACGCGCTCCGATGGTCAGGCGGTCCATCTGCTGTCAACACCCGCTACGTGGAGGGCTGGGCATACCGTGGCTGATGATGCGCAGACACGCGCTCAGGCTACGACATCTCCACCTCTTCCTCGACGGTGATCAGGTGTGGTCGGCGTTTGCTAGACACGTCTTTCCCCAGCTCGTCTCCTTGACGGAGCTGCAGTCCTGAGTCAAGCAAAGACTGAGAGGGAGCGCTTGGAGACTGGAATGTCTTCAGGCGCTCACAGCCCTCGACCAATCGGGCAATGTGATCGGTGGAAACTCCACCTTGGCGTTCTATAGGGGATTAGTGGAGGGGAAGAGCGACGACGTACTTGCAGAAACTCTAGGCGTCGATGAAAATCAACTAGCCCATTTCTTCGGAAGGACTTTCGGGCCGGGGCCTATGGACAACTTCCATAAATCCCTGGCATTGCAGTGCTACCGAGGAGCTTTGCCAGTTCGGGATAAACTCTACAGGCATGGAGCTGTTGTCAGCCGGGCATGTCCGATATGTGCGCAGGGCGACGAAACCGTCCTGCATGCACTTGTCCAGTGTCCGAGCATTGCTGACTTGTGGGTTTATGTCGAACACCTGCTGTCACATGTAGGACGGATCCAGCTATCAGCTGAGTCCATTGTGAGGATTTCCCCGCCCTCTTCATTTAGCCGGGAAGGGCAGGCAGTTTTTATCTGTCTGGTGGCCATGGCGAAAGAGATAGTATGGTGGACACGTTTGAAAGGGCTGAATACGAGCACTTACCTCTCCGGTGATGCCCTGATTAACTTTTTCAAATTTCATTTGAAAAAAAAAATCAGGGTAGAGAGGGAAGTGCTCTCTTCCCAGAATTTTGTTGAAAGATGAGTGAGACAAGCAAGTATGACCCGAGTGAACGGGCCTACTCTGAGTATGTGTCTGTAAATTAAAGGTCGAAAACTGTGAGAGGGCACTTGCCCTGGTGGTCAGGGTCACTGTGGTCTTTTAATGGGCTTTCTCCACAAATGTCCCTCGGAAGCCTCCCCCCTATTGGGGAATTTTTCATTGTTATTTTTATTACATCCTGAATGCCCATTTGTACCGTCCAGTATTGTCTTGTACTGTCCTTAATGTCTACTTTATGTAAATCCTTGTGGTTAATAAAGAAAACATTATTATTATTATTATTATTATTATTAGTAGTAGTAGTAGTAGTAGTAGTAGTAGTAGTAGTAGTAGTAGTAGTAGTAGTAGTAGTAGTAGTAATGGTGGTGGTGGTGGTAGTAGTAGTAGTAGTCAATATCGTTTTGCGAGATTGTTATTCATGTAATAATGATTATGTTCCTATCACTTACATGTCAAGTAAGACTTTTATTTATATGATACACATTCCAATATTTATTAAACAATGCAACCTTGATGTTTTTGCGTTTGCACCTGACTTGCTGGATTATCCGTCACCACCACATATAATATAGTTTATAGTCAGTATGTACTACATTATATGACACATGTAAGTAAGTCGTATAAGTAAGATGGATGATCATAAGTCAGGTTTAAAGGACAAAACTTCAGAAAGGTGTAGGTTTTGCCAAAACATTGTCAAGTAAATGGATTCAAAAATATGCTGTAAATTATGAAATATATGGCACAACACTAAATATGAAGATGCCAGCCAGGAAATATTAATGTTTCTGACAACGCATGATGACAATATCATTAGCTGGCACTACAGTAGGTAAAATATTTGTGACCTGGAAAATATTGGCTCATGTGATAAAATTGTCGAAGGGCCTGTAAAATATTGAAAGAGTCTAGGGCTTCTTGAAAGTGAAAATTATAACTAAATTAAAGAGGTAAAGTCTAATATCACAGAGAGAACGAGATGTTGGATAAGATGAGATCAGGACAAATCTGCGTGATGAAATAAAGATGGAACTCTATATAGATTTGTGGGATAACCCATATAAATTGAAACGAACGGAGAATTAACTTGATTACTGGAAATAGTTCAATTTGCCTAAATAGAATTGGAATATACATGGAGAGATGTAGCTCAATCTACGTTTGAAAACCATGCCTGTGCAAGCACAGTGCGTGAAAGTATAAATGAAACTAATGTATTTCAACAAATAACACATCAAATCCTGATCCAATTAGATAGAAGGGACAAACTACTTCTGCATGGTGTAAGTTTGGAGATTAAATCAAGTATGAACTTGTGAATCGGAGAGAAAACCTATATGTCAAGAGGGTATGTATTGACATTTCAATGTGATTTGCTTGAATTGTCTCGACGGTCATACAGTTAGAATCAAGGATGACAAATATAAAATTAGGAGATCCAGACACGAGAGTAAATAACAAATATCGTTTACCACGCGTAAATGTATTTATAGATGTTAAACATTTTTTTTTCAGAAATTAGGACATTCAGACGCCATGCTTTGCAACGCAGTTACGTCCCTTTACGAACTGAGTTCAAATCCCGCCGAGGTTAACTTTGCCTTTCATCCTTACGGGATCGATAAAATAAAGTACCAGTAAGGTACTGGGTAATTGCTGGCCTTGTGCCAAAAGTAGAAACAATTATTTTCTAAATATGCAGTATCTAGTAATCAAATAACAAGTGATTAAGAAGAGGTATATTTCCTTGTTAATCAAGAAATTTCCCATGAGCTTTAGAAATTGTAATTTCTACGAGTATATCAGTAAAGAGAGACAAGTGAAAATAATACCGTGTTAGAGTTGTGTGTTTCTAGAAGCCTTAACCCTTAGAGTATTACAACAAAAGACCTTTCGAATTATAGCAGAGGATTGCGTGGCATAATAAAAATGAGAGATCGTTGCTAGTGTGTTTCAATTCACCAAGCATTAATTAGAAACTCACATCACTAAATTTAAAAAGATACTGTCTTGTATAAGATCTTTATTAATATTTAGGAGATTATTATATAAAACAGCATGTAGAGTTCACAACTCGATTTAGGGTGGACTGTAATTCTAAACACACTTTTTTTCATAATTACTGAAAATGATACACTGGCGGATGATATAAGAATAATAAATCAAATAGACAAAAGTGACCATGAGTGCATTCCTTTTGAATATGTGTTGGGAAAATAAAAAAATGTTTCCTCTGCGGGAAAGCCGAATAGAATTCTGAAACACAAACATTATAAATTTGAGAGCGTATATAGCGAACCATGTTAAAATACTAAAAATTGGGAAATGAAGTTAATCTTGGAAGGAAATACATAAAAGGGATAATATGAGATTGAGGATTGATTCGGAATAAAAATGGCCAAAGTATGATCGACGAAAAATTGGATGACATATTGTGGAAATTATTATACAAGTATCAAGAACGAAGATAAAGAATGTGTAGTGTTTTAATACAATTCAAAACATTTAATACCAAACTGATAAGAAAGATGAAAATCTTGCCAAAAATGTAAAGTTGAACCCTAAAATATTTTGGAGAAAAGTCAAATGGACACAAAAAGCAAATCCCAATGGAATTGTAAATAGCTGGCATGAAATCATTAAAACGTAGATAAATGAAGAGAAGACTGAAGTACTCATAAGTTAGTTTATTGTTGTGCACACCAAATAGTAACGAAGTTTCTTAGTGACAGCTATCCCAGACACAAGCACAAGTTTTGAGAAACCTACTTGCGAAATTCACCCGCAGATCATCAAGAAGACAAGGCTATAATCAGATTTCATTTTAAATTTTTCATTTGCATACTATGATAAACTCTGAGACACAGAAAGAGAGAAATAATTGATGCGATTCGAAAAAGTAATCTTTCGTACGTCTCACGGCATCTAATGAAATATTATGAAATGAAAGCATAATGATCCATACAAACGAATATAATTAGTGCGATGTTAAACAATTTAATTTCATCTCACATAGATCAATCACTGTAAGTGGGTGTATTATTTGCTACGTGGAAATTGGTCTGACATTGGTTATTTTCACATGGTGTCTAAATGGAAACGTGAAAACAATTTTGGAGCATTCTGCAATGGATTATGCGTTGTAAAGAAAATGAAAGTAAATGAATGTTTTGGCTGTGAAAGAAGCGATGTGGCGCAGTGTGGTAAGTGGTCAACCATAAATGTGTGATACCTTGTGTATCGTTGTCTGTTATATACAATAATAACCAGCCCAAATTTATCAATAATAATGACATATTTATTCGTACGAAACAATGAAATGTCAAGTTATATTGTGAATGCAATGTCTGCGTCAATCATCAAAACGATTCGAACATGCTTGAAATTTCTAAGAAAAGATGATTTTGAAATCGCATTACAAGAAATACGTATTTACAAGAAAACAAAGAACGCCAGTACACTCGTGTGAGAGAGAGAGATAGAGAGAAAGAGAAAGAGAGAGAGAGAGAGAAAGAGAGAGAGAGAGAGACAAATAATGTGTGTATAGGTGAGAGAGCGAGAGAGGGAGGGACATGAAGTGAGAGAAGAATGGAGGAAATACTCGAAGGAATTTACCCAGTTTGGTGACGGAGGAACATTCGTGACTGAAGAACACTTTAAAGAAAATAAGTAACAATAACATACTCTTGGAAACTATAAATAGATATTTCAGTTCATTCGATGAAGAAATATTCTAAATATTATATTCAACATTGGTGGGACAGAATATGTTAAAACCACCCGGTAACCACACACAAAATAATTGTTTCTACTTTAGGCACAAGGCCAGCAATTATCCCAGTGTATTACTGGTACTTTATTTTATCGACCCCGTAAGGATGAAAGGCAAAGTTAACCTTGGCGGGATTTGAACTCAGACCGTAGAGGGACGTATCTCTATGCTTCAAACCATGGTGTCCGACTCTCTACCGGTACTGCCAATCCACCACATAAAATAATGATCATCGGATTGATAGATAATTATATAGTTGTGAGAATAGTACATTTATAATATTGAGCAGTAAAGTTTAGTTGGTTAGAAGCTTTTAAATTACGTCAGAAATCAAGACTTGCATGTTTAAAGCTTCAAACGATTTTGAACTGAAAATGTAACCGACCGTAACTAAAAGCGTAAAGCTATTTGACCGACACACTAGGACCGGGCAATCTCCGGACATTTGTAGTAACAATGATGGTTCCTAATTTAAGAATAATGCCCTAAATTTTGCAGGGAGTTGAACGACTAGAAAATCGATTCAAGTACTGTACTGGTACTTTATATTAATGGCGTCGGGAGGATGAAAGGCAATGTTGATCTAGGAATAATTTTACAATAGAATGTAAAGAGCCCGAAGAACTAATGAAGCTTATCTAGTCGGATAGTTACACGGATAATTCCAATTCAATGCACTTAATAAAATCTAATAATAGCAAGACACAAAAACAATGGTGCGATCATTGGTGACAGTCGATATCACTGAACCCACAATTTCATCGCATTTCATCCACCTCAGATTTGGAAACCAGATTTGACCGCAGATTTGAAACCAGGATGCGAAAGTTCGGAACAATGCAACCATAGTTGCGCTTAGTAATACAGTTAATACACGCAATTAACCCAAGACACCTGATCGGTTATGAAGATGATAAAGATAGTGCTGCTGCAGATGATTATGATGACGAAATCTAACACCGGCAAGTCATTTATCAGGGAGTATGGCCGAATATATCATATGTAGATGTAGTCGATCTTGACATGAATTGAATCGAACATATAGAATTTAGTATCTAAAATGTTGCAACATAAAATAAGGCTCATGATTCACAATAGTTGTGTTGATAGTGGTGATTCTAAGAGTATATATAAGTGCAGTTGCTAAAAAAGAAATATATCACACCAACAGACATCAACATCACTAATAATTATTTCTACATTTAAGACAAAGCCGGCACTTTCAATGGAA
>OZ024740.1:369205734-369233234 GCA_964016885.1 Eledone cirrhosa
ACGCGTTTCTACGTATCTTTTTACCGTATAAAGAAGTGTATTAGCAAATCGTTAGAGAAGTTTCATATTAAGAAGTAATTGTCGTGGATAATGATGCTGTTCTTGTTATTGATATTGTTGATGACAATTATTATGCAGAGGTAGATAATGATGACGAAGATGATAACGATGGTTATGATAATGATAATAGATGATTTCGAATGAGTTCGGGAAATGATGGGTGGGTGATGTCGAGGCTAAGTTGACGACAACGTCGAAATGACGTTGTGGGCAATCCGAATATCCAGCATGGTGGCGGTGGTGTTGCTGGTGGTCATGGTGATGGTGATGGTAATGATGGGAGGGGTGTGGTGGCGTAGCTTACAATAGCAGTGATGGTTGTATTGGAGCTTGTGGTGGTGATAGTGGTGGTGATGGTGGTGGCGGTTGTGGCGATGTTGGTGGTCTTGGTGGTGGTAGTCGTGATGGTGGTGGTCGTGATGGTGGTGGTGGTGGTGGTGGTGTTGGTGGTGGTAGTCGTGATGGTGATGGTGGTGGTGGTGTTGGTGGTGGTGGTGGTGGTGCTGTAGGTGTCTGTAGTCGTGATGGTGGTGGTGGTAGTGTTGGTGGTGTAGGTGTCGGTAGTCGTGATGGTGGTGGTGGTGGTGGCTGTTGTGGCGATAGTGGTGGTATTTGTGATGGTGGTAGTCGTGATGGAGGTACCGGTGGTGCTGCTGGTGATGCGGGTGGTGTTATTGTTGTTATTGTTGTTGTTGTTATTGCTGTTGTCGTCGTTGGTAGTGGTAATAATGATAATGGTGATAATTATGGTGATGATGATGTGATGATGATGATACTGGTAATAAAGAAGTCTAATATAGAGAAAGGGAATCTGACAGTGAGAAAGATTATATTGATTAAGATAATGACGATAATGATGATATTGAGGGTAGTCAGAACAAAAATTATAAAAATCAGCTGTCACCTATTATTATTATTATTTTTTGTTATTATTGATCGTGTTCATACATATACGTGTCTCTATATATGTATGCCTCTGTGTGTCTATGAATGTGTGTTCTACATATGCCTGTATGCATATCTCTATAAAAGTATTATATCATATCCATTATAACTGATTTCTTTATACAATCTCACGCATAAATACATGCATATGCATACATACACACACACACATATATATATATATATGTATGTGTATGCGTGCGCGCGTGTGTGTGTGCGTGTTTTTGTATATATATATGTATATATATATGTATGTATATATATATATATATATATATATATATATATATATATATATATATATATATATATTAAATTAACAGATTAAAGTTTAAGCAAAGAATCGAGCCCTCTTTTGATTTTAGTCTTCAAATTTATTATTATTACTATATATATATATATACATATACATACGCATTCATACAAACACCCACTCACGTATTCGTATATACACATATGTATAGAAGTGAATGAGAAGCTAAGTACCCGCACTCGTTTCTGCGTACGTCTGTGCTTGTTCTTATATATGTGTAAGTAGAGGATGGTCAAATTACGAGATCGAAAGGAAACTCAGAGCGTCGTGATCAACTAAAACCCTGAAACAATTTTATGTTCGGGAACAAATCTATGAGACCGCTTAAGGAATACGTGAAGGATATATATCTATCCACCAATCAACCCATTTATACAACTAAATATTTATTCATCTATCACTTTTATTTTTCTTTCCCCATTTTTATATATTCGGGTACTTCAATATATTCCATGATGAAGTACCCGTATATCAAGGTGTTTTCCTTCTCTCCTGAATAATATCAGAGCAATAATTTGTTTCATTTTCATGTGGTGATCTTAACCCTTTAATCTCCCTGATATATCTGCTGCTTTCTTGTAAACTGTTTCAATTTGTGTAACTAATTGCCCATTCATCATATATATATTTTTTATTTTTGTTAAGAGAGTTATTTTGCGGGATTTTAGCATGATGCAGTTGATATTTATCGGGCGAGTTGTTATCATTGTTGGTGAAAAGGAGTTGACCATGTACATATAATTATACCATGTCAATGCTGTAATAATAATGTCTGTTAGAAATGGAATTGTTACACGTCCCATGTTCACTATAATATAGTACTAGTACGCTTGGATGGAATTCAAAGAGAAAACACAATGATAGATATATATTAGAGAGAGTATCATTATAATACCGTTTTCTTGAGAATTGCAGTATCTGTAGATCGTTCGACAAAATTGCTGTGGCATTTATTTGCGGCGTTTTAAGCCCCAGGTAGCAAACACTCCAATGTTGACTTCCGTGTTCGATAAAATAAAATATGTGTCAATAAATGGAGTCGATATCATCTACTATACATATAGTACATATACTTCAGATACCATCTTTAAAAACAAGACACGGCGTTACATACGTTTTCTAATCGTTTATTTGATATTTTTCCGAAGAGACTTTAAATACTGTTTGATAGGAATCCTCTGAAAAACTTCGAAGTCAGTGAAGTAATTTATGAGATGTACATATATGCGTTCATATATTTTAAATAATGTTTAATTTGTTATAAAGAATGACAATATAATATTTTTCTTTGACGCTTTTGATTGGAAATGACAGGGTTATATTCCATGTTTATATTCCTAAACTGTTTCTAAGTGAATGTATATCTTGCACAATGAAATGAAAAGTCAAATTCCATGTACTTTCCTAAGATTTCATTTAATAAAGATCTCGAGGATCTGTTTGAACGGCGCGTGTGATTATTTTTATATCTCTTCCAGCTTTTTGCGTCTTGGGATCAATGTCAGCAACTTTTGCGAAATCATATTAATCTCTTATTTAATTCGAATAACACCGGTCAAGTGGATTAGGGACAGTTAGTAAATATACAACTATACAATAGAATAAGAGAATGAGAGGATTCAAAGAAAATGAGAGTATTCAAAATATAGATCTCTTAGGCATTATCCTTTGCACATTTCAAGTGCAAATTAAGCATAGGCACGTACAACGTCTTTTTTCAAACATGCATGTTTATGAATTTATCTCTGTTTCTTTTCAGGGAAAGTATATTAAGGGAACATTATGAAAACATTTATTAGATTATTTTCGTTAGTTAATGTCCGATACAAGTATAGAAGAAATTGTATATATGGAGCGAAACATATTCTTATATATATATATATATATATATATATATATATATATATATATATATATATATATATATAGGAACGAGTAGGACCCAACGGCTGAGCTCAAGCCGTTTCGACGGCTAATTCTGGACTAAAACATGTTTTAGTCCAGAATCGGCTTGAGCTCAGCCGTCGGAGTCCTACTCGTTCCTATTACCCACTCTACTACCCTACGTATTGAGTACTTTTGTGCGTTATGGTCCATCTGGTTCTCCTTACCACATTTCCTTCGTTATATAAATATATATATATATATATATATATATATATATATATATATATATATATATATATATATATATATATTTATATATATATATATATATATATATATATATATGTATATATATATATAATTATCTATTATTTTTTCTAATCTATACATATATATATATATATGTATATATATATATATATATATATATATATATATATATATATATATATATATATATATATATATATATATATATATATATATATATTTATATATATATATATATATATATATATATATATGTATATATATATATAATTATCTATTATTTTTTCTAATCTATACATATATATATATATATGTATATATATATATATATATATATATATATATATATATATGTGTGTATACATAGGTGTAAGTGCACTAAATCCCTTTCTATCACGCTCCACTCTCCTACCCACCACAGGAAGATATATGTATGTATATTGCTTCCACCCCCTCACTGACCAGCAGCTGGCCAGTTGGCCATTGCTAAATCTGACCTTTATAAAATAACCCACACCCCAAATAACTTCTCATTCACTACCAGAAAGGGGCACAGCAGTCAACTTGTTGTTGCTACCTAGATGAAAACTACTATGAAATCCCACACTGAATTTTATACTTGAATTTTCAAATCTCAAATTTTAACTCTTCGTATTATTAATTTTTCTTAATATTAATCAACATTTGAAAAGATGGCTTTTGCAGACCCATCGAAACCGGTCATTTTTTATACCCTTTATTATTTCCTTACCTTATAAAATTATATGTTTTTTCACAAAAAAGTATTCTGTCTCTTATATATTCCATGTGCCATTACCAACCTCAATTTTCTCTATAACCTTCGTTTTGTGTAGAAAATTACACTTTTCATATATATATATATATATTCCGGTCACATTATTGACAAATGCATTAAACTTTTCTGTAGGTTAACACTCAGATACAGCACATTTGAAAGCAATTATCATAACAGTATCTTTCAAGATCTAGACATTTTATATCAGGCATCCACGGTTTATATCTATATTTCCATGATTTTTTACGACCAAGACTAAACACAGAATTACTTGTGTGACCGATGTTTCTGAGTAGGTTTCGAAATCTTCATGCATGCACACATTGCTTCAGAAACGCTAATGCTCAAAACTGGTCTTAATGAGCTACCACGGAAGAATATAACTCCCTAATAAATATGTTCAAACGTGGACACATACTTTTAATACAGCCTGTTTAAAGGAAAAGCTGTCCCAAGTTGTATATATTTATATAGATTAAATAGGTCCTGCCCAACGAAAGTTACTATAAACAGTGTCGCCACTATAAATAAAAAGCTACTTGTTAACTCGGTCGTGCGGCATCCGATATGTGCAAGGTTCGATTACCAGGCTGCCATGTCTTTCCATATTTTACGCCGCAAGAGATACTTTAACTGAATTTCACAACTATTATTCATAGTGGTCGACTATTATGGTAATAATATTATTGTGGTCGACATTTATGGTAAATGCTCTCTCAGTTTAAATTCCGCCGAGGTCAACTTTACCATCCATTTATTTTAGGTCGATTCATTAAGTACCTGGCGAGTAGAGAGCTTGATTCTTCATACATATCTCTCATTCTCTTCCTTCCTCTTACTCTCAATCCTTCTCTGAAATAAATCTGCTGTACTCAGGCCTGGAAATGGAGGATCTCCACCAGATTTTTAAAATATACCATAAGAATCTCGTCCACGACACTCTCGGGAGTTACTTGTTGATAAAATGCCCTATTTATATACTAATTAACAACTACCTTCCACACATACTTTTCCTCACTCTTTTCTCTTCCCTTCAAACTTATTCTCTACCTGGTGTGACAATAATTCTTTCGTCTGATAATTCTCTGACGAATAGACGTGAAGCACTGTCTGTGTGCCTACACTTTCGTTTTCTCCGATATATATTTAACCTGCTTGTGTTGACAAATGATTAATGATTGTATAACCGTAAAGTGTTTTATTGTAAAATGTATCTATTTTTGTTTGTGATATACCTATTTCCCGACGACTCAGTTGTTCACTTCCTTCGGGAAGAAAGACAGTGCTGCCCGGTTAATGAGATATATTATTACCCGATGGGGACATCTCATGAGCACAGAATTTCTGTCTTCATCATTTTCTCTTCGGTTAATTTCTTGTTGTCCTAATATATTTGTCTATTTGTTAATAAAACACACATACACACACACACAAACACACACACACACACGCACGCACACACACACACACACACACACACACACACATACACGCACGCACACACACACACACACACACATACACGCACACACACACACACACATATATATATATATATATATATATATATATATATATATATATATATATATATATTCATATATATATATATGTGTGTGTGTGTGCGCGAGAGGGGGGGGCACGTGTGTGTGTTAGTTAAGTGCTTAACAACAGTTACAGGCGTCAGAAGCACTCGATGCTGTTTCGAGTTTCATTTCATGTGGCTTGTATTCCAATGTTACGGTTGTAGCGTGCAGAGCATAAGTAGATTTAAAAGAATCGAGTAAGTGCTGCAGCATATGTACAAACTTTAATTTGTTAGTATACGTGCTACAACACTGGATTCGACCCTCATACATCTCTCTCTCTCTCTCTCTCTCTATATATATATATATATATATATATAAATATATATAAAGTTAGCTCCACAACATGTAGCAAACCATCCTCGAGGATGCGTAATATGTATATATATATATATATATATATATATATATATATATATATATATATATATATATATATATATTATAAGATAACAGGAGGCTGGACTGGTGTCAGTTCAGCCTCCTGTTATCTTATAATAATTAACTCCGTACTCGCACCACCAACAACACAAACGAAGACGGGTGAGGTGCATTACGTCGAGTGCTCTCCATAATATTACATCGAGGTTGACCATACGGAATGACCAGTTCTATCCAGTGGTGAACCAACAAACCTAAATAAATATATATATATACATTTCGAGTATATGTTGGTTGTTTACCGACACCCTAGTATTCAGATTGGAGCACACGACAAAGCACGGGGGTTGGTTTGGTTACTGCGGAGTAATGTAAAATAAAATAATTAAGACAAATATTTTAATATATATATATATATGTGTGTGTGTGTATATATATATATATATATATATATATATATATACACACACACATAACAGCGCTTGATCTTTGTATTCCAGCCACTTCAACCCGATCAGTCTTTAAGTATGTGAGAGCGTTTGTATTTGTAAATGTATATCTATGTGTCTGTGTGTTTGTCTGTGAGTTAGAATTTTATTATTCATTGACCCCTTCGCACAATCTTTAGACTGTTCGGCTATGTTTTGTGGAAGATATTGTTGCTATTTCTAGCAGATCCACTAAGCGTTGAGGCACCACGTCACTAGTTTCTGAATGTCTTACAGCTGAGTGAACTCTTTATTGTTTAATCCGAGATCAAATCTGACATGGGAGTCATATAATCAAAGCCATTCTAGACATGACCATGTGTGAGAACCTATAGTTACACTCAGCTCGCGTGCCTAATTGTTTATATATATATACACACATATATATATATATATATATATATATATATAACAAAGGAATTGTGGTAAGCAACCAGATGGACCATAACGCACCAGAGTACTCAATACTTAGGGTTGTAGAGTAGGTAATAGGAAAAAGTATGACCCGACGGCAGAGCTCAAGCCGCTTCGACGGCTATTTCTGAGTCCAGAAATAGCCGTCGAAACGGCTTGAGCCCTGCCGTCGGGGTCATACTTTTTCCTATATATATATATATATATATATATATATATATATATATATATATAAATTACCAGCAGAGAAAATATCAAGGTAGGAATATCCTGATTAGTTTTTGATGGAAGTGTTGTTGATATTGTTGATAATGTTACAGTTGCTGCTGCTGTTCCTTCCTTTACTTTCTTTTATTTATTTTGTGATATTTTGCTTCTTTACGGCTCTCTCGTTTCTGTGCAGTTCTTTCTTTACTGTTGTTGTTGTTATTGTTATTGTTATTTATTGATTTGAATCTCGGCGATGGCATTGATGCGATGATGGTGACGATGAGGATGATGGTGATGATGTTGATGGTAATAATATTGATGCTGAGAATGGTGTTAGTGGCGATGACGATTATGATGTTGATTGGGAGTAGGAGATAGTGGAGGGATTATTAAGAGAAGGAGAAGGAGGATGAGGCGGGGAAAGAAAGGAATGATGTTGATAAACATGATAATAATGATGACAGTGATGTTCATGATGGTAGTGATGATGATGGTAGTAAAGTTGGTGACGATGATGGTGATGATGATGATGATTATAAATCTGATGATGATGATGGTGATGGTGACGGCTATAACTAAGATTGACGATGATGATAATGATGAACAAGATAAAATCGTAGCAGTTTATGATTTGATTTTCTGGATTTTGTTGTTGCCATAGTTATGGTTATTGGTGTTGTTTCTACTGCTGCTATTCTTGCTGCCGTGGTTGCTGTTGTGCTGCTTGTGATGATGATTTCTTTGCTACTGCAATATTATTGCCACTGTTTTTGTCATGTATTGCTTGTTATTCTTCTTGTTCTTACTCTCTGCCTGAGGCTGCTATCTGAAGCAGATCCGATCGACCGATTTTCATCGTCCGACCGACCAACCCTAACAAACTTCAACACACACACGTCCTCATTACCACATATACAGGTGTTACAAACAGATACACTTATACACACACACTCACAGACACACACACACGCACATATATATATATATATATATATATATATATATATATATATATATATATATATATATATATATATATATATATATATATATATATATATATAGAGAGAGAGAGAGAGAGAGAGAGAGAGAGAGAGAGAGAGAGAGAGAGACATACATATATATAAATATATATATATTTACAAATATACATCACATAGAGAGGGTACTAAATGGTATTTCAAACAAAAATTGCATCTGCAGTATTACTGCTATTCCACTCTATCGCGAGATGATCAGGAATTCCCTAACTTTAGGAGATAGTAAAACACTACTAGATCAGCAGAAGTCCCTCCCATAAACATACTAATAATTATCATTTTGTTATTAATGGTGGATTGGCAGTATTGGTAGAGGGTCGGATGCCATTCTTTGACACATAGTTACGCCCTTGCCATTCTGAGTTCAAATCCCGCCGAGGTTATTGTGCCAAAAGTAAAAACAATTATTTTATTATTAATAATTCTTACGGGGTCGATAAAATAAAATACCAGTAATGCACTGGAAATTGCTGGCCTTGTTCCAAAAGTAGAAACAATTGTTTTATTATTAATATAAAAGTAAAAAATATACACGCATATATATATGTATATATATACGTACGTTATTCCGGGTTGAATCGGAGGTAACCACAGTAAGTAAGGTACTCAATACATAGCAGAGTATAAAAAGTTTAATATATATGAGATTCTACAGGACTAGAACTGTTTCATTATTTAGAAATCATCAGGAATCTGATGTATATATACATATATATGCATATATATATATATATATATATATATATATATATATATATACGTGATGATCCCAGGAAGGATACATATATGTGTGAACCGGCCAGATTTGTACCCATCTGGACGTAAACAATACCAATAACAACAATAGCTAATAAACGAACAAATTATTGTCGCATCATTATTGTTAACTAATCAGTTCAAATAGCATTTCCCCAGAACATATAATGTCATCTTTAGTTGATAAAAATCAAATAGGAAAATGTGATCCTACATTCTTTTGAAAGGGCCGGAATATCGTAGCTGGGATGCTTTCGATCACAAAAAGTCTGCTCAATCAGAGTTCACTTAAAGATAAACAGTAATATCAGCAACAGAGACAACAACAACGCTAGCAGCAGCATTAACAATCCATTACTATCACATCTTATATTTTTATCTTTATTTCCTTAGCTGTTGCTGTTTATTTTGCTGTTGATGCTGTGTTGATGTTACTGATGATGGTGTAGTATGTTAATGTTATTGATGTTGACGTGGTGTTTGTGATACTAGTGTTTATGTAGTTGATGATGCTGGTTTATATGATATTCCTGCTGTTGAGACTGCTGATTGCTGCCCTTGTTGCTTGTCAATCTGCTGCTGTCGCTGCTCTGACTTCATTCATAGCGTATTACAGGTTTTCATATTATTGATGATGCTGTAGTAGTAGTAGTAGTAGTAGTAGTAGTAGTAGTAGTAGTAGTAGTAGTAGTAGTAGTAGCAACACCGGCAGTAGAAGTGGTAGTAGTAGTAGTAGTAGTTGTAGTTGTAGTAGCAGCAGCAGCAGGTGTAGTAGCAGCAACAGCGACAGGAGTAGTAGTTGTAAATGTTGTTTTTGTTGTTGTTTTAGTTGCTGTTGTTGTTTTGCTGCTGGTATTGTTGCAAAAGCTACTGCTGCTGCAGCTGATGTTGTTGCTTTTTTAGTTAGTTGATGTTTATGGTGTTTTTATTGGTAAACTTCTATAGCAGAAGTGTGTTGGTTAGTCTTGGTGTTCTAGTTGACGTAGCCGTTGTGGAGTCGGTGTCATTGTATGTTGTTGTTATTGCGTTTGTAACAATTCTAACTTAAATCCCAAACACTGATTATGTTTCTACTACCACAATTTTGTTTTCATAATTGGCTCATTATTATTATTATTATTATTATTATCATCATCATCATCATCATCATTAGGGCGGTGGATTGGATGAATCAGTAGAGCGTCGGACTAAATGTTTCGAGGCATAGAATTATGGCTCTTTGCGTTCTGAGTTCAAATCTCGCCGAAGTTAGCTTTGCCTTTCATTTTTACGGGGTCGATAAAATAAAGTACCATATCGTACTGGGATCAATATAATCGACTTTCCTCTCCTCACAAAAATCCTGATTTAGCCTTGTGGCTAAATTAGAAATTATTATTTGGATAGGCAGTATCGGTAGAGGGTCGGACGCCATGCTTTCCAGCATAATTTCGTCCCTTTACGATCTGAGTTCAAATCCCTCCGAGGTTGACATTGCCTTTCATCCTTACGAGGTCTATAAAATAAAGTACCAGTAATGCACAGGGTATTTGCTGGCCTTGTGCCAAAAGTAGAAACAATTATTATGATCATCATTTTCATTGTGAATTGTTTTTGTGACGTATTTTCCTCGATTTTATTGTAAACCCCCGCTGTCCCTGTCTGTGTATTGTCCCTTATATATCGGACCTTGTGGCCAATACATGAAATCATTATTATCATTGTTTGATAATAAGGCGGGATTGGGAGTATCGGTAGAGGGTCGGACGCCATGCTTTGACTCATAGTTACGGCCCTTGCCATTCTGAGTTCAAATCCCGCCGAGGTTAACTTTGCCTTTCATCCTTACGGGGTGATATAGAATAAAGTACCAGCAATGCACTGTGTATTTGCTGGCCTTGTGCCAAATGGAGAAACAATTATTATCATTGTTTTATCGTCGACGTTGTTATTTTTTATCACCACCATCACCATCATCAATACAACCAGCATTATCCTCATCATCGCCAATGTTAATATATTTTCATAGTAAAATCATGAAAGCATCGGACAAAATGTTTTGCAGAGTGTGTTCCGGCTCTTTTCGTGTTTAAGTTGACGTGTTTAAGTTTTTTTCTTCCTCTTATTAGGGTCATAGGGTCAACAATACCAGTCAGGAATTGGTGCAGATTATTTGCAACATCCCTTTCTACCAAATATATAACTTTGTGCTTAATCTAATGACGGTTATTATTTTCACCGTATGGTGGTGAACATAACAATCTATGCAAGATTTGTGAGTTTAAAGGTAACTTTCAATATTTATTTATTATTATTATTTTTGTTCACCTTCTCTCATATAATGAGTAAGCCATATTAAATTTAGACCTAATTTACAATACCAACTCCAGAAAGTCTATGAATATATCCTATATTTGAAAATGGTTATTGCTACAGCACCTAGAAACATATTACTTTTAATGGAAAGTATTATTTATGGATATCACTAATTTTACAAAGATTAACACTTATTCTTTTATTATTTATATCTCCTTGAGGGCGGTGGATTGGCAGTATCGATAGAAGTCGGACGCCAGCCTTTGACGCATCCTTGCCATTCTGAGTTCAAATTTCGCGGAGGTAAACTTTGTCTTTCATCCCACGGGGTCGATAAAATAAAGTACTAGTAATGTACTGATAAATGTGTGGCCTTGTGCCAAAATAGAAACAATTATTTATATTACTGTAACTGCCATTGCTGATACATTACTTATCATATTTTGGCATTTAATTGTAGCTTCGGCTGCTATTTTTATATACACTATTGTTATTTTTTTTCTAGCGAATATATTTGTTTATATAAACATTAGTCAGGGATGGGAGAGCAGGACGGAAACACTTTTCATCGCTACCAAAACATGTGGGAGCAAGTAATTAAGATATCCTCAACCTACAAACTTGACTTACAACAGAAATAATTTCGCTGAAGTCACACTCTACTGCTATGTTGATAATCGCTTAACGATCTGGAACAAACACACAATTCCATTCGTCCATCGACCTTCATTATTACATTATTTTATCGATACCGAATGACAAGGTTCACCTTAGTGGCGTTTGAACTCAGAGCACACATATATACCGCCAGACATTTGGTCTTACCAACAGCATGCTGCCAATCGACTGACTGTTACAGTTATCGTATTTCGTGTTGCTTATATTGAAGATGTTGTTCTTTTTTAGGACCAGTAAGGTTCTAATCTAAGAGACTTGACATCCATCAAAGTCATTCCGGCCAAGAACATGCCGTTGAACTTGTGTGGAAAACAGAGATCGAATCATTAGTTAATGTATTTCCTATATTGATGGTGGGTTCGTTATTTAAGACAGGCATGGCTGTTATTTTCTAGAAGGTAGAGCAATAACTTGTTGTTGATGATTATGGTGATGCTGTTGCTGTTGATATTGTTAGGAAGGTGGATGGGTAAAAATGTTAGAGCGTTGAACAAAATGACAGATGATATTTATTCCGATTCCCTAAGTTCTCAATGCAAAATCCACTCAATAGGCATTCAAATATTAGGAATCATTGAATTGAATGACATTTCCTCTCTATACTTAAGCTTGAGTTTATGTTAGATATGGCCTTTGTCATTGTTATAGCGGTTATAATTGGTTTTAATGCTGTGTAGGGGGATTAGCAGTAACGGTCGTAACGTACATAATGGTTTATACATTAGGACGACAACCAGGGGTAAATAAATTAAATTACCACTAAAGTATTGGGGTCGATATTACTGATTCACTCCTTTTACAAAATTGCCAAACATCAAACAATTTTATAAAAAAGTATTATACTATACTTAGTTGAAATCTAACCGAGATCAACATTACCTATCATGCTTTTGAGACTGATAAAATAAAATAGTAGTAAAGTACTGGGATGTGTATAATCGATATACACCTCGTCAAAAATTGCTGGCCTTGTATCTAACTTCATTATAAATATTTATATTTTGCTATTGATCTATGTCCTTGTATTTACGTTGTTGCAGGTGCTATTATACTATTGGTATGTTTATGTTGCTGCATTGCTACAGTTGTTCTAACTCCTATATATATGTATATATATATATATATATATATATATATATATATATATATATATATATATATATATATATATATATATATATATAAGCGTGAAGCTAATAAACCTTTATTTGTCTGCCTCTCTGTTTTGTTCACGTATAAGTTTGCACTATATATATATATATATATAGTGCAAATTTATACGGGAACAAAACAGAGAGGCAGACAAATATATATATATATATATACACACAGTCACACACACACACACACACACATATATATATATATATATATATATATATATATATATATATATAATATATTATACAAGAATCGGACTTAGAGTATTCCGCATGTCACAGTAATAATAATATTAGCTCAAAGAAGGACAGAGAATTTTCAACTGAGCTCAAATACAAATATATTACACAGAGAGAGATGTGTTATACAGTGAGATGTGTGTAAATAATTATTACATGTGGGTTTAACCGTTACTGTATGGAAAACAACACCTACAGGTTAGCAATTATGTTGAATAAACCCTAAGTCACAATCAAATCTCCGAAGTAGAGTTTTAAATTACTAACCTTATAACTATAAGCTTGCTGATACGAACCTATTTCGTTTCGCCACTGAAATGTGTAGCGTACAAAACCACAGTCATCAAGCGTGGAATTGCTCGCCACACATCTAGCCTAATTCTTTACACACATTTCACTGTGTAACACTTCTCTCTGTGTGATATATTTGTATTTGAGCTCAGTTGAAAATTGTCTGTTCTTCTTTGAGCTAATATTATTATTACTGTGACATGCGGAATACTCTAAGTCCGATTCTTGTATAATATATATATATATATATATATATATATATATATATATATATATATATATATATGTGTGTGTGTGTGTGTGAGTGTGTGTATATATATATATATATATATACCTCTCTGTTTTGTTCCCGTATAAATTTGCCCTATATATATACTCTAATTCCGATTCTTGTATTATTAACGAGCTCCAAATTGTTGAGCTAATAAATTCGAATGGTTGGGCTGAACTCTCTAGCATTCATGAGAGCCGTTATTTGATACAAATAACACGTGTTGACGCCCTGCTCTGGGCAGCGTGTATATTTGCGTCCTCTCTTTCCATTAGGCTAGATTTGTGGCGGGCAATTCCACGCTTGATGACTGAGGAGCCTGTGGTTTTATACGCTACACATTTCAGTGGCGAAACGAAATAGATTCGTATCAGCAAGCTTATAATTATAAGGTTAGTAATTTAAAACACTACTTCGGAGATTTGATTCTGACTTAGGGTTCTTTCTATCTAATTGCTAACCTGTAGGTGTTGTTTTCCATACAGTAACGGTTAAACCCACATGTAATAATTATTTACACACATCTCACTGTGTAACATACTTCTCTCTGTGTAATATATTTATATATATATATATATATTTATATATATATATATATATATATATATATATATATATATATATATATATATATATATATATATACATAAAGATATATTTCTTTATTTACCATAAAGGCATAAAAAGAAGGGACAAATACAAAGTGGGAGTTTACATATAATCGAGTAAAAAGGGTGTAACATGAAAATAATCGAAAATAACCTCAAAAGGGTGGGGACGTGATGGGGGTTGCACACACCCCCGAAAAAGTGTGCAATCCTTTGCCCGGGGAGCACATGGAGAAGGTGCTCCCCTCTCCTTTACTTCTTTACCTACAGGATGGTATACAGAGAAGGCCCATTTACACGAGCCATTCTCGCCACTATCACCCACCTTTCATAAAACTGCCTGTGGCCAAGCACCTCTCTCTCCATTCTTATCCTTCTTCCGAAGTGATATCGGAAGAAGTAGACCAGACTATGGCCAGAGAGGAAGTTGTCTGACCTCAGACCTTTCAATCGTGTCCACCAAACAACCTCTTTCAACATGGCTATTACGCACAGAAAAACTGCCTTTGCTTCCTTTGTGAAGAGGGGAGGCGGTTTGATTGTCATCACGGACTCGGCGGTCAATTTAATCGGCGCCACCCGCGACAGCAGTCGTTCGGCGTAGCCCCACAGATCAGCCACGCTCGGACATTGCACCAATGCGTGCGCAACGGTTTCTTCGTGACGCACGCATCTAGGGCAAATCTTTTTTGAGGGATCCCTGCCCGGGCGCCCGTGTCTGTAGAGCCTCTCTTGAACGGGTAGAGCCCCCCGGTAGCACTGCCAGGCCAGTGACTTCTGGAAGTTGTCCATTGGTCCTGGGCCGAAAGTCCTACCGAACAGGCTGGTCAGTTCGTCCTCTTCCATGTCTAGCGACTCTCCAAGGGTGTCATCGCCCCTGCTAGCCACCAGCCCTCTATAGAATGATGAGGTGGATTCTCCACCGATGGCCTGGCCCGCTTGCCAGAGCGCCCTGAGCGCTTGAGCACACTCAGTGTGCCAGTCTCCCAGTTTTCCGGATCTTTGCTTGACCCAGGACTGTAGCTCGGTGAGCGAGACGAGTCTTGGAAAGGCTCGTTTCACGAACGGAGCCCACACCGGTTGACCAGTGGGGAATACCTGTAGGTGCCTTAGCCTTAATGCGTGCCTACGCATCATCAACCACGGCATCCCCAGCCCTCCTTTCGAAGGTTGTTGGCAGCAGATGGATCTTCTCACCATAGGAGGGCGCTTCTTCCAAAGAAATTGGAAGAGCATGCGTTCCATGGTGGTGAGTGTTTCCTTAGGGCAAGGCACGACAGTCAGGCGGTAGTAAGTGACGGACGCTATGTAAATGTTCGCCACCTCCGCCCGGCCTTTTAGGGACAGCTTACACTTGGCCCATTTCTGGGTTAGTGCAAACACCTTGTTCGTAACCTCGTTCCAGTTCTTTTCCACCTGGAGGTCCGGTCCAAACCAGACCCCAAGCAACTTTACCGGGCCCTCCGTCCAGTGTCCGACGACACCGTCAGGAGGCATCGGTCTGCCTCTCCACGTTCCGAGTTGCAGCCCGATGGATTTTTCCCAGTTCAGTTTCGCTCCTCACAACCTTTCGTAATCCTCCAGTAAGGTACCGATCGCCTCGATCTCCGAGTCGGTCGATACCATTACTGTTACGTCATCGGCGTAGGCCGACACCGCTTTGCTCAATCCTGGTTCCAGGGGTATACCATGCAACAACTCCAACTTCCTCAGTAAAGGCTCGAGAGTCAATACGTACAGAAGGGAGGAGAGAGGGCACCCCTGTCGAATGGATCGTGTGATTTCGAACGGCTTCGAAAGGTAGCCGTTCACCTTGATCCTAGAACAGATGTGGTTGCTATGTAAGGCAGTGATCCAGCCTCTGAAAACAGGACCGAACCCAGCCGCCGCTAGCACCGCATCCAGGTAACCATGGTCGACCCTATCGAAGGCCTTAGACTGATCCAAGTTGATCAGGGCCCCACCGAAGCCGGGTTTGTTGCCAACCCTCTCTATGATGTATCGCATGAGGTGGAGGTTATCGTGAATGGACCTGGATGGGATAGCACATCTCTGCGCATCTCCCACCAGGCCACCCACGATAAGCGCCAACCTCTCTGCTAACACCTTGGCCAAAATCATTAACTCTGTGTTTAGCAGGGTTATGGGCCGAAAATTATTTATACTATTTCCCTTGTTCTCGTCCTTCCTCACCAGCGTGACTACGCCCTTGGCTACAGAACAAGGAATTCTCCCGTTCTGCTGCCAATTGCAGTAGACCGCTTCGAGGAGTTCGGAGAAGAAGACCGGCATTGCTAAATAAAGTTCGTAAGGTATACCATCGAGACCTGCAGATTTGCGTCTGCTGCATTGGCTCAGCGCATCTCCGATCTCATCAGCCGAGATTGGTCCCTCGCAGGACTCTGCCTCTTCGCTCGAGAGACGCGGCAGGCCGTCGAGTTAGGGACCGAAATCCACGACCCCGCCCGGACCCTCGCCTCCCCCGAATAATCAGGCAAAGTGCCTTTGAAAGGCCTCGCACATCTGCTTAGGCTCCCTGATCACCCGTCCATCTTCGTCTTGCAACGACCGGATGGTGGATCGATTTCCACTCTTAGCTTCTGTCAGGCGGGCCCAGCCAACGGCTTTGGCCCCCTCATTACCTAGAGCACGTATTTTACTTCGAATGACGCAGCCTTCGTGCTTTGCATCGAAAAACTGGTTCAATGCCGTCCTCGATGCCAGCACTCTGGCCACATCTTCGCTCTTGATTGCCTCTTCTAATTTACCTGTTAATTCTTTCTCGTTTCTATTCCTATCGGCAGCTAACATCTTGCTATAACTTATTGATTCTGTTATAATCTCTCTTTTGAGAGATGCCCACCATCGGTTGTTGACGATTTCACCCGTCAACCTCTCCTTAACTAATCTGCTAATCCGGTTTCTGTAAGTCTCTTTTGCCGGTAAAGACAAATTAAGTTTCCAGTAACCGGGACCCTGTTTATGTGTTTTCTCGAGATTGACTACGCAGGTCACTAATTTGTGATCCGTGTAGCCAACCGTGCGCATTTCTGGACAGCTTAATATGTCCCTATCCTTACTTCTAACTAAGAATCTATCTAAGTACGATCTAGATTGACCACTGTGGTTTCTCCAAGTCCAGGTAGGCACAGTTGGAAAATCTAGTCGATATCTATCGACCAAATTAAAACGGTCGAGTAACCCTTTGAGGCTGTTACACCCCCCTCTATTAGGACATGCTCCTGCATAGTCCCAACGTGCATCGGGGATGTCATTCCAATCCCCCGCTAGAAGCAGGGAACGCGACGTTCCCAGAAAAGTCTCCAAATACTGGAAGAAGTCGGGCCGTTCAGCTCCGAAAGGGGAGTAGACGGCGACCAGTCTCAAGGCCGCACTTTCACTACTGCCAACGTCTAGCACCAACAAACGACCCTCCGGGTCCGAGTGCACAACCTGTACGGCAAGACCCTGGTGTTTTTGCAGCAGTACGACAACCCCACCCCCACCTCCAGGTTGACAGAGAGATGCATGCACCTAAAAGTCATCGAAGGTGGGGGCCAGCTGCCGCACGACGCTGATTCGAGTCTCACAGATAACCATTACATTTATACTACATGACCTGAGGTCATTTAGAAGCTTTGCTTGCTTCCAAGTTGTGCCCAGGCCACGTGCATTCAAACATCCTACTCTTAACACATCCATGTGGGCGGCAGAGCCAAAGGAGAGTGTAGAGACCTACCTTTCCGCTTCCCGGGGTTCGGGTTGCACGACTTCCATGGGGTCGGGGGTGTTGGGTGAAGGGGTGTCTTGTGGTGGTGTGGGGTCGTCAGTGTGTGGTGGGGTTGGGGTGTTTGGAGTTGTGTTGGGGAGGGGAAGGGGAGGGGGAAAGCTTTTTAGTAGGACGCGGTTTATGGGTTTGACAGAGGGTGGTCCTACGTCCTCCTTAAAATCCTTTTTTAGTTTTTGGTAGAGGTTCATTGGGATCTTTATTAGTTTTAAATGTGGGTAGTTTTCTGAAGAAACAAAATTTACACCTTCGGTTTGTACCGAAGGATTATTGTATATGAGTTCATTTAATTTATTATTGTTTCTGTTGATGTAAGTATAGTGTAATGTCTTTTTTTCGGATGGTGTGAGTGCTTCGAAGAGGAGAGGGGCAGGTTTGGTTTTGTTTGTTGCTGGAGGGGTGTTTTCTGTTTTGTTGGATTGTGTTGAGATTTGGGTGGGGGTTGTTTGGCCTTGTGTGTTTTGCACATGTTTTCTTTTTTTCCTTTTAATCTGTCTGAAGGACTCCGTTTCTTCCTCCGAATTCGTTGGGTTATCTTCAGTGTTGGAGGGAAGAGGTATGTTTGCTGGTAATGTTTCCGTGTTGGTTTTCTTTGTGGGGGAGATGGATGTCACTATGTTAGACTGTGTTGTGTGTTGTGTCTGCGGTGGTTGTGTTGTTTTATTGAGTGAGAGGTTGGGTGGGCCTCTATTTTGTTTTGGGGTAATGTGTTGTGACTGTTTGTGTTGTGGTGGTGGTGTGGTTTTACTGAGGGACGGGTTGGGTGGGACTGGGTTTTGTTGTTTGTTTATCTGTTGTGGTGGTGGTGGTGGAGCTGGTGTTGGTAGCAGGGTTTTCTTTTTGTTGAGTTGGGGACAAGCGGCCTTCAGGTGCCCTCTGCCTGCACATATATGGCAGGACGGCCTTCTCCCCTCCACGCTAATGTTTATATACCCGTGGCCCTCTAATAGGATTCTGTCGGGTATTTGGGCGATACGTTCAGGCTTCATTTGCACTACCAGCTCTATACCTGTTCCACTGAACGCATTGCCTGTGGTTTTCCCGATGGAAATCACGTTGTCATTCACTGGATCGATGAAGCCAGCTATGAGCCTGCAGTAGTCCACATCTGGCATCATTGCATCCAGCCATATGCGTTGAGTTCTTTTACCCATATAAGATGGATAAAAGGTAAAATTTTTCGAACGAATCGGTGACAACACATTTTTTTGCCGCCGATTCGTTCTTCATGATAATTGCTAGGCTTCCATACAGTCTGTCTTTTCTTATGAAAGTGGTTTCATTAAGTACTTCTGTGAGTACTGTTTTGATATCTGCTTGAGAGGGCTGTTCATTTTTTTTTATACTGTTGTTGATGGTGCGAAACTTGACCGTTCGGCTTTCAATGTCTTTGATGAATTCTTGAGGCATTTTTACCGATAAAATACCATTCTCTCCTTCACTTATGTATTGTTTGGCGTCTGTGATTCGTCGTGCCACATCTGAAATATTTTCCGGTATATAAGTCAAAGATTTCTTTGTTGTCTGTGCAAATGAAATCTTGTCGTCTGCTTTGCTTTCTGTTATGGTGTTATTTTCAAATGTTATTTTTGTGTTTGTTGTGTCTTTGTTTGTGTTATTAGTATTGTCATGCAATTTTTCAAATTTTTTTTTTTCGTTGTTGGAATCCATGTCCAGATTTGTGTTTTCGTCATTTTTTTTTTTCGCAGATTCGTCTGTTTTTATTTTAATTTTTCGTTCCTTCTCTATGACGTTAGTTGGAAAGGAAGGGGGGACTAAAGCGTGCGAGCTTACAACTCTTACCGCTGTCCCCCCCACCACTATTTTCGTTCGCTGCGTTTAACATTTCTATTAGACGATTGAAATTTTTTTGCCACAAAATTTTTTAAAACAGGTTTTTCACCTCTAGGAGGGGTAAAGATGAGCTGACCCACCGACTGACAGTTCAGACGGGGGGTCAAGCTACACAATTGTATCAAAATTAAATTTGAACTCACAAAATTTCCGCAATAAATTTGAACAAAACTTCTGCGCGAAGTGAATTACATCCACACTGTAGAACGGACGACAGCTAGTATATATATACATAAAGATAGATAGATAGATAGATAGATACACACACATACTCACAAACACACACACACACACACGCACACACACACACACACACACACACACACACACACACACATATATATATATATATATATATACACATATGTATGTGAGTGTGAGAAAAAGAAAAGGAGAGTGTGTGTAAGTGTTGTTGATGTTGCTACGCATTTTATTATCTATCTCTGTTTATGTTGCTACTGCTGTTGTTATTATCTGTGTTGTCAGTGTTGCACGTGTTACTGCTTTCTATAGCATTACAGCTTTCTTGAAGTAACAACTGCTGCTTCACTTGATCATTTCTATTTCATTCGTTGTTGTTGCTACAGTTTCAACAGCTGACCTCATTGTTGTAATACCGCCTTCAATGATGACAATGACGACGATGATAATTACGTTGATGATGATAGATATTTTTATTGTGAATATGACGGTGAGCTGATGATGACGAGAATGAAGTTGATAAAAGAGTATTAAGGTTGCTGCTGTACCTACTTCTGTTGCTGCTGGTGGCGGTGGTGGTGGTGGAAGTCGTGGAGGTAATGGTGGTGGTGGTGGTGGTGGTATTCTTCCTGTTCGTTGTCTAGGTCCCCAAGATGATGGTTATGTTGTGGATTTACTATAGCAGCAGGTGAGACATAGTCGTAGAAGCGTTTAATAAAACCTGTTGACGAACGTATCCAGGTGGAACATTATTTTACGCGATTCGAATAGAATGTATCAGCCGATGATTCGTCCAACACACAGATAAATAAACTGGCGATACGAATACATACATAATATACACAGAAGTAGATACGAACACGAAGCACACGTTTGTTATCACATTAATATGCATTCACACACACACGCCACACGAATATATATATGTATATATATATATATATATATATATATATATATATATATATATATATATATATATATATATATATAACAAGTATACTGTTCAGCTTTTCTGTTATTCAATCTTTGTTTTCATATTTTCTAACTGAAAACACGTATACGTATGTAATAATTTGTATGTGTGTGTGTATATATATATATATATATATATATATATATATATATATATATATATATATGGTAAGATGAGAGTGGGCCATAACGCACAAGAGTACTCGATTCTTAGAGTAGTATAATCAGTAGTAGGAAATGAGTCAGGACCTCGACGGCTAAGCTCCGGCAGCTAGATTCGAAATAAACAGTTCGTATGTAATTGTCGAAACGGCTGGATCTCAGCCACCGGGGTCATGACTCCTTTCCTATATATATATAAACGCCGATATCCCTATGATCTGCAGATAACAGCTGATGAAGGGTTTCTACGCTTGTTTCGTCATATTTCCATCTTAATATTTGTTTACAGTATCCACACAGTCAGTTTCTTATATATATATATATATATATATATATATATATATATATATACATATATATATATAGTGGAGAGAATCTCGATAAATTAGAAGAGAAAGAGCAAGTAAGCCTAAGTTGGGTGTAGATATGTTCACATGGTCTTTAAATGATTGATTCACAACCTGGTCGTCACCGGCTGGGCCAGCCGATACTCTATTAGAAAATGTAGCTGATCAGCCAATGTAAATAGATTTCTAAACTGTATCTTTTCGATGATATTAAGTTCCAGCAGTATGCGGAGTCAGGGAGTGCTAGCTTTCTGATGGCAAGCGTCACAAATGATGACGTCATCATCGTTAATTACCTGTACTCATCTTCTTCTGGGACAATCTCGATAGCGCTACCTCATCAGCTTTCAAATCCATAGCTGAAGGCTTTTAAAATGCTGATTCAGAAACATACACCATTTCGCCAGATTTACAAATTAACATGCTAGAGTTAATGCCCTTTCACACACACATTCACATACACTCATTCACATACGCACTCACACACACACACACAAATATATATATATATATATATATATATATATATATATATATATATATATATATATATATATATATATATATATATATATATATATATATATAATACATTATGAAGAGAGAAGAAACATTAGATGTAATTAATAATAAGATATACCATACCAAAATTCCTTCTTTACTCCTCGACGACGTAGTTTCGTTGAATATTATAAAAAAACACTACATCACAGAGATATAGAATTATTGTGAGGTCTGCCGACTTATCAAGAGGATACCTCATTAAGAGTTTCAAAATACGTCCGTAGGACGCGAGATAGATTCCCGAAAGGCGAGTCACTTACGTGATACAGCGGTCAAGAAACAGATAATAATCATTATAACCATGAAAAAAATGCCACGGTGGCGGAGGGGGTACTTATATCAAAGCCGTAGAAGAGGTGGCTAAGGTGGAGAGATGTATGAGTAATGATAGCTTTCCAGCAGTCATTACACTTCAATGGTTACTCTACCAAAGGGAGTTATAAATAATATATAGAAACACACAGACAAATGCGGACAAATACATATACATGAATATACCCACATATATCTTTGAATTAGTGGTGCCAACCTCAACCGATGTCGCTCTATGAATAACTGGGACAAAATAATCCGAATGGATTAGATTGATTCAGTATCAGAGCTATATAATACATTATGAAGAGAGAAGAAACATTAGATATAATTAATAATAAGATATACCATACCAAAATCCTTCTTTACTCCTCGACTACGTAGTTTCGTAGCATATTATGCAAAAACACTACATCACAGGGATATAGAATTCTTGTGAGGTCTGTCGACTTATCAAAAGTATATCTCATGAAGAGTTTCAAAACACGTCCGTAGGACGCGAGATAGAATCCCGAAAGGCGGAGGGGGAGTCAATCACGTGATACAGCGGTCAAGAAACAGAGGTAAGATTATATATATATATATATATATATATTTTTATATATATATATATATATATATATATATATATATATATATATATATATATATATATATATATATATATGTATGTATGTATGTATATATACAATGATATTAAATAAATGGAAACTATATTTATAAAACCATATTTATTCTATTATATATATCTAAAGGGTACCACAACTTTGGTACGCTTTCATCAGATAAAATACGAAGTGTGTTTTATAAATTTTGACATAACCAAGGAAAATACCTTAACGGTTCAAGTTGTCGTTGGATACTGGAGGGATAAGAGAAGAAAAGTCAGATATTTCAAATTGTTAAGATGAGTATGCAAATGAGTATGCAAATGAGGTTGAGGTAAAGGGCTGATAAAACGTTATGTTAGAGGCTATGGAGAATTTAAATAATTATGATATGTATTTTATCTAATGAAAGCGTACCAACGTTTTGGTACCCTTGAAATATATATAATAGAATAAATATGGTTTATAAATATAGTTTCCATTTATTTAATATCATTGTATATATACATACATACATATATATATATATATATATATATATATATATATATATATATATATATATATATATAATCTTACCTCTGTTTCTTGACCGCTGTATCACGTGATTGACTCCCCCTCCGCCTGTCGGGATTCTATCTCGCGTCCTACGGACGTGTTTTGAAACTCTTCATGAGATATACTTTTGATAAGTCGACAGACCTCACAAGAATTCTATATCTCTGTGAATATTATACTCCAGAAAACCTATCGAGTCCTCTGAATCAGTTATAAACATTTATACTTGTTGAATTACCAACAAATTGAATATCCCTTCTGCTTATAAATAGCTCCTTTAACTTTGAGCACTTTGAAATATAACTGATTGCAAAATAATGGAATTATTTAGGATTTCTTCTTCTCTAAAAGATGTACCCTTACCTAAAATTAAAGAATATCTAAAACAACTCATTGAGAAATCTGACTCATTTATACGAAGAATTAGATGGCGTGCTTTCCATTTTGATAGAAAATCGGATGACCAAATAAATAAATACAGTTACAACTTTCATATTATCTTCAAATCTAAGAAGAATCCACCTAGCAACAAACTACTAGCTGAATTTGAAAATGAAGTAATATCTATTATACAAAACATTAAAATAAAAAAAAACAATTTATGGTCCAGGAGTACCTTAAAGGCCTCAAGAATAAAATAGTGAATCTAGAAAAAATTAAGAGGATCCTCGTAAAATCTGATAAAACAAATAATTTATATGGTATGGAAAAGGACGAATATAATACCCTTATATTGAAAGAACTCAGAAAAAACTACAAAATACAATCAAATGAAGATCTTTCAACGTTAAATAGAGAAGATTCTGAAATTATTTATAAATTAGGCGTCAAAATAGGACTTGACCCTTTATATCTAGAAAACCGAAAATTAACCTGAAGGACAACAAAAGCAATTTTGAAATTGAACTACCAGTCAGACTCATCGCACCATCTAAATCGGATTTAGGCATAATTAGGAAAAATATATTAGATAGAAGTATACTCCAACCTAAAGAAAAATCACACCTTAAACTATGGAACGGTACTAATAAAATTATAGATTGGTTCAATAATATAAAATTAAAACATAACAAAAAATAATTCAAATGGATATTGCAAATTACTACTCCCTATTACCCCTAGTTTACTCAATAAGGCACTTATCTACCCGTCTAAACATACAGACCTATCTAGTGATAAAATGAATATAATTCTAACAGCACGTAAAACACTAATAGAATTTAATAATCATCTCTGGACAAGAGCCGACAGAAAAAAAACAATTTTGATATCACTATGGGATCATCTGACTCGGCGCAAGTAACGGACCTCGTTGGATTATTTATTAATAATGTACTGCATAGGAAAATGCCAGAGATGACCGGAGGTATATATCGTGACAATGTGTTGCTTTTAATTGAAAACCATAGCAATAGTGAAATTAATAGTAAAAGGAAATCCATAAAACAATTTTTCAACTACTACAACCTTAAGTTAGACAGAGAATAACTACAAAATCGTTAAATTCTTAGATGTAACCTTAAACATTGCCAAAGGTATTTACTATCCTTTCCATAAAATTAATGAAAATCTAAATTATATAAGTTTCAATTCTAATCATCCTAGAAGTATTAAAAACACTATTGTCAATAGCGTCCAACAAGGGATTTCAAGCATCTCTGCTAATAATATATTTGATGAAAAGGCTGAATATTATAATGAAGCTGTACATAGAGCAGGATACTCGAATAAAATTAAATACATAGATAACAATAACATGAAAAATCATCATAGTATTAATAATAATAATAATTGTTTCTACTTTTGGCACAAGGCCAGCAATTACCCAGTACATTACTGGTACTTTATTTTATCGACCCCATAAGGATGAAAGGTAAAGTTAACCTCGGCAGGATTTGAACTTAGAATGGCAAGGGCCGTAACTCTATGCTAGAAAGCATGGCGTCCGTCCCTATACCGATGCTGCGAACAATAATAATAATAAACAATTTAACTTAAACACTAAACCAAAAAAAACTAGAACTAGAAATATTATTTGGTACTCACTCCCTCATTCTCATTAAGCGTTAAAACACCTTTACCAAAGCTATTCTTTAAAGCACTAGATAAATGTTTTACTAAAGCCTACAAATACCACTCTATTTTTAACATACATACTATAAAACTATCTTACTCTACTACTATGAACATAGCACAACATATAAATAGAATTAATAATAGAAACTTAAATTTAAACCCTAACCAAACTAACCAAAATAACAATAATAATATTTCTAACAACAATATTCAGAATAATTGTACCGTTCCGAACAACAACAACTCCAGTAAATGTAACTGTAGAATCAAATCAAACAGCCCTTCACAAAATAATTGTTTTAGACAAAAACGTAGTTTATATATGCACAGTTTAAAACTAGAGACAAACTATTTAACTATATTGGTGCCACTTCAACAAAATTCAAAGAACGCTGGATAACCATAAACACACATTTAGAAGATCTGATAAAAAAATCTTCTACTTCACTTTCACATCTAATTTGGAACTTAAAAGACAATATAAACTATTCAATATCTTGGAGAACGATTTCAAAACACCTGCATACTGCAATATGGCTTTATCAAGATTCTGTAACTTGTGTATCGAAGAACTTTTTTATATAAATAACTGTCAAAGCTCTATTAATCTTAGAACAGAATTATTTTCTTCTTGCAGACATTGCCAAAATTCCAAGTTCAGAACTATTTTTAATTTATAATATTCCTATACACCTTCAAAATGATCCTATCTCATCTAAAAATTAAAATGTAAATTTTTAAAATTTTTTAATATTTTTAATATTTTTAATATTTTTTATATTTCTAATTTTTTTAAATATCTCTAATATTTCTAACATTTTTACCTTTTCACATTAATTTTGTTTAAAATATATATTTAATATTTTTAATTCTGACATTATTTTTCTAATGATACCCCTCTAAATATATTTTTTTAGATGCAGATTGATAATCTTTAATTGAAATTCTGAAAATGTATCCTCTTTACGATAGTTCTTCGAAAAGCACATTACGTTTTTCCTCGCTTTTTTGATATCCAAACATTCACACATCTTTCGACTAAAATAATTAATCACAGACAAAATAATATATCATTTACTCTATATATGTTTTAGTAAATCACTCATCAAATTTAACGGTTAACAAACACAATTGTAGTTATCTTTCCTTTCTCAATCGGGCAAACATAAACATATTATGTATGATAATCTGTATAAGTTCGCTAAATTAACAATATTCTGAAAACATTTTCAATGTTGAACAGAATATTCGAATCTACAAATTGTTGTCCTCTCACAACTTGAACCACCTATTTGTTTATGTAAATTACAAAATCAATATCCTTCGTAACTCATTAAAAATATGAACAACTAATAATTATAAATTAT
>OZ024740.1:369238234-369298234 GCA_964016885.1 Eledone cirrhosa
AGAGACTACCACGAAATAAACAATAAAGGTTTCCATCCCGGGCACAATTCCAGCAACCACCCAGTGCAGCAAAGTGAACTAATACGAGATAATAATTCAGAGTCCCGAGAAAAATATATACTAAAGCTAACTCTAAAAGATCTAAAACAAGCTACATGAAAGTTCGTGCGAAGTAAAGGTGGAAAAATAAATTCAGAATCCACCCCGCCCAAAAGAAAAGCGAAGAAAGAAATGCTGAAACGAAAAAATAAGGCATAAGTGCCACTAAGAAATATAGAGGGCACAGAGAATAGTGGGAGCGGTCGGAAAAAGGGGACAAGTATCCGGGGTCTAAACCAACTGCTATAAAGGGCGGAGTCCGCCAAATCTATCCTAGACTAGGGGAGGGGGTGGGGGTACTAAGGCTACAAGGGGCAAAGGGCAGCCTCGGGTGGGCGAGAAAAGACGCCGACAAAGGAGAAGAGCTGGGGTAGAAGGACTAAGGAGAGAGGGGGGAAGGAAGGAAATAAAGGAAGCGATAAAAGAATACAAAGAAGATCTTACGTCTCCCTTGGCAAGCAGGGGTTACCCATAGCAAAATCGGCAAGTGGGGTGTTATAGCCTTGGTCTACCCCCCCGGGTCATTATGGGGTTTGAGGGCGAGGTATGTCCTACGCAATCTATGTTTACATGCAGTAACCAGTTCATCTTTCTTGTTTAGGAGTTGGTCCGTCGAAAACAGCATTTGTAAAGTTTCCTCGGAGCATAAATTGCACGGACGGCGTCCTCCCGTGTAAGAATTGGCTCTGGACAGTAATCTCCAATCAGAATTACTACTGATTTTTGACAATCACTTTGACCATATATGGAATTACCCCTTGAGAAGATCGGCTATTTAAATACCAGGATAAATGTTCATTTAGTCCAGAATTAGCCGTCGAAACGGATAGAGCTCAGCTGTCGGGGTCTTACTGGTTCCTATTACCCACTCTACTACCTCAAGTATTGAGTACTTTGTTGCGTTATGGTCCACCTGGTTCCTTACCACATTTTCTTCGTTATCTAGCTCCTACCCCCGTAGTAGAGCACTTTCCGACCCTACCACGCCGTATCCAGACTTTTCCGCTCAGCTCAATTCATTTCACCCGCACCATGCGAAAACACAACATTGACTTCTCTACCAAGAACATCCCAATCCCACCGAAAAAACTTTACCTTCGGAGGCTCACGCAAAAAATCGATCTATTTGCGAAAAGACTTAGATGGAGAACTTTTTTCTATGACAGATATTGCGACAACCAAGACTTCGGCACCAAGGAGAGATTCGGATTTATTACCTACAAATCTCCGCCCCTGAACCCCTTGCTCGCACCCTTCGAGAATGACCTCTTCCAACTGGTCAAGAACATTAAATTTAAACCCAGACACAACCGATTCCTACAAAAACTCCGTAGCAACCTAACAGAGTATGATAACACACATGACATCATGGTGCATTCGGATAAAACTGGGAACCTATACTTTGTCAACCCTGACAGATACCACACACTGATCAGGAGCAGCCTAAACTCCACCTATAAAAAGGCCAACCACTCTTACATCGAGGACATAAATCGAGATGGACAACAAATTACCTGCAGCCTCGGGGTCGCCGACCGCACGGAACTTCTAGACCCACGGACACCATACTTCACACTGAAGGACCATAAATCCGATTTAGACCGTAAACCCTCTATCAGGCTTATTAACCCAACGAAGTCCGACATAGGGAGAATCAGCAAAAAAATCCTAGACCGCGTGATACCAAAAGTCAAGCAACACACCCGACTTAGCCTATGGATCAACACCCAGGAAGTAATCTCCTGGTTCAGCAATATGGAGGATAAACGAGAAACTAAATTCATACAGTTCGACATAGAGAGCTACTATGCTTCAATCACCTTACCGCTACTTACTGCCGCCTTGGACTTCGCCGAAACACTTGTGCCCATTACTGACCAGGAAAGAAAAATCATCCTCCACGCCAGGAAGACAGTCTTACTCTTTGACGACTCTAAATGGATAAAAAGAGCTCCCGACTCACCCTTCGACATCAGCATGGGCGCCACGGATTCGGCGGAGGTCACAGATCTTATAGGATTATTCCTAATAGCCAAACTCACTGATATGTTTCCTGCATTCGGTGGTGGATTGTACCGTGATGATGGGCTCCTTATCCTTAAAGGGTACAACCCCAGTAGTAGGGATCGGGTCCGGAAACAATTAATCAGATTCTTCCGCGACTTATTTAAAATAACCCTACAAACGTCCCTGACCAGAGTAAACTTCCTGGACGTGACCCTCGACATCGAAAACGACCTGTACTACCCATACAGGAAACCTAATGACAATCTGCACTACATCCACCGCCGATCAAACCATCCTAGGAACTTCACAAACAACCTGGTCAAAAACATCTCCCTCCGCATATCCCGTTTGTCAGCTAATGAGCGGATATTCGATGAACATGCGCCTTATTACAACCAGGCCCTCAAGCGGAGTGGTTTCCGGGAGGAAATATCCTACTGTCCAGCTCCCATTAGCGGAACCAGCAGGAGACACCGCCGCTCACGCAATGTAACATGGTTCAATCCTCCCCACAACGCAGAGGTGACAACTCCCATCGGGAAACTATTCTTTAGGCTCATTGAAAAACACTTCCCATTACAACACCGCTACCACAACATAATTAACAAAAATACCATCAAACTCTCTTACAGCACTACACCAAACTTCGCACAAAACATCGTCTCCTCTAACAACAAAAAACTCAACCCCGATGGCAGAAATAACCTAAATAGCAGTGGAGAACCGACCAGGAGGTGTAACTGCCCGGATAGATCTATTTGCCCACTCGACAATAGATGCAGAGACCGTAATGTGATCTACCAGTGCAACGTGAGGACGGATACCTCCAACAAAGCCTATATAGGACTTACCGCATGTGACTTCAAGACCCGGCTACACCAACATAGACATACCTCCCGAAACCCGGCCCGACGTCACGCCACTACACTTTCGGGCCACATATGGGACCTCAAGGACAACATCACCTATGATCTCACTTGGAGATTACTGTCCAGAGCCAATTCTTACACGGGAGGACGCCGTCCGTGCAATTTATGCTCGGAGGAAACTTTACAAATGCTGTTTTCGACGGACCAACTCCTAAACAAGAAAGATGAACTGGTTACTGCATGTAAACATAGATTGCGTAGGACATACCTCGCCCTCAAACCCCATAATGACCCGGGGGGGTAGACCAGGGCTATAACACCCCACTTGCCGATTTTGCTATGGGTAACCCCTGCTTGCCAAGGGAGACGTAAGATCTTCTTTGTATTTTTTATCGCTTCCTTTATTTCCTTCCTTCCCCCTCTCTCCTTAGTCCTTCTACCCCAGCTCTTCTCCTTTGTCGGCGTCTTTTCTCGCCCACCCGAGGCTGCCCTTTGCCCCTTGTAGCCTTAGTACCCCCACCCCCTCCCCTAGTCTAGGATAGATTTGGCGGACTCCGCCCTTTATAGCAGTTGGTTTAGACCCCGGATACTTGTCCCCTTTTTCCGACCGCTCCCACTATTCTCTGTGCCCTCTATATTTCTTAGTGGCACTTATGCCTTATTTTTTCGTTTCAGTATTTCTTTCTTCGCTTTTCTTTTGGGCGGGGTGGATTCTGAATTTATTTTTCCACCTTTACTTCGTACGAACTTTCATGTAGCTTGTTTTAGATCTTTTAGAGTTAGCTTTAGTATATATTTTTCTCGGGACTCTGAATTATTATCTCGTATTAGTTCACTTTGCTGCACTGGGTGGTTGCTGGAATTGTGCCCGGGATGGAAACCTTTATTGTTTATTTCGTGGTAGTCTCTTTAGTATTTTGGCCCCTTTTGTTGACCCGTCACCGTATCGTTTACGTACTTATACCTCTTAAAAGGGTCCTCGCCTTATCCGTCCCACCTAGTTCTTTTACTTATTTCGTTATTTCTTTATTTCTTTCTTTACTTCTTTCTTTCTTTATTTATTTATTTATTCTAGCCTAACAATATCTAGAGACCTAGGTCGTAGAATTTAATTTACTTTACTTTTTTCTTTACACTCTTTTGTTTTTCTTTACACTTATATGCTTTTCTTCACTCTCAGTATTTTTTCTTTCTTATATATTTCTACCCCCCATTGTTCTACCTACCGTTCCGACTCCCCCCCCCTCCCCCTCCCCTGTATCTTCTTTGACCTCATGCCCAGCTGTAGCTGGCACTACAAACGCTTGATTGGGTCGACTCCACCCCTTCCCCTCTTTCTCCTACTGGCAGGTTTAGCCACCATCTCCCCTACTAATTTGCAACCACAGAATTACTACTGATTTTTGACAATCACTTTGACCATATATGGAATTACCCCTTGAGAAGATCGGCTATTTAAATACCAGGATAAATTTTCATTTAGTCCAAAATTAGCCGTCGAAACGGCTTGAGCTCAGCTGTCGGGGTCTTACTGGTTCCTATATATATATATATATATATATATATATATATATATATATATATATATATATATATGTGTGTGTGTGTGTGTGTGTGTGTGTGTGTGTTTGTGATTGTGTATTTATATGTATGTCTATGTATATTTATATATATATATATAATTATATATGTGTGTTTGTGTGTGTGTGTATGTGTGTATGTGTGTATATATGTGTGTATGTGTGTTCATATACTTATTTATTTATTATATTTTTGTTTTCAAATCCAAATTCAATAAAAACAGCAGGATTCTTTCATTCTGACTAATGAAAGCAGATTTGTTTGCTTCCTAGAAACCACTGATAAATGAAATAATTATCTTATGTTGTTTATTACATAACTATATATATAAAAGAAGCTGTCGCGCTACAGGCTGAATACAATAAATGTAATCTGAGTTTTTCGAATATAAATAATAACTTTCGATTCATTTGCAATGATGTAAACAAGCCTCAATTTTATAGCCATGTCAGATTACATTTATTGTTTTCAGGCATGTAGAGCGAAATTTTCTTTTTTATTTCAATTTGGCAAAGCCGGCCATTTTTCGCTCGTATACAGGAAACTGACTGGCCGGTCTGCTGATATGCAAATCTTACTGATCAGTGGATTTGCTACTATGCAAATCAGACCGATCAGTCACTGTGTATTTTCGAAAATAGCATATATTTGCACTAGCTCTGACAGTTTGGCAGGTGAACAATGAGCTGTACTAATAAAGGGTAATACCTAGAAACATTCGTGTCTGCAGTTCTGTTTGCATGCCAACACAGGAGCAAGGATGTAGTGTTGATTCTACTGACATGGCTATACAATTGAGGCTTGTTTGCATAATTGCAAACGAATCGAATTTTATTATTAATATTCGAAAAACTCAGATTACATTTATTATATATATATATATATATTTACGTATATAATTGGTGACTTAGTAATATATATATATATATATATATATATATATATATATATATCCTTTCTCTTCTCACTCTCTATGTTTCTATTTCATCTTTTACTTTTCTTTCTGTATACTGATGAAGGTCTAGTGTCCGAAACGTAAACATTCTTTTCCTAATATATCACGGATTAAACTAATATAGTACTTCATTTACTGTTATGTTCCCTTACATGTTTCCATTTTTTTGTATAGCCACATCACACAGACATACACGCACGCAAACACAAATGTGTGCATGATAAGCCCAAAATCCACTATATAATATATATAAAGGGACTCTATGCACATTATATATAAATTACGAGATTCTACACACATTTTCTTGACCACAAATGTACCTCATTATGCCAGTCAAGATGTGATTGCGAAACTACCATTTGAAACCATGACTATTCTTGAATCTATCCCTCTCAGCTTCTGTGTGTAGGTGTAAGCTTGTGTTAAACGGTGAAAAGTAAATCTCCTCCAATCGTCAACGATAACCTGTATCAAATTGAAATGTATTGCGAGGCGAAATGATCAACTAAAATGTTTTTGTGTCCCAGCATGGCCTCAGCCCAATAATTGAAACCAGCAAAGGATGGAAAATAAAATGTATATTTTAATATATCAAAGATTTTATTTATATATTCCGCTGTCTGTATGTCTATCTCTTTGAACATCTCTTTTCAATTTATCTAATATTTTCCGGGTGTTGTTTTTTTATTATTTGTTCGATATACTACTATCTGACCATAGGTATCCCGCTGTGCCTATGTGTTTTCCCGTTATTTTTCAATCTATTTCGGTGAATCTACTAACCTAGTTACACATCTACCAACATGATAAAAGGTATTTGTTGATTATATTTATTTTGTCGTCGCTGATATTTCCAACCTCTAGGTTAATTATTGATTGACGTTATGTTTCGCTCGCTTTACACCATCATCTGGCATTGTGGTTGCTTTTAGCCGAGTCAAAGGCACTGCAATTATTTGAGACGAATCACTGGTTTTAATCTGCTGTCACTATTCCTCATATATATCGCGGAACCCAGAAAATGTACTGCAGAATGTCGTAAAATATAGAGAAAACAGTTATGGTATACGTAAGACATGACAAGGAAATCCATACGTTATGAATGCGCATAACATAATCAGAGCTAATGCTCCAAATATTCTCCCACACAAGTGCCCGGATTTGAATTTTATTTATACATTACGGAGGATGAAAGATTAAGTTTCATGATTGACGAGGAAAGAAAAGGAATCTTTCAACGTATAAGGCGTCAATCCTTCATCGGAATGCGTAAGGTTAAGAGAAAGATTGTCTTGAAGAAAACATTTATATATACATACATACTTACATACATGCATACATACGTACATACATACACACACACACACACACATATATATATATATATATATATATATATATATATATATATATATATATATATATATATATAAGAGAGTATTGAAGTTTGCTTGAAGCATTGTGGAACAATAAGTAAATATCTGTAAGTCGTTTGGAAGCCTCGACAATGCAAATGGGTAAATCTCCGGGTAACAAGGTCCGGTGGTGGAGAGAGAGATGTAAGTGGGTGTACGTTGAGATGCGTGGTGTGTATAATATGTGTGAGATGTGTAGAATGAAGGGAAGAGTATAAAGGATAAACATAAGAATAACAACACAAGAGAGAGTTACCTTGGGAGAGATTTATATATATATAATGACATTATTTATAGTTATATATACACTATATAGAACTATAAACAGGAAAGGTCAGTAATTCATTACTACCTTATTACCAGTAAGAGAATAGCTCAGTGTAAATACATGAGATGTTTTACAGAGCCGGAATATAAATTACACAATAATCAAAGCTATGTTTAAATCATTATATTGCAGACAATCGTTTCTTCCAAACTATCGTTTGGAATCTTCGGAGCAGAAGCAATGTTTGTACATATAATCAACCTCCTATTCAACTGAACAATCATATAGATACATCGTTATTAATGTTGTAAACAACAGTTTCGTAAATACGAAACTGTTGTTTACAACATTAATAACGATGTATCTATATGATTGTTCAGTTGAATAGGAGGTTAATTATATGTACAAACATTGCTTCTGCTCCGAAGATTCCAAACGATAGTTTGGAAGAAACGAGGGTCTGCAATATAAGGATTTAAACATAGCTTTGATTACTGTGTAATTTATATTCCGGCTCTGTAAAACATCTCATGTATTTACACTGAGCTATTCTCTTACTTGTAATAAGGTAGTAAAGAATGACTGACCTTTCCTGTTTATAGTTCTATAAAGTGTATATATAACTATAAATAATGTTATTATATATATATAAATCTCTCCCAAGGTAACTCTCTCTTGTATTGTTATTCTTATGTTTATCCTTTATACTCTTCCCTTCATTCTACACATGTCACACATCTTATACACACCACGCATCTCAACGTACACCCCCAGAGTGGAATTGATGCGAGATTGATTTCAAGAGAATTGTACAATAATTAAAATTAAAAATTAAAAATTAAAAATTGAAAAGGCACAGAGTGGGATGCTTGCGACAGAGATTGCAAGGGAATAGTATAACAATTAAAGAGTCATTAAGGTAGAAGGTTACTCGGAAAACGAGGACACTAGAAGTACATATGCAAGCGCAAAGAGAGTGCAAATGCATGAGACATATACAGGAAGGAAACAAGCAATGGTACTAGGCATATATAATTTCTGCAAGGCAAAGGTATCACATAAAATAACGTATGTTTACAAGCATATGAAGCAGTCAAAGCTGTCTTTGTATTAAAATTATGGGTTTTTGTATTAACATTATGGAATTTTGAAAGTGTGGAGATGCATCTCCACACTTTCAAAATCGCAATCTCGCCAACTCCACTTCTTTATCTAGCTACATACACTCTCTAAAAACTAGGATAGACCATATACACTTCAATGGGGGAGAGTAGATAGGGCCGCATCATATAAACAACCAAATGAATTATGTAACCTCTGTCTTCTAGAGACCAGAACAATAATCTATTCTAAGCTAGACCTCCTAAATAGAAAACCAGACGTTTTATCGATGACCCATCACTACTACTGACACTCTTTCCATAGCTTTAAACCTAGGTGCTAATGTATAACAATGTCAGATCTGAATTCCTCACCACCATTAACACTTCACCTCTAGGTCTTATCAGCATATAAGTACCCCCACAGCATCACACTCTATGATCAGCTCATTACTCTACCTAACTCCTTTTTATCTCAAACTTTATACTCTACAATAACTATTAGGAATAAACATAAAGCTAACACCATTTAATGTAACCACTATAGCTTGCTTATATTATATTTAATAATGGATAGATAATAATAATATGATGAGACACTTAATGTAGTATAGGAAAATAAATTATATTTATAATTAAATATATTAATTAATAGCATTATATATATATATGGGATTCACTTATAACATAATATAATGTATATTAATAGCACAACAGATTTAACAAATTGGACCTGTAAACAACTATACATTTCTTCCTATAGCTTTATTATACTTTATTCAGTAATGGATAGAAATCAATATAATGAGACCTTTAATGTATTATAGGAAAGTAGATTGTATTTAAAATTAAATATAAACAAGTAGCATTATATAAAAGGGATTCACTTATAACACAATATAATGTATATCAACACCATAATTGGAGCTGTAAACAACTTTACATTTTTCTAGCTTCTTATATCATTTACAATGTAATTCGCTAGTTACCTTCCCTTTCATATTAGCTCCCCTTAATATAAATCAAACTCATTTCCGGAAATTAAACCTTTAGAAGAATCACTCCACAGCAACTCGAACCCCGGATAGCAATATAATAGGACCGCTGTACAATCCATGGCTGTGACTGATTAAAACATTCATTAAGCTAAAACATAGCCAATGCGATAGCAATAAAATTGATACTCTCATCACATATACATTTCAACATTACAGAAACAACAGTCACACGGCATCCACCATAAACCCATAATGTTAATACAAAAACAGCTTTGCCTGCTTGATATGCTTGTAAACATATGTTATTTTATGTGATACCTTTGCCTTGCAGAAATTATATATGCCTAGTAACATTGCCTGTTTCCTTCCTGTATATGCCTTATGCATTTGAACTCTCTTTACGCTTGCATATGTACTGCTAGTGTCCTCGTTTTACGAGTAACTTTCCACCTTAATGCCTCTTTAATTGTTATACTATTCCCTTGTAATCTCTGTCGCATGCATCCCACTCTGTGCCTTTTTAATTTTTAATTTTTAATTTTTAATTTTAATTATTTTAATTCTCTTGAAATCTATGCCGCATCCATTCCACTCATATATATATCTATATATATGATTTTCTTTTGAAATTAACGCCAACCAAATTTCCCACACGAGGCGTAGGTCAACTCTGGAATATAGTGGAAAACATTTGGCCTAAAATCCATACACCAAGAACCACGTGGTTGATAAGCAAATTCCTTAACTGGACAACATGTTCGGAGATATAAATAAACACACTTACTCTTCATATATTTATATAAATACATATATATGTGTGTGGGGGGTGTATATGTGTGTGTGTGTGTGTGTGTGTCTGTGTGTGTCTGTGTGTCTGTGTGTGTGTGTGTGTGTGTGTGTGTGTGTGTGTGTGTGCGTGTGCGTGTGTGCGTGTGTGTGTGCGTGCGTGCGTGCGTACAGGGTTTACGAGAGTCAGTGATGTTATTTCAGAGATTCCCAACCATGACTCACTCACTCCATGAATCTATAAGTTTGCATTTGTGAAACTGTATCTCGATGTTCAGACTACACCCATAATAAATAAATAGCGAGTGCAGTGGCAGATTTTTGGAAAAGATACGTTATATATATATAAATACATTTATCAAGTCTGATAATTAAGTAGTAAACTATATCCATTGCTTTGAAATATGTCATCTGAATAACGTTGTTGGTGAAAAACACTTTCAGCTTGCAGGCATACCTTGGTCTAATGGCTAAATTATAGGAAACAATGTTTGACAAGTATAATATACATAATGTTTACATCATACCTCACAAGTTAGTGATTATCTGAATCATCAGGTATTTTTTCCAAATTAATAGTGCCTAATTTCATCAGCTGAACATTTGAAAAACTTCGGTACATTTTACGGCCTGCAGGAATGAAAAAATTCGAGCATCACAGCGCTGAAGATCATTCCGGTATTAATGTCTGATATGTACTGCATTTCGTTCCCACATTTACTTGCGAAGCGGAATCCCTTCACACATATTTAATTGCTTCCTCAATAGACTGGCGTCCTCAATGTATACGTTTGTACGCTGGCTTTCATGCATAATTTTAATAATCATTCGTGACTAGCATCAAATTTCATGCTGCCCGTATATATAACTAGTTTGGCATCCTCACTTTCAGTTTCTATATCATGAAAGTTTTTAACTCAACTGTCGTAATTGTGTTTTGAAGATTTGAAGCAGCAATACACCACCTTGTGCAAAAAGGTAATAATAGAACATTTTTAAATAGGCTAGTTTGTACTTAGCAGGACTTATGACAATCATTCGTCACAAAAGGACCAAATGCTAACATCCTCATATGATATTATTGCTGTGTCACGCCTAGTAAAATGCTTGCTCTTTAAATTATCAAACACCAAATTAAGACGTGATGCATAATATAGGACGGAAAGCTGAAATATCAATGATAATTACTAGAATACACACCTTGTGTTGTCTCGTAAATTGTAGTATATGGCACAGACTCACCTACTAGCGAGAAGGCTACTTCGGGTATTTCTGGCCATGGAATTTGCACCCATGACAGACCATGGATTTCACTCACCGAAGCACAAACTGAGCAGATTATTTGGTGGAAAACCTATATTTACTCATGCATGCTTGTTTCCCATCTCTAAAATTGCGATAGTATGCAAGGAAAATTTCCGAGACATCTTGGCACCATTATGTGATTAAATTTTACATCACGTTTTATTATTTTGCAACTATTCAGATAAGCTTTACATTTATGGTTGCGTTGGAGTCGTTATTTTCAATTCAGACATAGCACCTACAATTTCATTTAATTATCTCTAACCAATTAGAACTACATATTTACCTGACACCATTTTATTTCACATCAGAGGACGTTTCAAGTTTGAGTAACCAATGAACTGTTCATTACCTTTTTCGCCTTAAATGTTATATGTTCTCGTATACATACTGTAACTGTTTATATTTAACCGCTAATATTGTTTAGGCTGCATATATGATCCTTTTTGTGTTTGGTTTTGTCTCATAAACTACTCATTTATTTCCATATGTCTATATAGGGTATTTCCTGTACTCCTACTGATGCCAAGTGGATTTAAATAATTTATCTCTCACTCTCAAAAAAACATACCATGTGCAAACTCCTAAATCACGCACTAGAACTTTAATAGGGAAGTGACACACTGGACAATGCAGCTGTTGATATTGCAGAAACAATGATTGCTTCAGTTAGAACATTTGTCAAACTAGGAAATACTGTATCCATGAGATAAAACTTCGATTAAAATAGATTAATGTATGGCGCACGATTTCTGACAAATCTGTGGAAAACACTATTTGAAATAATTGAACGAACAAGTAGTTCATTTGATCGAATAACATAATACGAATCGTCTAATATATCAGAGGCTTCAACGTCAAACAAAAAACATATAGACGTCTTTAATGTTGATAATAAGCTTGTTTTAACAGGACTTATCTCGGGATAAATAGTAACAAAATTCAATTATTAGAGACAGAAAACATACAACACTAGTTGTCACGAACAAATATGGGGCATACTCATCTATTTGTATGATGCAAATACGATTTACAACTCCCTCAAATAACACTCTGCCTCTCTTAACAGCAGAGACGATGCATTTCATAATATTGGCCTAATTAGGGACATATTCAAACATAAGCTAACATGATAGGGGGGTTCAGTTTGGCAGAAACAACACAAACATTACAAAAACACAACAAAATAAAACAATGCAAATGCATTGCTAATATGTCTTCAAATTGCTCATTTGATATAACCAAATTTGCAACTATAAATATTACCTTAACTAAATTATGTGCTATTATTTTTCATTTATGTTTACGCATTTTCCATTAAAGATTTTATGTAATAATTGTTTCTACATTTGGCACAATGCCAGCAATTATCCCAGTGCATTACTGGTGCTTTACTTTATCTAACCCATAAGAATGAAAGGCAAAGTTAACCGCGGTGGGATTTGAACTCAGACTGGAAAGGGCTGTAACTCTATGTTGCAAAGCCTGGCGTCCGACCGTCTTCCGATACTACAAATCCACCACCCTTTATGTAATTTTATGTTCCAAAATTTAGCCCAAAGTTTTCGCAATAAATTTAAGTCAACTATGGGTAAATTCAACATGGGAAACGATTAAAACTCTCAATTAATATATCAATTATGATGTTGTATTACCATAGGTCACCTTCATATGAATTGAGGGATATTTGAATAAAACCAACATTCAATCCTGTAATTATTAACTCCTAGTTTTGAAAGGATGTGTATTTTTAAAATTTACATATTTTTCAAACATTTCCTCCTTGACCAAATTTGAATTCCCTTCCTTTGGAATATGAATATTCTATATCAAATATTCATTTGGTTTTATTATAAATTTCAGACTTCAGATCGGCACTTTTCTACATTCCAATACCATTCATGAAATTGCTTAGTGTATTACCGAAACATCACTGTATTATTTTGTTTGATATAATTTACCTACTACCAAAGGAGTAATATATATTATTCTCTTTTTTTGCTTGTTCTCATAGAGTGATGAATGTTATGTTTCAAACAAGTTTAGGCCAAATCTCGCTGTTATATACTTTGCCGTTCATCTATGCATGGTCGATAACATTTGAAATGTCTGTCAAATACTGAAGCCGACATAGTTGCCTGACCCCAACCACACTAATTTCTGGTTTTGATCCTTTTTTGCAGTATAGTACCGAAAGCTACACGCATTACTATGTAAACAATGAAGAAACATTTAATAAAGCATAGTGGGCTATTGATTAAATAATAATTTTGCCGAACATTTCTAAACAAAAGCATCGGTCTATGGTTCAGCTTAATAATCTATTTATAGTTTTCATTACAGATCTGATATTTCATTGGAGAATCACTTCCATAATTCTCTTTAAATGTACACAGCCGTCCCTAAAGAATTGGTGTAACGTTTGTTTTACATGTTTACATTTTACACAAACTTTAATTCGTGTTCGTAAGACTTTACTTTACATCATTCTCAATTTTCACGTTTTCAATTTAGAGACAGCATTTCTTTTCATTTCTTTTTACTGATGTGTGTGTTCGAAATATGGACATATACCCTCTTCAACGTTAGCAGTATTAAAATGAAAGTTATAATGGAATAATCGGTCATGTTGGTGTATTTCTTCCCAAATAAACTGTCTGCTTATAATGTTTTCTCTAACATGTATACAATAAGTAGTACAGCAATTCTTCTCTTTTGTGATTACTTCTTGCCACAATCATTAGTCCTGTAACATTATCCAATGAACACAAGTTTATTATATTAGCACGTTTATGATTTTAAGGGATTTGGTGAGCACGAATGTATATCCTGCAATTCTTTATTTGCTTACAATGATATATTTGAATTCATTTCCATTAATTATGTTCAATTCATTCCCGACTTTGTTAATTCATATACCTTTAAATATATTATTCTTCATATATTTCAAACTTACATTAAAACGTATTTTATTTTTATATTATTCGTTCATATTTTATCATGATATAGTGTCTGTTAATGTACACAAAGAGTTTGATTTATAATGTATGCCATTTTAAATTATTTTAATGCCAAATCGTAATATATATTAAAATCTAAAATATTCTAGTAAAAAAATTACATTTGCAACAGATCAGGGGATATAGCAAGACTGAATTAAGCAAGATGGTAAAAAATATCTGTTTAGAACAGATGATCGAAGAACTGAAGATAAATATTTTCTACAAACACAAAACAATTATTGGTTTCTGCAATAAAACATCTTTTATAAAATGTTTTATCGTTATATACAGTAAGGTATAAAAGTAATCAGAATGAAAAGCCTATAAAATTTATTTTTTAAAAATGAATGGTTTCTTTCGGATATGAGTAAATAAGACACAAAATATATATAAAACAGATAAATTTAAAGGAGGTGAAATAAAACGTACGCTAAGATACTATTAATGAAAACTTCTACATTGTCAATGCATGACAATAATAATCGAAGAAGCGTCTAATGGGTTTTTCAAAAGTGAACTCTAGCATTGTTTTCTATACTAATTTTGTTTTCCGTCTGCAACATTGATCGTTAGATTAATATATAAATGTTGCAGTTTATTGTAATATTACAGATAAATGCGTAGGCAGTCTCGTTTAACGTGTTGATTATATCCCTAAAAGCCAGCCAGGAAAGTGAAGACAGTCAGAGAATGTCAGAGAGAGAGAGAGAGAGAGAGAGAGAGGGTGAGGGAAGAAAGCATTCCCGTTGCACATTTGTTCACAGATAGTGATCTACTAACGAACAATTAGTTAGATAGCCCCACCAGATGTCATTAAACTTCTCCCACCTTCCTTACTCTTAAGATCAGCCATGCAATATTTGATATTGGGTGTGAGCTATAAATGCACGTAATGATCTGGTGTGCGCGTCTATCAAATATTTCAATGTTTTCTATTGTCTAATCAACTATACCAGCCCTGTAACAAAATTCCCTGTATACAGCTTTCGCTTGGACAATTTTCTCATAATAGCAATATTAATGATAACTAGCAGAAAAAACACCATTCGGGTGGTTTCTGCTAGCATGTGTAGTGTGTAAATTGATATTATACGCAAATATATATACATGTAGATATGATACATCAAATGAAATCGTAATTGACAATATATAATACATAGAAATTGAACGAAGACTGCGTTACACTGTTTTAATCAGTAACGTAATCCATGATACATTAAAAAAGATGATATTATATATAAACTGCATTAGGAGAAAATTAGTGACGGAAAATTAGTATGTTTATTTAAGCGATCGCCACCGGGAGTATTGACATTTCAGCAATTTTAAAGAAGTGAATCTTTAAATAAACAAAATATATTTAATGAACAACCACGAAATTTAGTAGATAAATTATGTAATATTCATTCATTATTTCTTCAAATTAATCCAACTTATTTCATAAACGGGATAAAAAAAAATAAACCGTACGCAATCCCGCAGACCTTTCTTTATTATAGTTTAGATGGTTTCTGATTTAGATACAGGGGCAGTAATTTTGGGGAGGGAAAAGTCGATTAAATCGACTCCAGTGCGTTACAGGTACTTTATTTTATCGACTCCGTAAGGATGAAACGCAAAGCTAAACTCGGTGAGCTTTGAACTTAGAACGTAAAAGGCAGTAACTCTATTCCGAGAAGCATAGTGTCCAACGATCCACCTATACTGCCAATCCACTACCCTTATACAGCCACATAATAATGATAATAATAATTTATTTATTTATTATTATTTTTTTAATAAGAAGAAAGCAGAAGGAAGTTAGATGTCAACTTGGCTCCGTGTCCGAACACATTGCAACTGTCATGTGGATCATGTTATAGTAGACAGTATCGACAACAGATTTAAAGAAGCGATCGCGTATATAGTTATGAAACCCTCAACCCCACCCCGTTGAAACAATTTACAAAAACAGCAACAACAACAAAAACAATACCAGTCCAAGCGACTTCAAAATGAAGGCATCATTCTATTTATAGACTGATGTTGCAATACTGAGGTAAAAAAACAAATGCTACGGACATCAAACAATTACAATGACAGCCACGCCATCGGCACCACTAGCAACATAGAAGCATTTCACAAAGTATCAATTTCAAAAAATGGCTAATAATTGATTCTAATTCAGGCGCATGGCCAGAAATTTGAAGTGGAGGGGAAGTCCAGATAAATCTACCCTAGTGCATTACTGGTACTCTATTTTATCACTGGGGTAAGGATGCATTGCAAAGCTAAGCTCAGGGACATTTGAACTCGGAACGTAAAGGGCCCGAACTCTCTGCCTCGAAACATGGTATCCGACGCTCTACCGATACTGTCAATCCAATACCCTCATAGGTCCCTTCCCTAATGCGAAAAAAAAATCTTAATGTTACTATTGTTAATGGTTTCTTAATTGTAAAGTGTGAGTCTATGTGCATATTATCCTTCGATATATGAATTTATGTAGCATAGCAACTGAAATATAACTACATCATTGGCGGAGTATGACAGGCACATGTTTCTTGATCGCAAACTGATTTGTGCGGCGGTTCATCCATACAATGGATTTCTCTGAGTGAGTGTGAAGCAGTAACAGGAGCGAAAATTAACTGGGGTCTGCAGCTCGGCCCCGGGAGAAGCAAATCTATGCCATCCAATAGCGTCGTAGTGCACTGGATAGAGGCACCGCTTAAATTGCCCAGTGTTTGGTTTGGTTTGATCAATAGTTCCAGGTGGACATAAATGGGAATGACATTACGAGCAGAGTCGACCCTTTCACCCATAAGTGGGCTGAGAGGAAACTATCATTGAAATATTCGACACAACAGGCGAACGTCATCTACTACCGCCTGATATCGTGATTTCCGAAGAGTCTCCCTGTCGAAGATGAGAAAGTAGCAGCTTTTTTTCTGGAGGATATTTGTTTGTGGGACGATGAATAAGTTCCAGAAATCTCTGGCCTTGCATAGCCGTCAGCCAAGTATTTCCGAGATCTACGTAGGGCAACGAAACCGTCGTACATGCAATCGTTCAGTTCCCTGACATTGCTGATCTGAGGGTTTATGTCGAATATATGCTCTCACGTGAAGTAGGGATCCAGGTATTAACTGAATCCATCGGGAAAGTCGCCACGCCGCTTTCCTTTAACTAGAGAGGACATGCAGTTTTTATATGCCTGCTGGCCATGACGCAAACAGGTTGTATGGCAGACGGAATTAATAGGTTTGAAGACGAACAATTTTCCTTTTGGCAAATCCCTCATCAACCTCTTCAAGTTTCTCTTGAAAACGAAAATCAGAGTGGAGAGGAACGTATTACCTCCCAGCCATCTTATTGAAAGGTGGTGGGAGTGAAAAGCATTGTCCGAGTCGAGGCGCCTGCCCTGAATATAGGCCTGTAAATTGGAGCTGAAGAACTGAGATTTGACACTTGCCTTCGTAGTCATACCAGTCTGCAATTTATCAGTTTCTTTCCTCCTATAGCCATCGGATGTCTCTTCCCTATTGCGGAAAACTAATTTTGTAAACATTATTGTTACCTCACTTATTATACCTGTTTCTCGCAAAACCCACAAACTTAATGTTTTGTCGTTTTTGTCCTTAATGTTTGTATTAATTGTAAAGTGTGAGTGTTAGCGCATATTATCATCCGATATATGAATTTTCCAAATAACTGATATATTCAAAAAATTCCAGCTTATATTTGTTTCATATTTCAACTATATTTTTAATGAAATATCTTTTGTTTCTAATGTTTGAATATATTTAAATGTTATCTCCCAAATAATTTTCGTGTGATCGCAGCATTTTGTACCTATAGAACTCATAATTACAAATGATACATTATTCTAGTGCATAAGCAAAGTCTTTTGAGCTACAATGTACTTGATATACCACAGTTTAAGAAAATTGATTTTATCACATTCGCTGGAGTGTATAATGAACTTGCATCACTATCCCTGAAATATCGCATCACTTTCCTTTTATATATTTCTGAGTATATTTTTATCACTTTTCAAGAAGTTTGGGTGTACAAATTCACACATATTCTCAAATATTGATTTACTTCAATTTCCAAACCTGAAACGTTCTCATTCAATTGACGTGTCTATGTCTCATTCTTCTCCATTGAAATTCCATAACCCACCTTTTTTTTAACACCTGATCTTCTCACTTTTAATCTCCGATACACTAGTGTTTCAAAACATTCGAATGTTGAACTAAAGAATACCATACAAATACACAGGCAATATACGTGAACTCTCTGTGACTTCCCATCTCATTATCTCGTTTTATTCTTCCGTTTCTTTATCTCTCCCCATTATTATTTTAAGTTTATCATAAACATAACAGTAATGTGACTTTCAAATTATCCAAAGATTTTCTACTAAACATATATGCATATAGAAATGGAGAGAAGCATAAATGTTTAGTAGAAAATCTTTGGATAATTTGAAAGTCACATTATTGTTATGATACATATATACATATATGTATGTGCGTGTGTATGTTCGTATGTACGTACGCGTATGTATTTTATATACATATGTACACACACTTATGTAGCCAAATATGTATATATATATATATTTATTAAAATAAAAGGTGGACGACATGACCGTGGTGGTGTTGGACACATCAGAAATCAAGGTGGTCGGCAACTTATTTGAGGAATAGGAAAGGTTGACGGGAGCAAAACTTAACCCGGAAAAGTCGGTGGGTTTGCAACTCGGCACCTGGAGAGGTAAGTCCATGCCGTCCAACAGCATCGTTAGGCGCTGGACGGACCGGTAAAGTTGCTAGGGGTTTGGTTCGGGCCAGACCTCCAGGTGGATAAGAATTGGTACGAGGTGACGAGCAGGGTAGCCAATCTCGCCCAAAAATGGGCTGTGAGAAAGCTATCACTGAAAGGTCGGGCGGAGGTGGCGAACGCGTACATCGCGTCCGTCATCTACTACCGTCTGGCCGCGTCTCATGCCCCTGTTCGCGCCTCGCCATCTTGGAGCGGCTCCTCTTCAAATTCTTGTGGAGGGGTCAGGTTCCGTTGGTGAGGCGGTCCATCTGCTGCCAGTACCCTCTACGTGGAGGACAGGGCATGCCGTGACTAATGATGCGCAGACACGCGCTGAGGCTGCGGCATCTCCAGATATTCCGCCTAAACGGTGAACAGGTGTGGTCGCCGTTTGTCAGACGAGCCTTTCCGCAGCTCTTTGACTGAGCTGCAGTCCAGGGTCAAGAAGAGACCGAGACTGGGTGACTGGCATCTGGAATATTGCCAGGCACTCACTGCCCTCTACCAGGCGGGAAATGCGGTCAGTGGAAACTTCCACTCTCGAGTTCTATAGGGGATTAGTGGTGGGGAAGTGCGACGACGCACTCGGAGAGGCTCTGGGCGTCGACGAGGTCGAACTAACCAGTCTCTTCCGGAGGTGCTCTACGGTTCTTATATATTTGATATATATTTATCCTTATCGAGCCCTCTTTGGATTTTAGTCTTCACATTTATTATTATTACAATATATATATATATATATATATATATATATATAATGATGTGTGATGAGAAATATGACCAAGTACTATTTGAGAAAAGCAGTAGGATGCGAAGATAAAAATATATTGCTGGATATGAAGTAGGGTAATTTAAGAGAAATACAACACTACGCTACTCAGAAATGTCGACAACTCACGTAACCCGCTAGATCACCATTTACACCACTTTAACATATATGATTTCCCCTTGATTATTCTACAATAGAATTAAATGCACATTCAACATTAGAAACAGTAAATTACGCGACTTCTAACACCGTATTTATATTGTAAATAACTGACACAATCAATAAATTTCAAACTCATTTGCTTTTGTCTTATTGCTGCTGACATACAGAAGTTGCTTTCCGTCATCAAAAGCAAGCCTTTCTTCTGGATAAGGGTTTCCATCCTCAAGCAGATCTTTTTAGAGAAAATGCCAGCCATGATGAGGCTTATCGGTCACTGGAGCTTAGAGCGCTTACCACCTTTCACTCACGCTCCGTTGTCTTCAGATATGCGGATGATGATATTCTCATGTTAAGTTGAATCCAGGATGAGTTCTTAAAAATTATACGATAACTTCAAAAACATGGATATTAATGTTTTTTTCTGTTTCCGCGACGTAATCCAAGAATCATAATTACCAAAGTTAGGTATATGCTACATAAACCGCACGTCAATGGGAAGACCACAGCTGCTATTTTCAATCTTTCCCGATATCGTTCTGAATATACAACTGTTACACTACGGACTATCACTGAGGAGGCCTTTGTGCATGAACCGGACCAGATAGTGTAACAACACACTAACAGGTCCATCAAAACAGTGGAAATTTACATAAGAATGTCTAAGCTCATGCATTTAAAGCACGGTCGAGAACCTACAGTGATCAACGAACAAACAAATACAACTTTTTACTCTATCAAAAACATTTTCAAAAATTCAATCCATGATACTGATTAACACTAGTTATAGCTGAGGGGAACATTGGTGCAACCGCATATGTGAAATGTATACAGCTGAGAGACTACATTCACCGGTTTGTGCAAGTTACTTTTCAGATACCAGTCAAACTCACAGTAAAAGAGGACGCGTAAGAAAAAGAAAATTCATTTCATTTGGTAAGGGTGTTCTAGCCATGAACTATTATGATACATAAACTCAGAGAATATATCATTTTGTTCTTAATTTACTCTACACCAATTCTACCATTATATTTCCTATTCGCATAGTAGCGCCTCTTCCCCATATTCTTTTCATCGCATATACGAGGGCAATCCCAAAAGTAAGGTCTCCAAAGCGATGGCGACGCAGAGAAACTGTTCGTACAGCTGTTGACAACACTGGTGCTGCCTTCACACCCAAACAAGCATGTGCACGCGCCGCTAGGATGCTCAACCTTGGCTCGGCAGCCGTTGAGAATGGAGCTCCCGTTGAACGCTACCGCCAAGTGCGAAATTCGCGCAGTTATTCGGATTTTGAACGCAAAAGGCGTTGAACCGATTGAAATTCATCGCCAATTGACGGTAGTGTATGGACAGTCGTGCATGGATGTCAAAAGCGTTCGCAAGTGGTGTAGTGAGATTACAGCCGGTCGTACTGTGAGTCACGACGAACAAAGGAGTGGGAGACCGTCAATTTCCGACGAGACAGTCGCAAAGGTCGACGAAGACATGCGTAAAGATCGGTGGATCACTCTGGATGCTCTCCGCATTTTGGTTCCTGAGATTTCCCGAAGCACCATCCACAGGATTTTAACGAATAAATTGCGACTGGCGGTCTCCCCCTCCTTTGTTGGTCGTGAATTTCAGTACGACCGGCTGTAAACTCTCTACACCTCTTGCGAACGTTTTTGACATCAATGCATACTCTTCATACACTTCCGTCAATTGGCGATGAATTTCAATCGGTTCAACACCTTTTGCGTTTAAAAACCGAATAAGTGCGCGAACTTCGCACTTGGCGGTAGCGTTCAACGGGAGCTCCATTCTCAACGGCTGCCAAGCCAAGATTGAGCATCCCGCGAAGCGCGCGCATGCTTGTTTGGGAGTGAAGGAAGCAACAATCACAACAGTGTTGCCAACAGCCGTACGAAGTTTCTCCGCGTCCCCATCGCTTTGGCGAGCTTACTTTTGGGATTGCCCTCGTATGTATATATATATACACAAGAGAGTGTTGAAGTTTGCTTGAAGCATTGTGGAATAATAAAATTGGACGTTTTCGAAGCCTCAATGCAGATGGGTACATCTCCGGGTAAAAGAATCAGGTGGTGAAGAGAGAGATGTAAGAGGAAATGTAAAATGAGACGTATAGTGTGTAGACTATCGTAGGAAAAGTGTAAAAATAATAACATGAGATAGAGTTAACATGGAAGTGATTTAATTGTCCCGATATTTCGGATTTCGCATCTATCAACTGGGGGTTTTCCGAGGAGAAAAAAGCTTTTAGTCGGAGAGGGACAACACGTTGCCTCTGTTGTTTACCGGGTGCAATATTCAACACACACACACACACACACACACACACGCACACACACACACACACACACACATACACACACCCACATACGCACAACACAGACACACACACATACATATATATAGATATATATGTATACACTCTTCATATCCTCGGCATATTTTCAAGCAATATTTTTCGGTAGAATGTATCGGAACATCAATCAGATTTCATAGTAATCTCATTGCTACTTTTCAGAAAAAAATATATGTTAGAATAGAAAATATGATTTTAACCTTGCCATTCTCTGATTTGGCTTCGATTAAATAATTAACTATGCTGTCCGACATTCCTTCCCCAATCGTCTATATATTGGATTATTTTTTTCCTGATGTGAGATATATATGTTGTCATGCATCTTTACATCCGCCATACTATCTCTTGATCTTGAAACAAATAATATTTATATTAAATTTAGTAACTGAAAATATCAACATCGGCAGAAATATAAAAATGTTCTTAATTTTTCCATTAATACATTAATTTACCCAAATTTCATCCAACTCGTTCACGAGTTTATTGAACTTGCCTGCAAATTAGAAGTGTCTAACCTATTCCTGGCCGGCATATATATATTAAAGGCAACACAAATAACAAATTAGGTTTTATGTTTGATTTTTCAAAATTATTTCCTCTCAGCAATGTGTGTGTTTTATCAATAACTTGAACTTACAATACATTTATCGGTCTATCAGAACCAATATATTTAATAATAAGTAACTATTTATAAATGTAAATATCATGGTATTTGTTTTCCTAATCAGTACAAACAATTTTTTCTAGTTATTTCTAATAGGTATGTACGTATATGTGTAAACCCACAAACACACTCATATATATATATATATATATATATATATATATTTCGTTTCTGAATTTCGAGCAAGGTCAGAGCAAACAGCACGGACACTCTATCTCAAAATTATTTTTGAAAAGCATTTAGAAATGCGCAACCGGTAAAAACTTAAAAACTTAAAACCACAACTGAATACTAACCCATACAATCACTAATACTATTTTATTCCTAATTAAACCATTTTTCAACTGTGAACAATTTGTCAGCATTTTCTATTCCGTTTACCAATATATAATAACTTGTGTGTTACACCTCTATTCTTTTAACTATATATATATGTATATGTGTGTATGTGTGTGTATGCGTGACTGTGTGTGTGGGTGTGTGTGTGTGAATGTCTGTGTGTGCACGCATATATATATATATTAATGATGTATTTTCAATTCACAGGGAATTGTATAGAATGTATATATTTCTAGCATGTATACATTTTCTGGCAACTTGTAAATATCATGGTATTTGTTTTCATGCGCGTAATTATTGAAATTTACAGACAAATTGGATTGTTTCGAATATTTACATTCCTAAATGCATAGATATGTGGATATACTTATACACGATAGTGCATTCCCGATACCATACTCTATTTATATCGATATAACCTGATCATACATGTCGGCTGTTATCATACTTCTTACTACATATGTAAACATACATACACACACACACACACACACACATACACACACACACACACACACACACATATATATATATATATATATATATATAGGAACCAGTAAGACCCCGACAGCTGAGCTCAAGCCGTTTCGACGGCTAATTCTGGACTAAATGAAAATTTATCCTGGTATTTAAATAGCCGATCTTCTCAAGGGGTAATTCCATATATGGTCAAAGTGATTGTCAAAAATCAGTAGTAATTCTGTGGTTGCAAATTAGTAAGGGAGATGGTGGCTAAACCTGCCAGTAGGAGAAAGAGGGGAGGGGGTGGAGTAGACCCAATCAAGCGTTGGTAGTGCCAGCTACAGCTGGGCATGAGGTCAAAGAAGATACGGGGGAGGGGGAGGGGGAGGAAGTCGGAACGGTAGGTAGAACAATGGGGGTAGAAATATATAGGAAAGAAAAAATACTGATAGTGAAGAAAAGCAAATAAGTGTAAAGAAAAAAGTAAAGTAAATTAAATTCTACGACCTAGGTGTCAGGCTATTGTTAGGCTAGAATAAAATAAAGAAAGAAAGAAAGAAGTAAATAAATAAATAAATAAATTAATAACGAAATAAGTAAAAGAACTAGGTGGGACGGTATAGGCAAGGACCCTTTTAAGAGGTATAAGTACGTAAATGATACGGTGACGGGTCAACAAAAGGGGCCAAAATACTAAAGAGACTACCACAAAATAAACAATAAAGGTTTCCATCCCGGGCCAGCAAAGACCCAGTGCAGCAAAGTGAACTTGTACGAGATAATAATTCTGAGTCCCGAGAAAAATATATACTAATGCTAACTCTAAAAGATCTAAAACAAGCTACATGAAAGTTCGTACGAAATAAAGGTAGAATACGGAGGAATAAATTCAGCATCCACCCCGCCCAGAAGAAAAGCGAAGCAAGAAATACTGAAACGAAAAAATAAGGCATAAGTGCCACTAAGAAATATAGAGGGCACAGAGAATAGTGGGAGCGGTCGGAAAAAGGGGGCAAGTATCCGGGGTCTAAGCCAACTGCTATAAAGGGCGGAGTCCGCCAAATCTATCATAGACTAGGGGAGGGGTGGCCCTCAAGCGGAGTGGTTTCCGGGAGGAAATATCCTACTGTCCAGCTCCCATTAGCGGAACCAGCAGGAGACACCGCCGCTCACGCAATGTAACATGGTTCAATCCTCCCCACAACGCAGAGGTGACTACTCCCATCGGGAAACTATTCTTTAGGCTCATTGAAAAACACTTCCCATTACAACACCGCTACCACAACATAATTAACAAAAATACCATCAAACTCTCTTACAGCACTACACCAAACTTCGCACAAAACATCGTCTCCTCTAACAACAAAAAACTCAACCCCGATGGCAGAAATAACCTAAAGAGCAGTGGAGAACCGACCAGGAGGTGTAACTGCCCGGATAGATCTATTTGCCCACTCGACAATAAATGCAGAGACCGTAATGTGATCTACCAGTGCAACGTGAGGACGGATACCTCCAACAAAGCCTATATAGGACTTACCGCATGTGACTTCAAGACCCGGCTATACCAACATAGACATACCTTCCGAAACCCGGCCCGGCGTGACGCCACTACACTTTCGGGCCACATATGGGACCTCAAGGACAACAACATCACCTATGATCTCACTTGGAGATTACTGTCCAGAGCCAATTCTTACACGGGAGGACGCCGTCCGTGCAATTTATGCTCGGAGGAAACTTTACAAATGCTGTTTTCGACGGACCAACTCCTAAACAAGATAGATGAACTGGTTACTGCATGTAAACATAGATTGCGTAGGACTTACCTCGCCCTCAAACCCCATAATGACCCGGGGGGGGGTAGACTAGGGCTATAACACCCCACTTGCCGATTTTGCAATGGGTAACCCCTGCTTGCCAAGGAAGACGTAAGATCTTCTTTGTATTCTTTTATCGCTTCCTTTATTTCCCTCCCCCTCTCTCCTTTGTCCTTCTACCCCAGCTCTTCTCCTTTGTCGGCGTCTTTTCTCGCCCACCCGAGGCTGCCCTTTGGCCCCATGTAGCCTTAGTACCCCCACCCACCCCTCCCCTAGTCTATGATAGATTTGGCGGACTCCGCCCTTTATAGCAGTTGGCTTAGACCCCGGATACTTGCCCCCTTTTTCCGACCGCTCCCACTATTCTCTGTGCCCTCTATATTTCTTAGTGGCACTTATGCCTTATTTTTTCGTTTCAGTATTTCTTGCTTCGCTTTTCTTCTGGGCGGGGTGGATCCTGAATTTATTTCTCCGTATTCTACCTTTATTTCGTACGAACTTTCATGTAGCTTGTTTTAGATCTTTTAGAGTTAGCATTAGTATATATTTTTCTCGGGACTCAGAATTATTATCTCGTACAAGTTCACTTTGCTGCACTGGGTCGTTGCTGGCCCGGGATGGAAACCTTTATTGTTTATTTTGTGGTAGTCTCTTTAGTATTTTGGCCCCTTTTGTTGACCCGTCACCGTATCATTTACGTACTTATACCTCTTAAAAGGGTCCTTGCCTATACCGTCCCACCTAGTTCTTTTACTTATTTCGTTATTTATTTATTTATTTATTTATTTACTTCTTTCTTTCTTTCTTTATTTTATTCTAGCCTAACAATAGCCTGACACCTAGGTCGTAGAATTTAATTTACTTTACTTTTTTCTTTACACTTATTTGCTTTTCTTCACTATCAGTATTTTTTCTTTCCTATATATTTCTACCCCCATTGTTCTACCTACCGTTCCGACTTCCTCCCCCTCCCCCTCCCCCGTATCTTCTTTGACCTCATGCCCAGCTGTAGCTGGCACTACCAACGCTTGATTGGGTCTACTCCACCCCCTCCCCTCTTTCTCCTACTGGCAGGTTTAGCCACCATCTCCCTTACTAATTTGCAACCACAGAATTACTACTGATTTTTGACAATCACTTTGACCATATATGGAATTACCCCTTGAGAAGATCGGCTATTTAAATACCAGGATAAATTTTCATTTAGTCCAGAATTAGCCGTCGAAACGGCTTGAGCTCAGCTGTCGGGGTCTTACTGGTTCCTATTACACACTCTACTACCTCAAGTATTGAGTACTTTGGTGCGTTATGGTCCACCTGGTTCCTTACCACATTTCCTTCGTTATATATATATATATATATATATATGAAAAGTGTAAGTTTCTACACAAAACGAAGGTTATAGAGAAAATTGAGGTTGGTAATGGCACATGGAATATATAAGAGACAGAATACTTTTTTGTGAAAAAAACATAATTTTATAAGGTAAGGTAAGAATAAACCCTTTATTCTTTCCTTACCTTATAAAATTATATGTTTTTTCACAAAAAAGTATTCTGTCTCTCATATATTCCATGTGCCATTACCAACCTCAATTTTCTCTCTCTCTATATATATATATATATATATATATATATACATACATACATACATACTTACATACATACATACATCCATACGTACATACATAATGATTTCTTCATTTTCTCAGATGATAGACGTCTCAATTTCATCTCAATTCCTCCAGTAAATTTGCAACTTCACTTGTGTAGAGATGCGAATGTACAAGGTCTCTGGCAAAAGTAACTGACGAATATTTTTGTTTGTACTGGCCTTGTTGTATTAGGATGTGGAAGTTTAAGCTGATTAACAGTCATATTGCGTTTTAACCATGAGGTTGTCTTACATATCTTGCCACAAATTTGACAAGTTGTAACATCTGGAGATGCAGGGAGATTTGTAACAAAATGTGGTTGTCATTATCTATTTACTGGTGTATATATGGTATAATAACCAGGGTTTGAAGACGACACGGTGACAGAAATTAAAATTATAGCATTCATTATTTCCAATCCCAAATCAATTCACCTTTTCCTAGTGCCAATTTTAGCTCTGCTTTAGCACTTTTCATTTTATTCAATAAATGATACACTTTTATAATTTTCCTTCTCCTTGTATTACGAACAATAGCTTTCTTTTCACATTGATTTGTATATAACCCAGCCATTTTACACTTTCCTTAATACAATCTTTGTAGCTTTTCTTAGGTTTATGCTGTTGTCAGTTTCCTTGCTCAAGCTCATCAAAAAGATTTCCATTGGAGGCTTTGCGGCATTAGTGCAAGCATGATGCGATACCCTGACCATTTGACTCTTAATAACAAATAAAACGGATTCTAGAACACTCCGATCTTTATAAAACTCTTGTATAAGGTTTCACACTTCTCCATTTAGATATCTAGGATATAGCGGAGATCTTAAAATGTTCAAGTAGTCGAGACTTCATGCACATACAACTACGCTGTAGGCAAACATGTCTCATACACAATTATTTTTTTCATCAATATTATGGTTATGTCTAACCACACCCTTTTCAATACTCTTCCAAAAGCAGTGTTTGGCTTTCCAAATACAAAGAAAACATACACCCCTACCAACCCAGTCCCATTCACATATATATTTGGCACAAAATAAGATGTTAGTGATGATGGAGAGTACATCATATTGGCCTTATTCAAACTTACAGTGAGCTCTAAAACAGCATATGTTTCTGAAAATTCATTCATCCTTTACCGATTTTCTTCTTCCGAGTGTGCAACACAGTCCGCATCGCCACTATACAAACATTCTCTAATTAACACATTAAATATCAATGTGTGTGTGTGTGTGTGCGTGTGTGTATGCGCGTGGGCGCGTGCGCGTGTGTATCAAATGGGTTTCCAGAGAATTTCCTTCTTTGAAATATCATTCCCGAGGTGTTGAACTGCCCATGGCTTTAGCAGAGGCTCTTTCTCAATATGCCATGACTTGCGGAGTAGACTTCTTGACTACATACCTATGCTTGCAACTATAATGTTAATTTTATTTCAAATTTCATGGAACATACACATTCGTAACATATTTTCTGCAAATACATTTTAACTCCCCCTTCTCTCTCTCACTCGCTTTTTTATCTCTATCTGTATCTATCTATCTATATATATATATATCTCACTCTCGCTCTATGTATCTCTTTCTCTGTATTTCTCTCTCTCTTTCTCTTACTACTCTCTCTCATTCCCAGAGACGCACACACTATACCCGCATCTTTACCATCCCTTCATATGAAGCTTTGTGCCTCTTCCTCTCTCTCTCCCTGTCACACACACACACAAACACAATCACACATACACACACATTATCTCTCTCTCTCTCTCTCTCTCTCTCTCTCTCTCTCTCTCTCTCTCTCTCTCCTACTATCCCCTATCCAGAAATACATATCACATATCTCTCTATGTTTCTGTCTTACACACACATACACACATGTTATTACATACACAAACACACCCTGTCTCTTTATCTATGTCTTTAACTACATATGTATCTGCCACTCATTCACACACAAACACACATATACACTAACCACATTCCATAAAACAAAACAAAAACAAGTGATTTGAAGGGAAGGGGGAAGTCGATTAAATCGACGCTATTGCATTACTGGTACTTTATTTATCGACTCGGTAAGGATGCCAGGAGAAGCTAACCTCGACGGGATTTGAACTCCGAACATATAGGGACACCACTCTGTGCTGGGAAGCATGATGTCCGACGGTCTACCGTTACTGCCAAGTGATTTAAAATAATTGTTTCTACATTTGGCACAAGGCCAGCAATTATCCCAGTGCATGACTGGTACTTTATTTTATCGACCTCGTAAGGATGAAAGGCTAAGTTAACCTCAGCGGGATTTGAAATTAGTCCGTAAAGGGACGTAACAAGTGATTTAAAATAATGCAAATTTGCTGCTACCACTAACACTATCACCGCACTCCTATCACCACTATGTCTTACTTTCTCGCACAAACATTCTTACGTTCCACTTTTTTTAGCGTAATAGACTTTGTACGCAAGAGATACTAAAAGTCAAAAGTATTTCTCCAAGCTAGTAGGCTAATTAAGCCGTTCCTTTTGTCAGTTTTCTTGGCATTAAGCCACGGATAGTACATGGCGCATCCCTGGACAGCACACCATTCCATCGCAAGTTGAAACCTGCAAGTACTGCAGGTACTATAATGGAGCAACATGAAAATGCAAGTACTGCATTTCCAGGTGGCTATAATGGAGTAACGTGAAATGAAGTGTTTTACACGAAGTGACAAAACAATTCCTCGTCCTAGACATTACGAACGTAAGTCCAATGACCTCACCTCAAGGCCACATGTACACCAACATTAATATAAAAATATTTTCATTTTTGTCCTATACATCATGTTTTATTTTCTTTATCGATTATTTTTTATTATGTTTTCGTCTCAAATTATTATATCATTTACGCTACTATCTATGTTGCGAATCAATGTTTCTCTTATCCATACACATGAAATCTGTACAAGGCGATTGTCAATGCTTATTTTCATTTAGTACACACAATCAGTACAAGGAAGGTGAACGAAGCAACTAAGAGTTCCATCACAGAAGTCCTAAAATTAACATTATATTAATATATATATATATATATTTATATATATATATTTATATATATATATATATATATATATATATATATATATATATATATTTCGTCCAGTAGATAGTATTGGGAATTGGAAAAACCAATGGAAACGTTGATTCCTCGGGCCGATTTTATGTGGTATGGGATTTGAAGAGATCTCGGATCTTTTCAATCGACTGTCGATATATATATACACATATATACATACAGTTAGCTCAAATGTATGTCTCCACCCCTGTTATTATGGAGCAAGTTCTGTGGAGTACATTATTGAAATAATATCGAAGGCCTATATTTATCTACCTTTGTACCGATCTAATTTCCTATTATAATTTACTTTCGACTTCATTGGTTGACTGCTTTGTTGGGCGAGGAAAGTGTTTCTGATTTTAGATTTTCCGCCAATTTCACCCTAGCAGCTTTCCCCTGTCCTAGTGATATAGCATTCATTGTAGCTACTCAAGTAAAATACAAAGGAATGAAATGCGTGAGCTTTGCCTCACTGTGTAGACGACATTGATTTTTTGTTTTCTTGGATTATCGCGCTGGAGAGATCATTATAACATAATTGATACTTAAAAGTTTCTAATAATTCTATTCGAAACAGTATGATCTAGGCGTTTGAAATCTAAGTCTTTCAACGTTTTCTTTGTTAAATAGTTAATTTTCTGAGAATTCTTTGATTTATTATCCGCCTCATGGGAATTGCTCCTCCATGACTGTATCGTTTTGTGTTAGTACTGACACAATTCTTTCCACATTGAGAAAGTAATATGGATGACATGATCGAAATAATAGTGAAAGCTTCAATGCATCAAGCATGGTATCGATCTAAAATCTTCTTTTATATATATATAAGGCGTATATTTCATAGAAGATCAGTTTGAGATCTTTATCTATACGACCGACTTCAATCGAATCTTCAGAAATGATGAGCAGATCGATACCAGCGTCAAATTAATCGTATATGACTACGAGCTGACAATCTGCGAAACACAGGCTGTGGATTGGGTGAGAATACGTTGTCTTTCACTTAATGCTGCTTTGCCGACAATTTGAAACCTATTGATGTCCTGGAGAGAGCACAATTTCAACTGGAATAATCCAGTCGACCTAACTGCATTCATTCCTCATCCTGGCCACCATCTAAAATATAACACAAAACAAAAAGAAAAACAACATAATGCATATAATTTCAAAAGCAGAAAATAACTATGAATAACAGAAGATTGGTATGAATAATAGGTTAGAAAATCGGGTAAAATACCCCTATACAGATAAGATAAGGCAATTAAAAAAATTGTCATTTAGTTACGATACTATGAACATATTCTGTATACTATTATTTTTGTTTTTAGATTTTAGATTACAGGAAACTATTCTGTTTGTACTATGTTTAATATATGTATATGTGTTAGTGTTAGCGCACGCACGCGTGTGTCTGTGTGTGTGTGTGTGTGTGTGTGTGTGTGTGTGTGTGTGTGTGTGTGTGTGTGTGTGTGCGTGTGTATGTGTGTATGTATGTGTGCGTGAGTGTGTGTTTGTGTGTGTATGTATATTTATATATATATATATATATATATATATATATATATTATGAAGAGAGAAGAAACATTTAGATATAATTAGTAATAAAATGTATCATACCTAAACTGCTCCTAGATTCCTCGACTACGTAGTTTCGTGGCATAAATAAAAACAATACATCATAAAGATATAGAGTCCTTGCGAGGTCTGCCGACTTATCAAGAGGATACCTCATTTTACTAGTCTCAAGAACGCGTCTACACGACGTGAGAAAGAATCCCAAAAGGCGGAGGGGGAGATAGTCACGCGATATAACGGTCGAGAAACAGAGCTAAGCCTCTTATAACCCCGAAGAAAATACCACGGAGGCGGAGGGGGCATGTATATCGAAGCGGTAGAAGAGGTGGTGAAGGGGGCGAGAAGTATGAGTAATGGAAGCTTTCCAGCAGTCACCACACTTCAAAGATTACTCGACCAGAGGGAGTTATTAACAATATATTTAGAAACACACAGATACATGCGGACCGGATTGGTCTGTCCCAGTCATTCATTGAGCAACATCGGTGAGGTTGGCACCCTTAACTCACGGTTGGGTGTGGATGCATTCATGTATATGTGTGTGTCCGCATGTATCTGTGTGTTTCTAAATATATTGTTAATAACTCCCTCTGGTCGAGTAATCTTTGAAGCGTGGTGACTGCTGGAAAGCTGCCATTACCCATACTTCTCGGCTCCTTCACCACCTCTTCTACGGCTTCGATATAAATGCCCCCTCCGCCTCCGTGTTATTTTCTTCGGGGTTATAAGAGGCTTAGCTCTGTTTCTCGACCGTTATATCGCGTGACTATCTCCCCCTCCGCCTTTTGGGATTATTTCTCACGTTGTGTAGACGCGTTCTTGAGGCTAGTAAAATGAGGTATCCTCGTGATAAGTCGGCAGACCTCGCAAGGACTCTATATCTTTACGATGTATTGTTTTTGTTTATGCCACGAAACTACGTAGTCGAGGAATCTAGGAGCAGTTTAGGTATGATACATTTTATTACTAATTATATCTAAATGTTTCTTCTCTCTTCATAATGTATTTTTAACTCTGATACTGGTTCAGTCTAGTTCAACCGGATTGGTCTGTCCCAGTCATTCATTGAGCAACATCGGTGAGGTTGGCACCCTTAAATCACGGTTGGGTGTGGATGCATTCACGTATATGTGTGTGTCCGCATGTATCTGTGTGTTTCTAAATATATTATATATATATATATAAAAGTGTAAAGGAAGTGCTCAGGTGCAGAAATGCTACAAAGATAACTTATAAAATAAGTTGAAGACCCTTAAAAGGCAGAAAAAGAATTTGCCAATGACGGCTAAAGGGTATCTGGAAGATATGGGTTCATTTTCTCATAGTAGTCGTTAGCAAATTTTTTTCTGTCTTTTAAGGGTCTTCACCCTATTTTATAAACCATCTTTATAGCATTTCTGCGCCTCAGCACTTTCTTTATACTTATATATAAATATATATTCTCAAAGCTTCAAAAGCCGGAAATTCGGCTTCTTACATATATGTATATGCGCATCAACACTTTCCTAAAATTCAATCATTTACGAGCCCAGATGTATATATTTTATTATATGATAAAAATGCAGAAAAATGTTTGTGGCCGCTTTGCAAACAGATTTCAAATTCTTTGTTTTCAACTAAGATAAATAGCTGTCTAAATGTATTAGTATGCGTATAAATTGAAGTGATTTTATTTAACACTGAAAACAAATACGTTAGGGTTTTTATTCAATGCTGGAACGGTGTATTACAAATCCATATGGATGCAAATAAATAAACGCTGAATATTTGTAGGTGTGTGTATATATATATATGTATGAATATTGATGTGTATGTGAGCAATATAAACAAATTGCTTTTCTATACAATTACAGACATGCCAACCACTAAAACCCAACGGGGATTGCCATGAAAACAGTACACCAAAACGGAGAGCAATGTGGCAAAATGTGGAGATTTCACATAATGAAAGATATACCCATTTCACAAGAGAATGCATCGTTCATCCACTCTAAATTGTGTGGGAGATCTCCCCATCTGACGAGGAGAGTTGACATGTCTGCTGTTATGTTTTATAGCGATGACTTTGAAATTAATATTCCCAAGGTTCTGCTTATATGGATGATATCCAATTAGTAGCGACCACAGGGACAAAATTAGAAACATTTATACGTAGCTTGCATGGTGTATTCAGCGCAATACTATTTCCATATCATAGCCAGGAAATATTTCATTAGATAGACAATACATGAGTAAATCTACGATCTCCGCTGTGTTACTGTAGTAACATCTATATTTTGGTGTCGTGAGCACTTAAAAATGATAAAACAGAAGTATAAATAATTAGAAAGATAAAACACAAATCTATAGGGACAAATACTGTTCGAACATGTGGACCCGAACTTAAGCAGCCTTCGGGCAAATTCGTATTAGCTGTTCGGCCAGATATATTCGCCTTTGATTGATGACAAATAATTTTGATGAAGACTTCTCTGCTATTATCTGTCTAGCTGTAGCTAATTAAATGAAGAAGCGTAATAAATCTATAAAAAAAAATGATTTACACAATACTTCTAGTTGTTTCTTCAAACGCCATAAATGCCATCGAGACAAAGCTGAAATAAATTCTGGACGAATCTTAGCACAAATTTATGCCAAACAACTGCTGCTAATGCTGATTAATCCTAGAGACTCATTACGTGATTGAAATTTTCTTCGTCGAAACTATATGTCTGTTATCTCGCATGAATGGAAACATTTCATACCAATTTCATCAGATTGTAGCGTACGTGTGATTTAAATGCGCATATACACAACCATAGATTTACACATATATACACTCAATTGATAAGTGCATCATCTTAATTATTTGCGTTTTGTGAGTTACCGATATGTACCAGCTTTTAGTTTTCCACTTTCGTACATGCAAAAAACTTAACATTGTATTCACCCGGCATCAGCCATATATTTGTTATTCAAACATACAGATGCCTTAAAATTCCTTTATTTAAAAAAGTGCAATAAATTGTTTTACATCAATTTTTGTACATTTATATTTTAAAATCTTCAAATACAGGACGGGGAATGTATATATAAAAGAAATCTAATGCTTTTAATCAAATGCCTTGCCTCAGCGTAGATTCAATCTTACTGATTCTTTTTTATTGTATTGTTATAAAAATAAAAGGAAGCAAGTGGCAGGTTGTGTAGAAGGATTTCCTAATGCTCTCTTGATCATTGACTCTAACGCATCTCATGTTGTGGAATTGAATCTCGCTGAATTTGAACTTATCTTTATTATTGAAAAAAAAGATTGTTTTCACTAAATATATATTCATCCCTGTGTATCTGGGTTATTTTTTTTTTTCAAATATACTAAAAGCCAGTTAAAACAGGGCCATAATCGAAAATATATTTCTAAATGTTCCGTATATATGTATGCCTCTTCATCTTTCTCACAATGCATTTTTCTTTGCCTACTCGTCATCACATTATTACACCGTCCTAAAAACAAACTTTCTTTATATGTAGCCCTCAAATTCTATATTATGTGCACATAATTTAATTCTAAGTCATCAACAGAATTAAATAAGGTATTGTACTATTCATATGGAGGATGTATTTCTACCACGGCTGATTATATATCGGATTACTTAAAACACTCTCGACAAAATACTATTTCTAACATAAATGTGGAAGAGAACATTTAGAAAATTGACAGTAAATATATAGCTGCATTTCAACCTGGGCAACAATGATTAAACTGATACATACATATATACATAGTACATACATACATGCATGCATACATACATACATACATACATACATACATACATACATACATACATACATACATACATACATACATACATACATACATACATACATAGAAGCATGTACAGTAGTGGAAATTAACTGCACAGCAGATGCCAATATGATATCAAAGATTAGCGAAAAGGAGAATATTTATGCAGAACTGATGAGAAATCTACAGATACTCCACCCTGATTATACCTTCAGAATTATGCCTGTGATTATTGGGGCACTGGGGTATGTTAGTAACTGCCTCAATACAAATCATGAGAAGCTAGGCCTCACGGAAACAGAAAGAACACAACTAGTTAGGAAATTACAAGTACAATCCATTAATGGAACAGTAAAAATATGTAAAACATTCCAAAAATGTTGCATCTAATAACTGCATATACACATGTACAGATACAAAGCACATACCCATGCACACATACAACTTAAAACATACACATTCACACATACAATAACATCCATATCTACACATGCATGCATACATAATCTACCTAGTTGATGTTGTATAAATTCCAATGAGAGAGTATTGTGTCTATGTTAGAAGCCGACTCTCTCTCTATTGGTAAACATTTGTGAAATTATAAAACCAGAACATACATACATAGACAGTCAACGCGATCGGTCGCATATTTTGGCGTGGAAGACTATTTATTAAATTTAAGATGAATACTATCTCCGACAGTAATTCCACAACTACAGTCATGTTGAATAATTGGTTATTCTTCTAACTATCCCTTCTGAAGTCAGCTATTATTCGAATTCGTAGAGATATCCGACAAAATACAAAATTCATTTTACAAGGATTTGCTACAAACAGCATAACTGAACGCAACATCAACAAAAAAATTAAGGAAGTACCGAAGACAAATAAGAACGAAGGTAATCAAACTTTATTCAGTTGTAGCTACAGAAAAAACCGAAATTATAAATCGTATTTCTCTTGGAGTTGTGAACTTAATAATGATTTATTTAATTGTTATGTAATGGCAAAAAACAATCCCTCCATTGGCTATATGAATAGAATGAAGCTACACTGGGACGAAATGCACCCATAGCTAAATTATTTCACAGCGAAACAATTACGCCAACAAACGACGTTTGTTGAACGTAAAAAATAAGATAAATATGATTAATTGTAAGTGCCCCACAACAAACATGTTATCAACAACACGTGCTACAGGTCGCAATGCTGCTAGACTTCCTAGCAATCAGGTCGAACAGCGTCTTGAAACAACTATGCCTGTAAGAAACTTTACACCACCTGTAGCATCTAAGTCTCCCTCGAATGCTGGGGAAAACACTATCGATAATAATAATAATCTAAAAATTTGACACCACGTGTACCATCCATCTACCTCGACTATTGTGGAAAATACTATCGATAATGATAATCAAAAGTATAAAGAATTGAAAATGTCCCGCAACGAAATCTTCCAGAGAGAAATTAACTCATGTATAAATATCTCTCTTGCTGAATGTTTTAAATCGACAATGTTGAATAAAAAACAAATAATGAAATATTACGTGTTATTGGCGAAATAGGGGATGAATATTTACGACGGATAAAAACCCCAACATTTTGGCAAATCAACGCCTGTTTATATGCCTTAGCAAAGACAGTGAAGCATTATCTTGGTGATAGCAGAGATAACAAGAACAAAACACCACCAAAAATACCATCATATATAACTAAAATAGAAAAAAAGATTGCTGACCTACGAACACACATAGGATATGTGACAACGCTCCATACATGCAAACAAATACAAAAAACCTCACTCCTCACCAACAAAGAGTGAAAAACAAAATAGAGACGATGTTTGGTAACAGTAGAACCAGAACTCTCCAATATAAGCTGATCATCCTCAAACAAGAATTGAGAGCTGTTAGCGAAAAACGCCGATACCTGAAGAAGGTAGATGAGAGAACATTGTTTAATAAAGGATTCAGACGAAACCAAACATCAGTCTATAGAGATATGAAGGGCAAAATAATAAGTGTCATTGAGGCCCCATCCCAGAAAGACATACGTTCCTTTTGGAGCAAAATATGGGGTGAAAAGAAGAATTTCAACCAAGATGCAGTGTGGCTAAGAGAAATCCGAAAGAACTATTGCTCCTAAACTACAACAAAAACATACGAAATAAGTGAGGGTACCCTTGTTTCTGTGATAGGAAAACTCCAAGATAAGAAAACAACAGGAAGAGACATGATTGTCGGCTACTGGTACAAAAAAGCTGATATTCTGTCGGAAGTATCTTACTGACCTCTACCAACAAGTTCTTAAGGGAGATACACTTATACCAGAATGGTTGACATTAGCACAAACATTACTGGTCTCCAAGAACACAGACACCCACTTGGCAAAAAAAACGACCCATTGTATGCCAGAACCTAATGTATAAGATGTATACAGCCTGCCTGAACCTATTCCTCCAAAATCACTGTGAAAATAATATCATCACAGATGAATAAGCAGCTGGAAAGAAAGGGGTTTGGGGATGTGCTGAACAACTCCTAATCAACAAAACTGCGATGTCGGAGGTGCGACAACTTAGGAGGAATATGACTAAAGTCTGGCTGGACTACAGGAAAGCTTTCGATTATATTCCCCACTCTTGGATGATAGAAGCCCTCCAACTTGCTAAATTTCCAGACATTATTGTCAGAGTCATAGAGAGGCTGTCTTGTTCTTGTGCTACTATCCTAAGGTTAAAGACAGAGAGGGAGGACTCTATTTTCACTGATAAAATAAAATAAAATATTGCAAGGGTATATTTCAGGGGGACAGTCTCTCTGTGATAGTATTTATCTTGTCATTAAACCCCTTGTCCTTTCTGCTCAGGAAATGTGAGGGGTACATCATTGGCTTACAGGAGATCAAAAATACGAACATAACCCATAGCTTCTTTGAGGAGGATCTGAAACTCTATGCCAAGAATATGGATGGGATGAAGAAAAATCTTGACCTGGTTACAACGTTCTCAATGGATATAGGAATAGAGTTTGGCCAAGATAAATGCTCATACATGACTGAAAAGCGGGGAAAAACAACAACCCAATCTAGCAACATTGTCATCAATTACCTAACTGTTTCACCGATATCTGACGAGGACTGCTACAGATACCTGGGGATAGATGAGAACATATCCTATAATGGTATCTGAAATAAAGAACGCGTAACCAGGGAATACTACACCTGATTAGGAAAGATCTGTTCATCGGAACTCTCTGCGCAAAACAGAACAGTGGCTCACAATGTGTTTGCTTTGCCTGTCCTAACACCAACGTTTAGAATACTCAATTGGACGATAGACGAAATCCGAGCAGTTGATGTTGGAACTAGAAAAATACTAAACAACACCGGAAACTTCCACATCAACATTGACATAGACCGCCTTTACTTGAAACGTAAGCAGGGAGACAGAGGCCTAACATCAGTCCAGACAACATTTGAATGTCGCATCATATCTCTCAGACAACATCTACGAACCTCGAAGCGTAGGATACCGTTTCTCGAGCAAGTATATCTGCATGAAACAGATAAGATCGTGAGAGTTGGGAGGGAACTCCTCGAGGGATATTCCCTGTGTGATAATCAAAAACTCATACCCCGGGATGTCACTCAGCAGTATCGCAGTGAATCCATGAATGAAAAACTGCATGCTTATCAGCAACAATCATGCATCGAAATGTTGCCAGGAAGCTCCAGAGTGAGACTAATATAGATAAGGAAAGTAGTCTATCTTGGACCAAAAACCCCTATATTGGCTCCCACTTTGAAGGATACGCTTATGCAATCCCAGAACAGGAGATTAACACGAAATACCTGATTCACAAAAGAGATAGGGATGCAGGCAAAACACCTATATGTGATAGCAAGTGCAGACTCTGCAGAACTACCATCGATGATATCACCCATGTCATCAGCAGCTGTCCAAAGATGTCATCGCGGTACTATCTACTTATGAGGCATGACGTAGTGGCCAACACACCTTACAATGCAGTTCGTAAAAAAGATAGCCCCGATTTTAAACACATTAAAAGCTATAGCAATATGGAAGACATCCATGTACATAATATGAAAGAGTACTGGTGGAATGTTCCAGTAAAAACCCCAATAAAATGCAGGCACAACAGACCAGATATTATGATATATGACAGGGAGAAGAAAGCATTCACAGCAGTGGAAATTAGCTGCCCATCAGATGCTACTATAATATCAAAGATTAGGGAAAAGGAGAATATTTATGCAGAACTGATGAGAAATTTGCAGATACTCCATCCTGATTATACCTTCAGATTTATGCCTGTGATTATTGGGGCACTGGGATATGTTAGTAACTGCCTCAATACAAATCTTGAGAAGCTAGGCTTCACAGGAACAGAAAGATCACAACTAGTTAGGAAATTGCAAGTACAATCCATTAATGGAACAGTAAAATTATGTAAAACATTCCAAAAATATTGCATCCATTAACTGCATATACACATGTACAGATGCAAAGCATATACACATGCACACATCCAACTCAAAACATTCACATCCACACATACAATAACATCCATATCTACACATGCATGCATACATACCTATCTAACTAGTTGATGTTGTGTAAATTCCAAGGAGAGAGTCTTGTGTCTATGTTAGGAACCGACTCTCTCTCTCTTGATAAAACTTTGTGAAATAATAAAACCTGAAGAACATACATACATACATATAAGGTCGTTGTACGATTTGATCATACAGATCACTAATGACATGGAAACAGAATCTATTACATATCCCTATGTTTCGGTCATCTCCAGGTATGCTGCACGTCACAATAAGCTAATACACTTCACTTTCTTCTTCTTCTTCTTCTTCTTCTTCTTCTTCTTCTTCTTCTTCTTCTTCTTCTTCTTGTCATTATTATTATTATTATTATTTATTATTATATCAGGAAAAAAGAAAAAAAAGAAACCGAAAAGGAAAACATTCTCTTCCTTCCCCCTCCAAAAACAAAATACAGTGGGAAACAAATAAACTATCAAACAACATTTAGGACAGATATGCCACCATCCACACCAGCATCACCAACCCCATCACCCCAGACACCAACACCACCATCACCTACACCACAAAAGTCACCAAAAAGCGAAACAGAAACAAACCCACAAGAAACGCAAACAAAACAAAATAACCAAAACCATACACACTACACAGCATTAAATTTGAACAGCAAGCAATTATTAAACTACATCGAACGCAGCACCAGCATCACAGAAAAAGACTACAGAACAACTCAAAAGTTCACACCACCTCCACACATACAAATCACTCGCATCACACAGAAAACGTACATGACACAAAAACAAAAAAATCCCCAAAGACATCGGAGACTTCCGAGAAGCACACTCCAGGAGGATTTATAAGGACATCCTTCCTGAGGAGGCCACAAGCAGTGAAAAGGATGGAGAAACCGTCCTTCCTCTACGAGAAGTAAGGTAAGTGGTCTTTCCCATCTGTTCCACTCCATTTCAACATGACCTCACTCAAAATAGGCAGCACAAATGCGTGTGGCTTGGGGTCGTCATGGAAGCAGGGCCACCTGCTCAACGACCTCAGATCACTAAACATAGATGTAGTGGCCATCAGCGAGACCAGAATCTCCGAAGCCCGGGCCTTAGCACCGATCGCCGGCGGCTACAATGGGTACGCATCGCCCAGCCGTCCGGGATCGGGGGGGGGGGTATGTTGCTGTGCTTTTTCGGAGAGGTTTGGATCTCGCCATACGGGCCATCTTCCTGGACCCAGAAGGTAAGTTAGTGGTGCTGGACGTGACCAGCTGAGACGGGCAATCTTTCAGGCGAGAGGCCGTCTATGCCCCGACAGGAGCAGGGCGGCCTGATTTCTTCCGGCGTCTGGAGATCTTTCTTGGAACGTCCCGCTCTTTAGTGTTAGTGGGCGACTGGAACGGGATCTTAGATGCACGCTGTGACTGTGTGGGGTTAGTGGATAGGGGGAGAGGGTGCAAGAGTCTCACCAACTTGCTCAGGCGTTTTGAACTGTCTAACATTTACGGATTGGATTTCCAGAATGTACCAATGTGGACTTGGACAAATCGCATAGGGTCATCCAGATCATATCTAGATAGAGTATTTTGTAGGGAAATAGATAGGTCTAGCATAGGCTGACCACAATTCAAGATAGTCAACTACACGGACCACACATTCGTGATCTGTGTGTTTGACTTAGATAGACTTCATAGACGATGACCCGGCTACTGGAAGCTAAACGCGTCCTTACCAGCGTGCAAGGCCTACAAAGACCGGATTAGCTAACTAGTTAAGCGGGCTTGACGGGGGCCATCGTCAACAACAAGTGGTGGTTTGCTCTGAAAAGAGCAATTAGAATAGAGTCCATCAGGTTTAGTAAGGCTTTAGCAATAGAGAAAAATAGAGCAGAGGGAGAATTAGTTAGGAAATTAGACGAGGCGCTTAGCAAAGGCATCGCGGCCGACGTTCGTGCGGCAAAATTAGCCTTTGACCAATTCTTCAATGCAAAGCACGAAGGCTGCGTTGTTAGAGCTAGGGCGTGTGATCTCAGACACGAGGGGACGAAAGCCGTTCAATGGGCCCGAGTGGCGGAGGCGCGTCGTGGCAACAAAGCCACGATCTGGTCTTTGGTGAACCACAACGGGCACATGCTAATCGATCCCGGGCCAATGTGTGAAGCTTTTCAGCGGATACCTCACTCAACGTGTTCGGGGGAAGCGGCGGGCCGGATCGAGGGATGCACTTTAGTGTCTACCTCGACGGACTGCCGCGGCTCTCGGCCACTGAGGCGGAGTGTTGCAAAAAGTCGATAACAGACGCTGAAGTACGGGAGGCAATGACTGGCTGCACACGGGGTAAATCGCCTGGTTTGGATGGTCTGCCCTATGAACTTTACGTACAAATGCCAGATTGTGCGGAGGCCTCTTGGCGGACGTCTACTCCAACTGGCAACAGAAGGGGAGAATTCCCAGCTTTGTGAGCCGAGGAGCGGTGGCGCTGCTGAGAAAGGATCCGAACAAGGGGGATAACATAGATCATTTTAGGCCCATAACTCTGCTAAACACAGAGTTCAAGATGTTGGCCAAGGTGCTAGCAATGAGGTTGACTCTTGTCGTTGGTGGTCTGGCGAGTGAGGCGCAGACATGCGCCATTCCCGACAGATCCATCCACGACAACCTCCAGCTCATGCGATACATCGTAGAGAGGGTAGCTAGGGAACCTGGCACGGGTGGGTCCTTGATCAATTTAGATCAGTCGAAAGATTTCGATAGGATCGACCATCGTTACCTAGCGGCAGTCCTGAGGGCGGCTGGCTTTGGACCCGTCTTCAGAGGCTGGATCGCTGCTATACACAGCGACATCTGCTCTGTGGTGAGAGTGAACGGTGACCTTTCGGAACCGTTCAACATCAAGCGCTCGGTCCGCCAAGGATGTCCCCTCTCGTCCCTCTTGTACGTATTGACTCTCGAGCCATTACTGCACAAACTGGAGACGTTGAGGGGGTCCCGCGCGAACTAGGATGCGGAAGATCCGTGTCAGCATATGCGGACGATGTCACCGTAGTTGTGTCGAACACCAAACACATCGAGGCGATCGGTACTACCCTAAGAGAATACGAACCGGTGACAGGAGCAATGATCAACCAGGAAAAGTCAGTGGGCCTGCAGCTCGGCGCCTGGAGAGGCAGGTCCATGCTATCCAACAGCGTCGTCGGACGCTAGACGGACGGACCGGTTAAATTGCTAGGGATCTGTTTCGGTGCGGACCTCCAGACGGACAAAAACTGGAACGAGGTGGCTACGACATTTCCACCTCTTCCTCGACGGTGATCAGGTGTTGTCGCCGTTTGCTAGACACGTCTTTCCCCAGCTCGTCTCCTTGACGGAGCTGCAGTCCTGGGTCAAGCGAAGACCGAGAGGGAGCGCTTGGAGACTGGAATGTATTCAGGCGCTCACAGCCCTCGACCAATCGGGCAATGTGATCGGTGGAAACTCCACCTTGGCGTTCTATAGGGTATTTGTGGAGGGGAAGAGCGAACGTACTTGGAGAAACTCTAGGCGTCGACGAAAATCAACTAGCCAATCTCTTCGGAAGGACTTTCGGGCCGGGGCCTATGGACAACTTCCAGAAATCCCTGGTCTGTCAGTGCTACCGAGGAGCTTTGCCAGTTCGGGATAAACTCTACAGACATGGAGGTGCCGTCAGCCAGGCATGTCCGAGATGCCGGCATTGCTGATGTCCGAGCATTGCTGACTTGTGGGTTTATGTCGAACACCTGCTGTCACGTGTAGGACGGAACCAGCTATCAGCTGAGTCCATCTTGAGGATTGGCCCGCCCTCCTCCTTTAGCCGGGAAGGCAGGCAGTTTTTATCTGTCTGGTGGCCATGGCGAAAGAGATAGTATGCTGCACACGTTTGAAAGGGCTGAAGACGAGCACTTACCTCTTCGGTGATGCCCTGATTAACTTTTTCAAATTTCATTTGAAAAGGAAAATCAGGGTAGAGGGGGGGGGGAAGTGCTCTCTTCCCAGCATTTTGTTGAAAGATGGGTGAGAGAAGCAAGTATGGCCCGAGTGAATGTGCCTACTCTGAGTATGTGTCTTTAAATTAAGGCTGGAAAACTGGAAGAGGGCACTTGCCCTGGTTGTCGGGGTAACTGTGGCCTTTTAATGGGCTTTCTCCACAAATGTCCCTCGGAAGTCTCCCCCCTATTGTGGAATTGTTTCATTGTTCTATTATTACATCCTCTGTTTCTTGTTTTTTACACGCAGAAATGCCCATTTGTACCGTCCTGTATTGTCCTGTACTGTCCTTAATGTCTACTTTATGTAAACCCTTGTGGTTAATAAAGAAATCATTATTATTATTATTATAAAGTTAACCTCGGCGGGATTTGAACTCCCTGTATGATCTGAGTTCAAATCCCGCCGAGGTTAACTTTGCCTTTCATCCTTCCGGGGTCGATAGAATAAAGTACCAGTAATACTTTGGCTAATTGCTGGCCTTGTGCCAAACGTAGAAACAATTATTATTATTATTATTATAAAGAGATAGTATGGTGGACACGTTTGAAAGGGCTGAAGACGAGCACTTACCTCTTCGGTGATGCCCTGATTGACTTTTTCAAATTTCATTTGAAAAGGAAAATCAGAGTAGAGAGCGAAGTGCTCTCTTCCCAGCATTTTGTTGAAAGATGGGTGAGAGAAGCAAGAATGGCCCCAGTGAATGGGCCTACTCTGAGTATGTATCTGTAAATTAAAGGTGGAAAACTGGGAGAGGGACCTTGCCTTGGTGGTCAGGGTCACTGTGGCTTTTTACTGAGCTTTCTCCACAAATGTCCCTCCGAAGTCCCCCCCCCCCCTATTGGGGAATTTTTCATTGTTATTTTTTGATACATCCTCTGTTTTTGTTTTTTACACGCAGAAATGCCCATTTGTACCGTTCTGTATTGTCCTGCACTGTCCTTAATGTCTACTTTATGTAAACCCTTGTGGTTAATAAAGAAATCATTATTATTATTATTATTATTATTTTTGAGTCTCAGTCATTGATGTTAGTTAAGTGGAAAGTTTGTTGAAATGAATATCAAGCCACTACCTGCAGCCTCAGATATTCAGGACGTATCGGAGGGTTCTTGCTGTTCCCAGCAAGCATGGTTTTTGAAGCGTTCCAAAAAGCGTGGCGGGACCAATTTTCTTTAACCACCATCACTGGAAACTTTTAGAGATAGTACCTAGTGCGCCTATGACAATCGGGACTACTTTGACTTAATGGCAGTTCCAAATCCTTTTTACCTCCTACTTTAAGTCCTGGTATCGGTTAATTTTCTCCCTCTCCTTCTATTGCACTCTCGTGTCGAATGGGCAGGCCACATCCACAATAAAGCACGATCTTATTTCTTTGTCCAAAACCACCAGGTAAGGTATTATTATTATTATTATTATTATTATTATTATTATTATTATTATTATTATTATTATTACAGCTGCATTTATCTTGCTTTATGTCCATACGAGTTATCACCATGTCACAACCAGTGACCTCAAGAGACAACAAGGTCCGCCATGTTCAAGAAAGAACATACATACTCACACATGCATCTTTAGGTGTTTAGACTTGTGATGTACTTATATTGACAGAATCATTCCTTTGTATATGGGCAGTTTCCATTAGTACTATATTTTGTATTTCTCCTATACGCGGGATACCTGGGATTTGCGATAAGTAATCATTAGATACCATAGGTATCATTCCTAGCGCGCCTACAACCACTGGTATCGTTTTCGTTCTCAATTTCCACATTTTTCCAATTTCTATCTCCAGATCCTTATACTTGCTCAATTTTCTGAAATGTTTTAATATATACATTCTTGGAACGCTCATATCAATTAGCAGGCATACCCTCCTTTTAAAGTCCTTCAGTATATCAGGTATATTTGCATCTATTTATCGGTCTATTTGGATGCTAAAGTTCCACAAGATTGAGATGTGATCTTTTTCAAGTACGGGAGGTGGATGATGCTCCCACCAATTCTTTTGATGGAGCAGATCAAAATGCTTACACATTATCCAATGTATATATTGTGCAGCTCTGTCATGCCTGTTTAGGTATTCGGTTGGAGCTATAGGACTGCACATTGAAATGATATGATCAATGGTCTCTGGTTGTTTTTTTTACATACACGGCATAATGGGTTGCATCCATTTTTATTATGTTGCCTTGGTAATTTTTTGTTGGCAGACACTGATCTTGCGCTGATATAATTAGTCCTTCAGCCTCTGATTTCAGTCCAGAAGATGCCAACTACAGATGGGTTAAAGTTTTGTCAACATCAGAATTGTTAGCTCTTCTGGGTATTTTCCATACAGAGGCTTTTCTTGCCATTTCTTAGCCAGTTTCTGTAACAGTTCTTTCTATGCAGTTACTTTTACCTGCTTTGCTTTTTCTGTGTTTTTCATTTCAGCGGTAAATGGAACTTCTGAAATGTGTAGTCCATTACTGTATCTTTGTGCATCTTTTGTAATGGAGTATGATCTTTAGTGTTTCAAAACGAGTTTGATCATCCAATCATATGATTCCCTTAGATATGTAGATAATCCAATTGTTGCAGTTTTCAACGCACTATCTACCTGGATTAACACACGTCCTCCTTCTTTCCTAGGGAGATATATTCTATCTATATCTGCCTTAGGATGATGCATTCTGTGCATGGTTAAGAATTTTCTAATTTTTGTATCGAGTCTGTGCTTGACCAGTTGATGATATTGTAACTGTTAGTTACTACTGGTATAGCAAGCGTATTTAAGGCATCGATCCTATTCATTGCATTCAATTCCGTTTTTAAATTGCTCTTACTCTGCGGTAACATTCCTTCCTTATTCTTTACCTCATTGTCGAGTGCTTGATTCGGTAACCTTCACAATCACCTAGATATTTGTAAGTTTCCTCTTGATCAAGTTCTCTTATCACATTCCCCCGATCAAGATTAATGTCTGAACTTTTCAGCAGCTTTCCTCTGGTGAACGTTGCTTTGGCGCATTTATCTAGTCCAAACTCCATTTTAATATCATCACTGAACTGCTTCACTGCAATTGTTCATCATTTTTTGCAAATAGTTTCAGTTCATCCATGTAGTACAAGTGATAAATGGTTTTGTCAATGACTTTATATCCATGTTTTGTTTCATTGATTTTACCTAATGTTATAGAGTCCGATGCAGAATAAAAGCGGTGATAAATAGTCACCCTGAAAAATTCCGCAATTAATATTAACTTCTTCAGCTTCCAGTGATTTTATTTCACTATTCAAAAGGAGTGTCGTTTTCCATGTCTTCATACTGAATGGCAGGAACCTCCTGACAACGGGAGATATTTTGAAAATAAACATTTTTTCAATCCAACTGTGTGGCAAACTATCGAATGATTTGTTTGTCTATCCAAGCAATTGATGTTTGTGTCTATTATGACAATCTTCCAGTATCATTTTGTTAACCAAAAGCTGATCTGTACAGCCTTATGAGCTTCGTTTACACCCTTTCTCCTCATTGGGAAATAGATCATTTGTTATCAGATGATCATATTATTATTATTAGATGATTATTATTTGTATTATTGTTCTTTGAGTATCAGTCATTGATGTTAGTTAATTGGAAAGTTTGTTGAAATAAATACGTAGCCACTACCTGCAGCCTCAGATATTCAGGACGTATCGCAGGTTTCCTGCTGTCCCAGCAATCATGCCTTTTGAAGTGTTCCAAAACGCGGGGCGGGACCAATTTTCTTTAACCATTCTTGGAAACTCTTTGAGTACCAAGAGCGTATATGACAATCGGGACCACTTTGAACTCATGGCAGGTAAAAATCCTTTTTACCTCCCACTTTAACTCCTGGTATCGGTTAATGTTCTGCCTCTCCTTCTCTTGCACTCTCGTGTCGAATTGGCAGGATACATCCACAATAGGCATGATCTATTTCCCTTGTCGAAAACCACCAGGTCAGGTCTATTGTGTTCCAGTTTCTTGTCCGTCTGTATCCTAAAATCCCACAACACCTTCATCTGATCGTTTTCTATCACCGAATCTGGCTTATGCTCATACCACTTCTCAGAATGTGGTAAATTGTTTACTTTGCATAGATGCCAGTGGATCACCCTGACCATCACATCATGTCTCCAGCTCTTATAGTGATTCTGGGATAGGTGTTTACACACGAATACAATGTGAGCCACAGTCTCCACTCTTTCTCCACAGATCCTACACTGTGGGCTAGCCTCCTCCTTGTAAATATGGTGTTTCAGCCACTTCGTTTTGAGGGCCTGCTCTTGCGCAGCCATTAGCATTCCGTCTGTAGCCTTGTTAAGGTCTCCTCTTTTCAACCAGTTCCGTGTCTGTGGATATCTAAATTCACTTTTCCCAAATAAGGTACTATGAAGGGATTCTTTCTCCATGTTACTTCCTCCTTGGACATCCCCTGGTCTATTGTCCTCTCCTTCAGTACAATTCTGAGCATTGGCTCCCTACTATCAGTCACGTATTTGTGTAGGTTGTTTTTCTCCATCTTAACACAGTCTTCTATGCTGATAACACCTCTTCCATCTTCAGATCTCCTTAAGTAGAGTCTATCGACATAACTCCTCTTGTGGAACATGTTGTAGATAGTCAATAGCTTCCTAGTCTTCCTATCCATTTCTTTTTGTTCAGCAACATTCCATCTCAGAATTCCCGCACTGTACCTAATGATAGACACAGCTCGGGAATTTACTGCACTTATGGCATCCTACTGTTCAGATGTGACTTTAAAACGTTCCCTACTCTCCGAATGTATTCAGATCTTATCAATTCCTTCATTTTTTTGTTATTGATGTCATCTGCCTTCAGAACTCCTAAATATTTGTATCCCTCTTCAGTATCAATTTCCTTTATCATCTCATCTGTTGGTACCTGGATTCCGTTGCTTCTGCTCAATTTACCCCCTCTTCATCACAAGGACTCCACACTTACTAATACCAAATTGCATACATATATCATTGCTGAAAATACGGATAGTGTCAACAAGCACATCCAACTCCTTATCACTCTTCCTTAAGAGCTTAAAATCGTCCATGAAGAGGAGGTATTTGATGGTAAGCTCTCCCTTTCCCAACTTGTATCCTGCTCTCATATCTCGCAATCTCGCAGTATAATGATCAAGGGCATCAGGGCAAGGACAAACAACAGAGGGGACAAACTATTTCCCTGGAAGATAACTCTCTTGATCTTCACGCCTCCCAATGATTCTCCGCCTGATGTTAACTCTGTTTTCCAGGACTTCATACTTTTGCTCAACAACTGTCTGATGTTATCTGCCACCCTGAAGATCTCCAGGCTTTTGGTTATCCAAGAATAAGGTACCATGTCGAATGCCTTTTTGTAGTCTATCCATCCCATGTGCAAGACCAGTGGGTCTTCTCCTGCAATTCCTCAGTACCATCTTATCAATAAGTAACTGGTCCTTTGTACCACGGGACTTCTTTCGGCATCCTTTCTGTTCGTCCGGTAACACGTTGTTTGTGTGGAGATGATGGCAGATTTCCTCAGACACAAATGCGTGTTAACAGTTTCCACATTACGGACAGGTATGTGATAGGTCTATAGTTGGTAACATCATTACCCCTGGTTCGGTCTTTTATTGCCAGAACTGTGGTACCTTTTGTCAACCACTCTGGTACATCACCTGACTTCAACCAGTCATTGAACATGGTTGTCAGTTTCGGGTGAAAGGATGTTATATTTTTAATCCAATACCTCTGCACAGAATCTGGGCCTGGTGATTTCCAGTTGGCTAGTTTTTTGGCCTGCCCCCTAAGAGTTTCAACTGTGTTACTCAAATCAGTTTGTTGGTGTGCCTGTTCACTAATCTCCTTTTGTACTGTCTCAATCCACACTACCTGATCATTATGTTCAACATCCTGCTCCTATATTCGTCTCCACAATGTCTTAGTTTGTTCCGCCTCAGGGATCAAGTCGTTGCCTCTTTCTTTCCCTTCAAGCTGTCTAAACGACATCTTCTGGATGTTGTCAAATATGCGGTTCTTTCTATACTAACTGACTCTGCTCTCGTACTACCTAATCTTTGCGCTCTTTGCTACAATGCGTTGCTTCAGTTCCTCTATGATAATATTTGGCTTTTTCCTCCTAGTTTTGTACTTTATTTCCAGTCTGTTTTTAGTGTCTTTGTTTTGTAGTGTCCCATTCAGTAGGGTCTCAAGCTTTCCAATGTCATTTTTCATTTCCCTGCTTTGACCATTCAGTTGCTTTTTCCCCCAAGTTTCTGCTCTTTCTTGTTTGTTGTTTCCTTTCGCTTTTATGCCAAGTAATCTCCTCACCGCATTTGTTGTTTCTTTGGGGATATTGTTGCACTGGTGAATGCTCCTCGCCTCAAGGTATGGGATGACTTTGTTTACCTTAGCTGTTGTTTCTTTTAACTTTTTCCTGTCTACAAATCTTAGGTTCATAGGTTTCCCACTATCATTGTTCATTTCATCTACCACTAAGTTTAGGATATCGACCAAATCTTGTCCTAGCCCGTCAGCATTCATTTCCTCAATGGCCGTATCTTTGTTCCAGGTATCATTTATTTCAGCATTCAGATCATTGTCTGTTTCGGATGTTTCCTCCGTCCTCTCAACCTCCTCACCCTCATCTCCCACAGGCTCGTTTGCCTGGAATACTCCACTCTCCATTTCCAATCTAATCTCTCTGCTGAGTTCCTCCAGTTCCAGCTCGCTTATCCACCCATTAGTTCTTATCACCCGAGCCTGCCCCGCCAATTTTTGTTCATCTAATTTAAATTATTATTATTATTATTATTTTTATTATTATTATTATAGTTGCATTTATCTTGCTTTATGTTGCTTTATCTTGCCTTATCTTGCTTTGTGTTCATACGAGTTATCACCAAGTAACAACCAGTGACCTCAAGAGACAACAAGGTCTGCCATGTTCAAAAAAGAACATACATACACACACATGCAACTTTAGGTGTTTAGACTACACACACACACACACACACACATATATATATATATATATATATATATATATATAGTAATAATAATAAATTTGAAAACTAAAATCCAAAGAGGGCTCGACAAGAATAAATATATATCAAATATATAAGAACCCTAGACCAAATATTTATTAAAATAGCAGATTAAAGTTTAAGCAAAGAATCGCTGCTTTCACCCTTAACGGGATCTTCCATTAAGGGTGAAAGCCGTGATCCTTTGCTTAAACTTTAATCTGTTATTTTAATAAATATTTGCTCTAGTTTTCTTATATATTTGATATATATTTATCCTTGTCGAGCCCTCTTTGGATTTTAGTTTTCAAATGTATTATTATTACTATATATATATATAAGCATGTACACGTAAATACATATATGTATACAGACGTACAGTAGTATGTATATATATATATAGATACATTCACACATATATATATATGTACGTATGGATTCACCGAACATATATTATAATGCTCGGTGTGTTTGTAAAGAAACATCCTATTAAGCCGTAGTGTCCAGCAACCATCGTTGTTCGTTTGTTCAACACTGACAAAGGAACGCTGTACTAGTTTCAAGCTTATTAGCTATCATCAACAACGTATACCTTCCTGCCAGATTGTTGAACGTATATACTTACCTTATGCATATTAACGGCTGAGTAGCCCAATTTGCATATCGAGTGGGTTAATGGGTCCGGTGCACCGAAAACGATAAACTGAAAAAATGAAACGAAATTTACTGTACACCTGTATACATATATGTATGTACGTGTACATACTTATATTTAAGTAACAGCCGTACTAAGAGCGGGAAATGAAATTTCGTTTCATTTTTTCCGTTTATCGTTTTCGGTGCATCCGGCCGATTAACCCACTCGATATGCAAATTGGGCTACTCAGCCGTTAATATGCAGAATGTAAGTATATACGCTCAACAATCTGGCAGGAAGGTATACGTTGCTGACGATAGCTAATAAGCTTGAAACTAGTACAGCGTTCCTTTGTCAGTGTTGAACAAACGAGCAACGATGGTTGCTGGACACTACGGCTTAATACGGGATGTTTGTTTACAAACACACCGAGCATTATAATAAATGTTCGGTGAATCCATACGTACATATATATATATATATGTGCATGTATGTATATAAATATACATACTACTGTACGTCTGTATACATATATGTATGTACGTGTACATACTTATATTTAAGTAACAGCCGTACTAAGGGTGGGAAATGAAATTTCGTTTCATTTTTTCCATTTATATATGACGTACATGTACGTCAATACTCATCTTTTTCCATTTCTCCGAGGGTTCTTAACCCCACTATCAGGCTAAATAATTTCTTTAATTTCTTTAGTCAAAATACGGCGATAGCTAACATTTCTAATAATTTCAAATCCACTCGCTGTTTCGAAAATATTCTTACTTGAATATATATATATATATATATATATACTGATTAATGTTCAGAGCTATCCTCAGAATACTCGTGTAGCACCCATCCACCATCTGAGTGAGTTTCTTGGTCAGTGTCCAAGTCTCAGACCCATACAGCAGCACAGACTCCACCACAGCAATGAAGAGGCGGATTTTCAGGTCTCTACGAAGGTCCGACTTCCACGCCGATCTCAAGCTGTGGCACGCCGCCCAGGCCTTGCTCTTCCTCTCAACCACATCATCCTCCGTATTCCCAATCTTTGCTCCCAAATACAGGAAGTCCTCAACCAATTCCAGCGGCTTCCCGTCTACATTAGTGATCCCCTCTAGCTTCTCAACATTCTCTACCAGATATTTTGTTTTAGTCTCATTCATTCTCAGCCCCACACTCATCGACACAGTCTCAACCTCCCGCATCAAATCCTCTGCCTCCTTCACTGTATTTGTCACCAAAACTATGTCGTCGGCAAATTCAGCATCCGATACCTTTTTCGCCCCAACTCTCCTGCTCTGAGCCGGTGCTACAGTAAAGCCAGAGTCCTGGTGTTTCTCCAGTGCAAGGCGCATACAATAGTCCACTACGATGATGAAAAGGATGAGGATGAAAAACTCAGAGCTGTATGGGAGCATCCCAAAAGTCAGCTCAAAAGTGACACAGAGGAGACTGAGGTTGGCTGGACATGCTCACCGACATCCAGAGTTGACATTGCACACTCAGTGCTCCTTTGGGAGCCCCTACATGGACACACTAGAAGAGGAAGACCAAGGTTAACATATGTTGATGCCCTAAGGACAGACACTGGTCTGTTGGAGATGCAGGATATGGCAGTAATAATGAGGGACAGAGACTGCTGGAGAGAACTCGTCCATGGATCTCGGGAATTTTACCCGCCTTAGATAGATATATATATGCATATGGAATCAGGCAGTATAATTGATTTCGGCGCCCGCCACTGAAACCCTTTACTAGATTACACCATCAATTGCAGGGGTCCAGGTAAATATTATTTTCTTTGACCTGCTCTGCTTTCTTCTTTTGGGGGGTTTAGGTGGATGTTGCCTTCTTGATCGCCATTCTCAATTTGTTTGGCATCTATAACCTATATTTATTGCTCTGGACTTTTTTTAGAGTTTGGAGCGCTTGCCGCATAACTCGGATATTGCGTTACGCTTTGTTTTCGACCATTGCCCGAATTCGATCTCGTTAAAATTATATTTATATTAACCTCCTGGGCCTAGCAATTAACCAGTTAATTCTATTAGATAATTCTATCGACTGATTATTTGCTTAAATTTATTTAAAAAACAACCCGCTCGCGAGCTTAATTCGATCTGTGCAGTTTTTACAATGTTTGCACTAATTATACACATGCTAAATTCATCTGCCAAGAACTGGGGTTACCTCCCTTGCAGAGTAATACACGTGGGGGTTAACTACTGCATATTACTACTGCAGAAATCCCGCATGCTGGCTGAGAACAAAATACGTGTTGACCAAATGGCAGCCTTGTGCGATCATTATACCAAAAGCTTAATATAGAAGCAGGCACTATAATTGATTTAGGCATCGTATAAACCTTTACTGGATTATACCATCAATTCCAGGGGTCCAGGTAAATATTCTTTTGTTTGACCTGTTTGGCATGCTTCGTTTTTTTAGCTTAGGTTGCTGATGGCTTCTTGATCGCCATTCTCAGTTTGTTTCGCCCCTATATCCTATGTTTATTGCTCTTGTCCTTTTTTAGTCCATGGAGCGCTTGCTGCATAGCTCAGATATTGCGTTTCGCTTTGTTTTCGACTACTGCCCAAATTCGATCGTACAATTATATATATATATATATATATATATATACATATATATATATATATATATATATATATATATATATACGTAAGTGTGTGCGTGTGTTGTTCATATATACAAACGCACAAATATGCTTAAACCCATGAAATGATTCGGCACGTCAGTAAGTTATAACATATATATATTTGCCGTGAATGTTCCTCTCTGTGAGTGATACAGGAATATATGTATAGTTGTCAGAATGCTATTGGTATGCAGGCTGTTACAGAGACATTTACATGAAATATGCTTCTGTTCTGCAGGAATTCTATGAAAACTCTAGCCATCCATCATACACAAACATGTTTGGAATTATACGTTAAAAATACAGCAAGGTTTTTCATATACATATAAATAGAAATGTTCAGAAGGTGGATAAGACGATATAAATATATTTAAACATTAAAGAATAATAGGAAGAAGATACACTTAGACGAGAGAAAGCTTTAATATTTACTTTTCTACACACATATGTGTGCGTTTGTGTGTGTGTATGTGTGTATATATATCTATACATGTATATATCTTTATATACATATTCACATATGGACAAGTGTCTATAACGCATACAAACTTCTTACTATATCAAGTGATAACCTAATATATTTCTTCTTTGTACCGTGTTGTTTGCTTTATTCTTTCCGTATATATAATACATAAATATATATACATACATATACATATATGAATATATATATATATGTATATATCTATATCTCTCTATATATATATATAGGAACGAGTAGGACCCCGACGGCTGAGCTCAAGCCGTTTCGACGGCTAATTCTGGACTGAATCCCGTCCAGAATTAGCCGTCGAAACGGTTTGAGCTCATCCCCGGGGTCCTACTCGTTCCTATCACCGACTCTACTACCCTAAGTATTGAGTACTTTGGTGCGTTATGGTCCACCTGGTTCCTTACCACATTTCCTTCGTTATATATATATATATATATATATATATATATATATATATATATATATATATATATATATATATATATATATATATATTTGTGTGAGGTTGCTCTCGAGTGCTACTGGTAACATGTAACCCAGTACTACCTTTCTCATGGTCGGGTCTTCGGCGACTAAACCGGCGACCCAACCAAACTTGCTTGGTGAGGAGGATGATATTGGGACACCCTGCGGGATGAAATACAGAATCTGGCAAAGGGCGGAGGAACTCATCAGAGTCAACGGCCATCCAAATAGTACTTTTTCTTTTCTTTGTTTTCTACTTGGGAGTGAAGGGCCCCCTGTTGTTGTCACAACTTTCTAGGTGAGGGAAACTCTGAAAAAAAACCCTGCGGCTTTGGAAGTATCCGATGATGTTGATCAGGTCTCCTTTTCGGGTAATGTTTTCGATGCTCAGAGAGTGGGATTGGTCGCGTGCAAATCCTTTCCCCACTTAAAGAACCTTCAAAGCACAGGCATCGCTTGTTCAGGATCTGTTACAGGTTCGTGTGACTGGCCGTAGCCTAAAAGTGCATCAAACTCTATGATGACAGATGATAACCTTGAGGTCAATGGCAGTAAGGGCTCTGGAAATTATTGTGAAGGGGTCTGACCATGCAGGTGTCCCATGGCACCGCAGCGTGGGCCCGGTCGTCATCCTACAACTTCGGGATCTCAAGCCAGGGAGATCCATGGTTGTCGTCAGTGTGTGAAGGAGTGCAAGTCTCTAGCAGGCTTGAAAAGCCATATCCGAGCGTCTCACATCTTAATTTGACAAGCGATTGCAATACTCTTGGCACAGTTTTCAGCCATTATATATATATATATTTAAAAGTTAAACAAGGTTCAATGAATAAATCAAATAATGATTATGTGTTGGGATTCAGAAAGTTAGATTTGCACATATATATGTTTATATATAACTAGGTATAAATATAACAAACCATACTAATCGACAAATATTGGTTCCTCTTTCCATTGAACTGGAGCTGAAACTACAATTATAGCATTACTAATAATGATTGTAATTATCTATTTATTATATGTATATCGTTTCACTAATACCTATAATACTCTCCATATATAGTTGTACAAATATGTTTATCTAGTGTAATAACATGCTCGTAGTTACATTTATAAGTATTTTAGATACACAAATGACTCTCTATTGTTATAAGTGTTAGATATTCCCTTGATGTTCGAAATTATATAGTGATTATTACTTAATTTAAGTTAATATACTTTATTTTAATTAAATTTAGATTACCTTCGGCTTTTTCACATCTTTAGCTCCTCTTTCTATCACACTCGCTGGACATTTTAGAAGTATCTTTTGTCTACTATATATTTAAATCCTCTTGCATTTTAAACTATATTTTTAATATTGGGCATTTTAATGATTCGCAAACAATTCATTATTTTTCACTCTTTATTTTGTATTTAGCCCTTATCCTTAGGACTCGTGTAGTTTTGACTTATATATTTATAGTATATATCTATTAAATTATCCTTTTTACAATAATTGATCTAAAACATTAATTTTTAACAATATTTTCAGTAACTTATTTACTATATTGTATTATATTATGTATATTTGAAAGGTATCATCATAAGTCTTTAGACAATATAATATTCGTGTATTTTTTTGGATAAACACATATCTGTAATTTAAAATTCAGACCTCTTTAAGTTTAATTATAAGGCCTGTTGATCCTTTAGGCATTCACATTGTTAATCATTAATTCTTTTAAAAATTATAACTGTAATTATTTTCTAAATTATATTATATAATCTGTTGTCAATATTATAAATAATTTTGGTAAAGTTTACCTTCGTGATGTTGTAAAAACATTATGTTTTCTTTCTGTGTTTGTAAATCCTTTAAATTTGATTTCATAAAATTTGATTTTAGAAATTAAATTTGATAGTATACTTTAATATTAATACAGATACCTATTAACTTTTAAAACCTAAAATATTATTCATTGCTCTGAACTAACTTAAATTAAATATTTTTAATTTTAACGGTCAACCAAATAAGTTTAGATATATATTGTATATATGGATAATTGTCTAAAAAATTGAACATAAGTTATACCTCTTTGGTTCTCTCTCTGTAATCAACTCTCTTTTGTTTTTCGAGGCCCCTCCTAACATCCCATCAGCTGTTTCTTCCTCTATGCTTTCCTTTCTTTCCCTTTTCTTCAGTAATTTAAATTTTTTAACAGTTATATTGATGCCAAGTATTTTTTAAGCTGTCTCACACGCACTCTCTCTATTATATGTATTATATATTTTTCTCACGTTCTCAATATTAAGGTATATAAATATTGAGTTTTGTCCTATCTTACTCACTACCATGACTGAATCTTAACCATCTACTATGTCAGGGTATGTCATGCATCATCTTGTTTTATCTGATGAGGACGTACTCTTGAAGTTAACTCAGTACCTCTGAAATATGTATAATAAAATATATTTGGTCACAAGAATATCTATTTTGTTAATACTTAGAATTAATATTATGTATATATATATATATATTTGTGTGGATGTAGCTTTGTGTATTGTGTATGCATACCACGAAATATATAGACTCAGTAATTTCATAATTCTCTTCTTCACACGGTCAGAATATAAGAACATCGAGATATATTATTAACAAATTGGGTATTCTGTGGTGAATATACTGTCTTTATATAAGAATATACCTTAATATATGGTTCTAGTGAAAGGGAAGTTTTGAAGTGCTTTGGGATTTTATTTTCTTAGTGGTGATGTGTTTGATGTTGTTTCGGTGCAGAATTTTGTATGTTTTTTTCTTTACTTTCTATGTTTTCAGTGGATGCCCTCCGGCATATTGCCTGGCATATATCAGGTAATTATTTCCGTTATAAATATTTTTGGATCAAATTGTTATGTTGACAATCTGTTTGGTTATGAGAATGGTTTGATATAGTAGATTGTTTTCTGTTTAGAGAGGTTGCATGCAAACGTCATTGTTTCGGAATGGTAATGTGATCACTATCGAGATTTCATTTGACGTTCCTGAAATTGTTGTCATAATTAATGTTGGTAAGTATATGAAAATGATCTAGTCAATTTGGCTGCAGAAATTTTGTAAGAAATGGATTCATTGTTTCAAAAAACATCATTATACCTCATCGGTTACTACACGTGTATTATGCTTTTACATCATATAAATGCGAGAGATTTTAGAAGATCATATTGAATAATTGGAGGTTCAATTGGAAAGACAAGAATTCCAAATGTCTTTGTGCGACACACACACATAAGCTTATACACAGGAAAAATAAGAGACACACATGAGTACACACATGTTTACATACACAGATACACACACCTCCGTGTGTGTATTGAACAAGGAAAATATGACAAAAGAAATATGTTCATTAATATTTAGAAATAACAGTCATATGTACATTTAAAAGCAACCTCACAAAAATTTAAATACATTCATACACACATAGGAGAACAGATCAACTCCGAGGGACAGTGTGTTGATCACATTTTCTCTCTCTCTCTCTTACTCTCTCTCTCTCTCTATCTCTCTCTCTCTCTCTCTCTCTCTGTCTTTCTCTCTCTCTCTCTCGCTCTCTCTCTCTCTCTTCCTTTCTCTCACTCTCTATCTCTATCTATCTCGTTATATCTATATATTTCTCTATCCATCTATGTATCTTTCTATCTACCTATCTTTATATATATAACATACGTTCAAAATATTTTTATAGTTTCATCAAATGAAACGAATAATTACAATATTACGAAATAAAGTAAATAAAAGGATCAAGATTTTTGTAAAGGATAAATAAAGGATGAAGGGAAATAACTACGGCTCAAGGTTATGTTAGAAATATATCATATTACATTATTAAAAAAAAAACAAATCTATAGGATTACTACATTTATGTATACAGAGCCAATAACAAGCATGTTGAGGGAATATAACTATATCCAAATGTAAATGCATACATATATACACATAACTAAATATAGAAACACGCAAATTTATAAATATATATCTATATATATATTCATATACACACTCACGCACCATTTACCCAAATGGATATGTTTTTAACAAAGCATCTGAAACAGTTTCAGCTTCTAAACATAAACTGTATAAATATTTGCTGTATTAAAGCTCTTTGTATTTTAAGAGATAGTACGATTCTATAAATCAAGAGTATGCAAATGGTATAAGCCATGATGCTGTAGTTCAGAACAACCACATTTATACTTAGTTATA
>OZ024740.1:369303234-369325734 GCA_964016885.1 Eledone cirrhosa
CTTCGGTGCACACATTAGACCATACAGACACCCTTTACAGATTCTTTAGGTTACCATTTTTTCGCGGCATTTCTAGCATGAATGTAATATGACCCTCACACTACACTTCTTTCTCCCTTTCTTTCTTTCTTCCCTTCTACTTTGACAGAGTGGTGGTAGTGCGTTATAAGCCTTCGCCCCCTCACCAGATATTCATTAGTAGCTTCCGTTGCCAACACTTTGAGGGCGACTGGCCGAGCAGCTAGTTGGTAAGTCGTCCTCTCTGTCTCTGTCTCTGATTTTTCGGACCCATGGTTTTTTACATATTCCTTTGTTATATTCCAATACCTGATGATATCACCGGTCCATATGGAACCCGGTCATTGAAATGATCATAGTATAATAAACCTTTCAATGATTTATACCAGTCCAGCCTCCTGTTATTTTATTTCATTTATAATTAACTCCGTATTCGCACCACCTACTACACAAACGAAGATGGGTGAACTGCACCGCTTTGAGTACTCTTCACAATATTACTCCAGGATTGACCATACGGAATGACCAGTTCTATCCAGTGCTGAACCAACAAACCTATAGTAATCTATATATATATATATATATATATATATATATATATATATATATATATATATATATATATATATATAATGAAATACTGTTGGCTTCACGCTCACAATAATTTCTAAACTTTCATTTATATATATATATATTTGTTTAAAATCAACTGAGTGTATTTGTTGGAAATGAGGCGAAAATGTCGGATTCTGCTGGAATTCGTTTATGACACTACAATATGAATTTACTACGAGAAATATATCAGCTGTAATAAAGAAAACGAAAAACAAACACTGTGCACTGATAATATATGAGTGTATATGGCTGAAACACCTCATATAGAAATTTTTTTTTCTAGCGGTCGATGTGGAAAAGAGCTAGGCAATAAATTAAGAAAACAAAAGCTTGAATAAGTATAAGTATTCGTATTTTATATAGTATGTTAAACATATTTCTTGATAATCCTCGAAATACTTATATGGGAGTAAAATTAATGACTGGAAACAAAGTAATCTGTTCGGTAATGTTTAGAGATACCAGTGAATTCTAAGAGATATTTATGCTTAAAAGCAATCTCGCAAAAATTTATATAAATTCTTGGAGAACAGACAAACAGATTTTACTCTCGAAACAATGTATTGTGTTTCCATTCATATCCCAACAAGGATGAGAAGATCGTCCTGCCAGTTGTGTGAATATACCCTCCATTCAGAGAGGCAGGGTTTGCATGTGTAATTTTCTGGGCTTGGGAAAGAGAGAAGATATTACTAAGATATCTAGTGATATATTACATTTTCTTTAGGTTAACATTTCCTGAATGTTACATTGGATGTGAGTTTTTTGATCTTCTAAATAAACGTAACAACAACAAAATACAACGAACCCAAACTTCTTTGCAACACACACGTACATACAAATGTGTGCGTATGCGTGTGTGTGGAGGGGGGGGGGGGCATGTGTGTTGGTGTGTGTGTGTGCGTGCATATGTCTATGCGCGTGTGTCCTCACAAAGGAACCGAATTTCCTTTAGTTTCCACCGAACTTGTGACTTGCCTACACACATGTTCGGCAGCTTCGTCAAATTGTTCTATGTTATACCAATTAACTAAAATATTCTAAATAATATAGATTTTATTTCATTGATGTGTTAACCTGTGCTACCTTTGATCTAATTAAGTTCTGTTTCAGAACAACAATTTGACGTAAGCATGCATAGTGCATATTAATAAAAGAAATTGATTAATATTTCATTATTCTTTTTACTTGAAAAGTTTATTTCAGTGACAATTTCACTCCGGTGCGGCCTTGTTACTGTTTTCAATTAGTAGTGCCAATTAATTATGCCAATTATGCCCTTAGGGTATTTAAGATTCTCATCAATTCAATATACCGTAAAAAATGTAAGAATTGAAATAAGTATACATTTATATATGGTAATGATTTGGCAGAATTGTTAAAGGTACTCATAGATTTAGTCCCCACTAATTTTACTTTTGTAGTTAAACTACACATTGATGTTTCACCCATATTAATGTAGTATCTTTTTCATCCTCAAGCCATCGCACAATGATAATATCTATGTTAAAAGGGGTTCTGTCACCCGCGCATCATATCTTCCAGAAAGGTTTTGCTCAAATTGTTTTTCCCCATATTTTGGGAGACAGTCTGGTGTGAGGGGTGAGCTTATTCATGCTTTAGCTATTTCGTTGGATCATGTAGTAGGTATCAATATAATCAGTGTTTGTCACTATAACATGTATTTTGGTTAAAGCAAAGTACCATTATGGCGAATCCTAAACCAATATTTAGTGGTGTTGAACAACATCACTCATTAGATGTACTCAATAAACTATAGGCTTGGTCTATCACGAATCAATAAAACACATTACCTTCGATGTGCAATTTATATTTCATTAATACATCAAAGCTATCTTTAATAAAACATTTTTCCACAATTCTTCGTTTAATATACTTTCTTGTAATAATATATAAAGAAAGTTTTATCAAATTTTGCAAAGAGCAGGTTTATAATTTAAGATAAGTTGATTTGAGTCATTGTCAACTTTCTGTTCTCATTCATCTTTGAAGTTGTTTTTGGTCACTCATATCACATATGAACATAGGAGACGCGTTAATGTGACAAAGTTGGTTTTCTCCTTGTCTTAACAGAATAAACAAATATGATAATGTATATTTCTGTGACTCCATCTAACGAAGTTTCCGGCATATCCATTCAAGAAAACTGTACTAGTTTTCTTGGTAGAAAGTGTGCTCTAATGAACACAACTATAAATTATTTCCACTTTTTGAACATATACGTTATTGGTCTTGTAAATTAGCAAGGCATCAATATGTAATGAAACTACTAGCACGAGTGGAAGCAAATTAAGTATTATTCGTGTGAATTATGTGTGAAAACAACTATTGATTTCCGGTTTAAAGACATCTATTTCTATTCACTTCTACTTCTTTATCCTAATTACAAATACTCTGATTTCTCATATTGTCATTTTCTATACTTTACGACAATGAAACCGTTTGTATTCCGATGTAGGAAGAAGGATTGCTTTCTATGAATATATCTAATCATAATTGGCAAGTAGGCTTAATGCACCAGGCAATTTAACTCTAGTAAGTGATCCTTGTGTGTTGAAATTGAGGAGCTAGACTTACATAGGTGAACATACTGTATTTTTCTTTCACGCACAATCAGCAGATTTGAAAGAAGGTTTATGGGCTCTACAGCTTATCATACAAAATTATAATACATACGGAGAGATATATATCGTAACACAAATGGTAGCAAAAGTTGTCTTTTCTTTTCAGATATCAATATAATTTATCTAACTAAAAATCTAGAAAGTTAAAATTTATTCCATGAAATGCGCATTCAGAAGTATGCATATATTGTTAATTGTTCATTTACTCTATATTATACTTATCACTAAGTAAAATGAAAAGACAAAGAAACATATGTCAGGCTTGCTGGAATTCTCGATGCCGGTGGGCAATTATCCACTTATTTCTATTTTTAAAATAACAAAACACTTGTATTATGAATAATTATTTCTAATAGATATAGCATATAAACACAGACAATATGATACGTATACATACACACACACACACAGAAATATATATAGATATATATATGCGCGTGTGTGTATGTATAACATATATATATATATATATATATATATATATATATATATATATATATATATATATATATATATTTATATATATATATATATATATATATATATATATATATATATATATAAATATATATATATATATATATATATATATATATATATATATATATATATATATATATATATATATATATATATATACATACATATATATATATATGTATATATATATATAAATATACATATCAACTTTGTTATTTCATTAACTACAGTAGAAATCTATAATTATGGTTGGCTAGCATCATAAATATATCCACGGTCTATATTAATCACTGTACATAATAATATAATGATGGATGAATAATCAAGCTTTTAAACTGATTGTAATAGAAAAATAAATATTTTAATAAAAATGTATCAATATGTTTTAATGAAATTCTCCATCGAATATGAATATATGAAGTGTAATGGAACGCTATACCGTCAAATTCCAACTATAAATGAACGAAGAGCAATCAACACACCACAAAAGAAACACTGTCTACAAGGAAATGCTGAATATAGCTATTAAAAATTAATAAGAACATTTGTATGCAAAATATTTTGGCATTAATTCAAAGGAATATAAAGATCAATAGAATTCACAATCTTTTAGATGATAAACATAACTATAACAACTTTTTTAATGTGTATAGCTCTGAAATTGAAACTCTTATTTCAAGCATTTTCGGAATTGATTTTTTCTAAATTTTCAAAATATTATCATAAGAAAATCATGTTTTAATTTAAATAGGCTCATTATTAGCAATAATTTTCAGATTAACTTCTAGAGCAATATATTAGGATAACGAGACTATAATGTGTGAGATAATGACAATGCATTAAACTTATATACATTATCTTATATGTACAAAATCACACACACAGCCAGAAATACACCAGAAATACTTACAAGAAAAGACACACACACACACACACACACACACACACACACACACACACACACACACACACACACACACATATATATATATATATATATATATATATATATATATATATATATATATATATATATATATATATATATATATATACACACTCACCTACCACCCCAACCTAACAATATTTTCCTAACTTTCATGTAATAACTGTCATATCCCTACCTGTTCTTTTATTGATTCAATATGAATGAACCATTTCTTGTCGTGTAAAATATCATCTGCTTATGATTTACCAACATATTGACTACCTTTTTAATCATGAATTTATCCAGATCCTATCGGGAATACATATATCTATAGAAATATATTATCGCTTACTTGCCGAATTATGTATTTTCTATAACTATTTCAATGTAATATTTATTTGTCTGAAGTTTTGTAATTTTTCTCTTATTACATCAGTGAGGAAAAACAATCAAACTAACAAACATGCATATGCATACATACATGAGGATTGCAGCGTCTTCACAGACGATTGCTGTCTCTCAATGATTCTTCATTGTCATCCCATCCGTGCCAATAACTTCGTAAATCACTTTGTAGACAAGCTGTAGATCTGCAGGGTTTACAACACAGGTGGCAGAAGCGAGTTTTGCCTTCCACAGGACCGGGTGGGGTCATCCTGTGGGATACAATCTTATGCACCGCCATGTGTTTTCTTTAGGCCGGAGCTAGGTCTATACAACTTGGTACATATCAGGCACGTTGTTTTGTTAGGTATTTGTTAATTGTGGTTGCGAGTGGTTATCTTTTCATGGGACTTCAGCCGTTAAGAGAAGTACAGGCTGACAGAATTTACATGTCCAACTACTGATGACGTCATCAATACTGTGAGAACAACCCTTCAGGGGCTGACGTTTCAGTTGTTTATGTTCTAGACAACATTCCTCTAACGTTTTGCAACTGCCCTTTATGCACTATCTCAACTCAGCTCTATTTAGAGCTATCTTCCCCCAGTTGTCTATATCAAATGCCAGCTCTTTGCGGTTGATCTTGATGCTGTCCTTGTATAGTTTCGGTTTGTGCTGTGACGGTTTTCCATGATGAAGCTCACCGTAAGACATGTTACATGAGAATCAATGCTTGGACATTCTGCTTGATAAGGACATGGATGTCAGGAGTTCTGTGTTGGCACGTGATGTTGAAAATGGGACTTAAATATTTCTGCTGAATTCGATGTGTGCGGAATGGTGCCCAGGTTTCAGCGGAGTATAAAAGAGCAGATATAATACATTATCTATACACACACACACCTTGCTATTCATATATACGTACGTACATACATACATACATACATACATGCATACATACATACATACATACATACATACATACATACATACATACATAGATACATACATACATACATAGATACATACATACATATATACATATATACATACATTTATACATGCATGCATACGGTCATATATACACACAGACACACAGACTTCAGAAACGTAGTATATCTTGGCCCAACAACCTCAATATTTGCATCAGATTAATACCCGTGATTATGTGGGCACTGGGAAATGTTATCAAATGCCTCAGTATAGAATCTGAAAGTCCACAGCAGGTTAGGAAATTACAAGTACATCCGATTAATTGACCAGTAAAACTATGTAAAAAGAAATTCCACAAATTATGCATGTAATAACTGCATGTTCACATGTAGAGATACAAAACATATGCTCATGTGAACATATGACTCAAAGCCTATACATACACACACTCAATAACATCCAACCCTGAACACATACGCATGCATGCAGACATGCATACATGTTTACCTAATTACGAAATCGATGATATCAGACATGCGCTGACATAAGAGGGTATTGGTTACAATTTGGCTGGGCCACATTAAATCATTCGATTCTCTTACTTACTCTTGGATGATATAGGCCATTTGACCTTTAAAAAATCAGTACTTGTGGTGCAGGCAGTGAACCCCTTTCCCTTTATGCATAAGAACTATGAATCATATGTTATTGTTTCACATGACGCCAGGAAAAATAACTAAATCAAAGATTCTTGTGTATAAGCTGAAACATCATGACAAGTGTATAAATTGTATGAAGAAATGCCTTGACCTGTTTTCGAGATTCTCAAAAGAGAGAAGAATGTTCAGGTAAATGTTCGAATAGTATTGTAATGCGAGGAAAAACGACAAATCAATCTAGCAACATCTCTACCAATGGCCTGCCTGTTTCTCTAGTTTCTTTCTAGAAAAGCAATAGAGACTATTGGATAGATGAACATATAACATTTGTGATATTTTAACAAGGAACATGTAACCACGGAATATATCACCCGAATAAAACAAAGCAGCCTTGTGAACTCTCTGCACATAATATATCAGTGGTCCACAATGTGTTTCTTGTATCTGAACTGACAACAACATTTGAGCAACTCAACCAGAATTTAAATGAGATACGAGATATAGATGTTGGGCCTGAAATGTTCTCTCCGACAACGGAAACGTCCACATCAACATAGCATAGAACACCTCTAATTGAAACGTAAAGAGGGGCTTGACTATAATCCAAACATTTGAGTGTAGCATCATATACCTCCGACAACATCTACGAACGACCATCTATAAAACAAGTCTCTCTACAGGCTGCAATAAGTCTATGGATAAGACGACTGCTGTCAGAGTTATATGCATACGGAATGTAGTCTTGAATCAACAATCGGTATATTAGCTCTCACTTTGAAAAATATGCTTTTGCAATCGAAAAACGGGAAATAAAGAAATACCTGATGCACAACGAGATAGAGAGGCAGAAAAAACACTTAGATCTGACAACAGGTGTAGACTCTGGGGAATAAAGAACGAGTATGTCAACACTATAATAAGCAGCTGTCCAATGATGTCATCACGATACTATCTAGCTATAAGGCATGATGGATATTCAGTATAGTAAACATATAAAAGATTGCATTGATGTGGGGGATATTTGCTGACATAATTAAAACAGTACTGATGAAATGTTCAAGTCAAAATCCCAGGAAAACGCAAATATCGCAGAACGGACATAGTGCTATGGGACAGAGAGAAACATAGGCATGCACATTAGTGAAAGGGTTCTGCCCAGCGGATGCCAATGTAATTCTAAAGATTTTTGAAAAGAACATTTAGTCTGAACTAACTGGAATCAGTAAATACTCCAGCCTGATTATACTTTTAAATTTTTTATTGTAAATAGTGGGCCTTTGTTTCTAATTGCCTCAGGACAAAACTGACAAAGCTGACTTTCATGGGATAAGAAAGAACACTGCTAACTAGGATCTTGTTTCTGTGTAACAGCCGGATCTTTCTCTCGTTCTCAATTCGTAGAAATTCATATAATAGTAAAAGAAGAACATACAAAAATGCATACATACATACGAATATCTTGTACAGGCTCGCTGAAATTGTACTCAGCGGATTTACAGAGACGCTGAATATTGTAATCCCACATATATCATGAAAAAAATCCTAATCTTGGTCGGAATACCTCTGATCGTAAAGGTATGCATGCAATGTCTTCAACACTCTCACGATAACCCTATGTTTTTAACGCTCTATCTAGGATGCACTTATTCATTGTCTAATTTCGAATATAAAATGGTGGCCATTTCTAAGATTTCCATAGATCTACATCTCCTTGACAACGAAATCTATTAAACCATGTTCTTGATACATCACATGTAATTGATCGGTAGCAGCCAAAGATTCGTACGTACTCGTACATTCTCGTACATTGATAAACACACACACAAACAGACAAAATATGGAAAGACATACGAATACATACATACATACATACATATATTGTAAGTATTAATGTTAGCTAATTGATATTTAGCCGTAATGCTATCTGTTAACAGTTGGTTATACGAATTATAATTTACTTCAAAAATATTTTTGGTTTTGTCAGAAGAAACGAAAGTATTTGTAGAGTGTTTAAAATTGGAAATCATGTTAAAGAGTTTTGATTGAAAATGATTGTTCTAGTTACGGAATTGTATTTCACTAATTAAGTTAACTAGGTCTATTTCGAAGTTGGCTATGTCCTTAACTCAACACTGTCAATGAAAACTAAATTACCAACTCTAATGGTAATAGAGTAAATCAAGGATTCAGTTGCAGGAAGCCGGAAGTATGCCCATATATATATATATATATATATATATATATATATATATATATATATATATATATATATATATATATATATATATCCTTAAGTCGTTTGGAAGCCTCGACAATGCAAATGGATAAATCTCCGGGTAACAAGATCCGGTGGTGGAGAGAGAGATGTAAGTGGGTGTACGTTAAGATGTGTGGTGTGTATAAGATGTGTGAGATATGTAGAATGAAGGGAAGAGTATAAAGGATAACATTAAAATAACAACACAAGAGAGAGTTACCTTGGGAGAGATTGAATAGTCCCTATATATTTCGGATTCACATCCATCAACTGGGGTTTTTTCCGGGGTGGGGGAAAAGGTTGTCTGTCGGACAGGTGAGGAACGCGTCCTCCGCTGTTTATTGTTTTGAATATCTGAGGTATTCGGCAGAGCGCGTGTGCGCGTGAAATGGGGTCGGTCGGGCAGAGGTCAGCGGCCGAATGAGGGAGTGGGATGACGCTAGCTGTCAGTCCTTTCTCTGCATGTTTGTTACATGTTACTCTGTGTGTGTGTGCGTGTGTCGTTGTCTCGCTTGAGTGTGTGTGTGTGTGCATGTGTTGTTGCATTTTTCCTCTGTATTGGCAGTGTAATATTTTCGTATGGTGGAATGCTACTGTGTGTGCGCGTCTGTGTGTGTAGTTGTCTCGTTTGTGTGTGTGTGTGTGTGCGTGTGTTGTGTGTTGCTGCATCGTTTGTTAACTTAAACCAGCCATCTCATTTCGCTTCTCTCTGATCGGTTGTTTATTTGCGTTTGCAGGCGTTTGATAAAAAGCGCTTCCTTGATACGTAACGTGCCGACGTTTCTTTCAGTCGCTAGAATTGTGACAATGGGCCTTCTGTCTTTGTTTCCGCATTTGTCTATGTGTTTCCGGAAAGACGAGGCCCTGGTTTTAGTGTGTTCCTTGACCGAATGTGCAAAGGTAGGATTGTGCTACCTATGTATTATTGGTTGCACCTGTCACATTCTATCTTATAAACGACGTATGTGCGTCGGTAACAGTTCGCATGGCGTATCGGGCAGTCTCTGAGGGAGCATGCATCAGTAGATTGTTCGGGTTTCCTGGAGGGGCATCTTCGCAGGGAGGGGCCCTATTGGGCCAGGTGGATGTCGAGGCCTCCCCTCCGTATAGCCTTGTGATAGCGTTGGTGGTATTCTCGCCCAGGTGTGGCATTTTAAGGAAGCACTTGCATTGGGTGTCTCTCTGTCTGTTGCGTCTGGTGTCTCCTATTCTGTCTGTGATCGAGGTAGGGTACCCGTTCGTCTCCAGCACCTCGAGGAATCGCTTGGTATGATTGACACCACTTGCGGGATTGCTGCATCTGTTTTTGATTCGCGCGATCTCGTTCGTGATGTATCCTCTTTTGGCACTGTTAGGGAGGGCGGACTTGTAGTGAACGAACAGGTCCCTGCAGGCTGCCTTTCGGTAGAAGTTGCAGTGGATCCTTCCCTGTTCCGTGATATTGATACGGAAGTCGAGGAGTGCAAGTGACCCGTCTTCGTTGGGGTGTTCAACACTGAAGTCAATGTCCTCGTCCGTGTTGTTGAACGTCTCATAGATTCTGTTCGCCGTGTCTTGGGAAGATGTGAGGATGAGGATATCGTCCACATACCTTGAGAAAAAGGCTACGGCGTTGGGGTGGCAGGCGTTGAGTGCCTTGCGTTCGAGGTTGTCTATGTAAGAGATCGCTAGCACACCTGATAGGCTTGATCCCATGGGCAATCCTGAGGTTTGTTGGTATGTTTGGTCAAGGAATCCGAAGTAGGTGTTGTCGACGACGATGGATAGGAGTTGGTGGATGTCAGTGGTGGTGAGCCCGAAGCAGTGTAGGTCAGTGGATTGGACGCGTTCCATCAGTATATTGACGGCCGGGAGTGCCGGGACCGAGGTGTAGAGAGCGACTACATCAAGGCTGAAGGCATACGAACATACTACACTGCAAATACAGAGGAACAAGGCAACAACACACGCACACACACACACACTCAAGCGAGACAACGACACACGCACACACACACACACAGTAACATTTAACAAACAGGCAGAGAAAGGACTGACAGCTAGCCTCATCCCACTCCCTCATTCGGCCGCTGACCTCTGCCCGACCGACCCCATTTCACGCGCACACGCGCTCTGCCGAATACCTCAGGTATTCAAAACAATAAACAGCGGAGGATGCGTTCCGCACCTGTCCGACAGACAACCTTTTCCCCCACCCCGGAAAAAAACCCCAGTTGATGGATGTGAATCCGAAATATATAGGGACTATTAAATCTCTCCCAAGGTAACTCTCTCTTGTGTTGTTATTTTTATTTTATCCTTTATACTCTTCCCTTCATTCTACATATCTCACACATCTTATACACACCACGCATCTCAACGTACACCCACTTACATCACTCTCTCCACCACCGGATCTTGTTACCCGGAGATTTACCCATTTGCATGTCGAGGCGTCCAAACGATTTAAAGATATTTACTTATTATTCCACAATGCTTCAAGTAAACTTCAATACCTCTTATATATATATATATATATATATATATATATATATATATATATATATATATATATATATATATATATATATATATATATATATATATATATATATATATATATACATATATATATATATATAATTTACTTTATTTAATTAACTGATTGCATAAATGGCTGCAGCTTCCACTCCACTAATTGTTCCCTCAACATATCTACATAATGGTATTCAAAACACAGTACCATTAAGATAGTATGTTCACACAATGTATACATATGTGTATAGGTGTCTGCATCTGCAGAAGTACATGTGCACGTGTAATGAAAAATATCGTATTTCGGTGCACCAGTTCGCATGCAGAAATACTTGTTTACCGATTTAGTGTAGTGAAGAAACGAAAGATATTGAGGCTCATTTCTCAACCTAGGGGAAATGAAATAAGAATACAAGGCACAAAACTGATTACTTCATAATGTTTGAGGTTCAGAAAATCTTAATACGATTGGGAAAACATAATCAATAATATAAATCCAAAAACCATGAATTTGTCGAATAACATCGTTTTGCTGTTTAATTCCCAGCCTAATCCATAAACTCTGGGAATGGAAAAACATATCAGGTGCTTTCAGATAGTTTTCGTTCTGTAATTTTTATTTATCTTCTTGTTGTTACTATATTTTCTGTTTTCATTGAAAGAGAATTCTGTGAAATTTAGATTTATGCATTGTTTGACTATTCAAGCGAATTTAATTTAGCTTCCCGATACTTCTTGAAGATTTGGGGAATGCATTGATTTGCATGACTGGCATATATATATAGCTTCCTTTCAATGGAAAACGAAAGGACCACTTATGTCTACACTGAGTAACACGTGGTATACGTAGAAAAACCTTCTTAAATAGCGATGTAAATACACAAAACAGTCATGTAAATACAATACGCTGAAAACCTACAGATGTACAAAACCACATATATATAAAGACTTTGATGTCTCTCTCTCTATACATATATATATATATATATACGCACACAAACACGTACATACACATACACATGAACACACACATACACACATACACACACACACACATACTTATATATATATATGCATAATTATATATATATATTCGATTCTAATATGCTCCTTCTGTTCTGTTGAGTTTGGAGATCTATAAGTTCCGAAGTTTTTTCTCTTTTATTTTGCACATATTATTTGACCTCCTTTCGTTGCAGCCATTCACTGAGACTCATGATATCAAAGAGTTGCTTTTCCTCTCAGCATTTGAAGTTTCCGGCAATCCATCATCCTTCTCCACTAAATCTCCATGTACTTCCAATCGAATCATTATATTATATCGATGGATTTATATGTTTGGCTTAGTAATACATTACTTCCTACAGCATGGAAAGCATAAAATTGTAGAAAATAATGTAGAACTTTACACGCCATTGCATCCAATTTTTACACGCCTTCCTTCCAATTTCCTTCAGTTATTGAAGTGTCATATAATTCCCCATACCCTCTTTAGAAATATTTCTGCTTGAACAATTGTCAATTAATCAACTATTTTCATCTCTTCATTGAGTAATTTGTTGATGACAAAAGCTATTACTTCTTACTTCGCATCTTATTCCGGTGACACCAGCGTACTTGGCGCCAAGATCCAATTGTGTTGTGTTCAAACAGTCTATTCGTCTTTGGAATGTTTGAAATCTATTTTAGCATATATATAAGTTTTCGCAAGACACTTATTTAATTCTATTCAACGTAACATAGTAGCTACCACGTGCATGGCACTTGCTGCAATAGTTGTAGGTTGCAGAGGGTGTGATGTCTCATCGTAATATGAAAGCGCGCACATTCCTCAAAATATATTTAGAGTTGTTACTTTTATAGTTAATGACGGTTGCAAATATTTTCAATCTTGCTCATTATTACACAGGTTCTTTGGAACTCTTGCACTTAATTAAGCCTCCTGCCTTCCATCACTCGTGAAAAGTGCCCCGAGGTAAATTAACTTCTCTAGCTGCTTCACCACTTCAATGTAACTCCACTTACATGTAGCATGCATTGCGCAGGGTTCTTTGAGAGGATGAGTGTCTCAGTTTTTGCAGCACTGATTTTCATTCCAGCCATGCAGCACTCGGCATCAAACCTATCAAGTGCATATCAAATGCCATCTTTTGCCGAGATAAGTAATAAGAAGTCGTCTGCAAATTCCGCACGCCACTCATGACACCACTTCCAAACCGAATACACATGTCAATCCTGTTCAACTATATAATGTACAGGATAGGTGAAATCGTACACCCATGATTGAGCCCGACGGCCATTTTGAATGGTTTCAATTTAGCAGCATTTATCCGAACACAAATCTCAACGACTGCTCGAACAATAGTTTGCAGTCCTGTGAGGCGTGGAATCGCCGGAAAAGGATAGCGTATCTTGAGACCCCAAAGTGGGTCCGGAAAGGAGCAGAACTTAACAGCTGGAACCAGGAATATCACAACCATTACAGGTAAGAAGCAGGAATTACAGGCTACATGAAGTCAATGTTTCATTAACAAAATCCATAGTTCTGGTACGGCACAGGCGTTACTGGGGATACATACAAGCCCCATGCACCCAGAATGTGATATAGACTGAATCCCGTTAAAAGAGAGAATTTGCCTCTTGAAAGCTTAGGCTGAACGATAGGTCTCTGTTTGTGGTGCAAGTTTAAGCATTACACAAGGAGTCCAAATACAGATCGGAAAAACTTAAAATTTCTTTTACGTTGACAAAAAAAATATGATGATGAAGACGATGATGATTATGAGGATAATGAGGATTATGATGACTGCAAGCACGATGCTGACAACAACAGCAATAACAACTACAGCAGCAAAAGATGACGTTTATGAATTCTTGATAGTTTGAAATATTCCTCTCAGCATGTAATTATAATTCTTAAAGTATCCGTATATATGTGTTTCATATAATTTCTATCCATTCTACTACTGAGGATATGAGACATTATACCACTTGAATTACATACAATGAAACAGTGATATAATTATCTCGAAAATATTTGATATGGTATTATCATTCTTCTACGTGGTGTGTGCTTTATAAGTGGTTAATATGATTCTCTATTACATTCCATAATGCACCTAACATTCAACAAGATTAAACCGGTAGACAGTACACCACACAGGTCGTGTCACAAAGGCTTAATATAACGCCTCTTGTTATGATACGATTTGTGGACCGTGGAATGAAAAGATCAATGTCACATGCTTTTGATAAAGCAAATTGCTCTTATTTGTATCAAATAAAAATAATTTTAATTCCTATTAATTCAGATAATACGGATCAGTTCATTTGTAAATTGAATTTACGTTATATTTTATTGATTTATGCAATTATATTTTAGAGACTCAATCTTAATTAAGTCCAATGTGCACTCTGAATTTATATGTGCTTTATATAATTTTTTCTGTTAACTTTTAGAATTTAGAAAACTCTCTCACACATTATAATTTCCAATCACATCCATTCTTTCTACCTTGCATCTAGCGTTAAAAGCTGACACCTTCCCCACTCTTTCTAAATCATTCACTGTTGCATTTTTACATATCGATCTCGCAGAGAAATTCTCTCTGCTCTACTTATTCCCTTGCGATTACAAACATCCTTCTCTGCACTTACTAAACACGCAAATGCCTAATGTCATTTTTTTGCACTCTGCCTTTCTTTCTTTCTTTCTTTCTTTCTTTCTTTCTTTCTTTCTTTCTTTCTTTCTTTCTTTCTTTCTTTCCTTCTTTCCTTTTTCTTCCTTTCTTCCTTCCTTTCTTTCTTTCTCTCACACTCTCTCCGTCTCTGTCGAGCCCTATTTCTCTCTCCATCTTTCTCTCCCTCGCTATCACTTCATGGAATACTATTTTCTCTAGGGTTTCTTCTGACACATGTGTGTATTTCCAAATTTTTCTACTCTTTTTCTACGTTTTTCTTCTTGTGTTCCTTTTCTACTTTCGGTCCCTTCACATCTCTCCCTCTACGTTACTCATTCTTGCTTTTTTCTGATACACTGCCAACTTGTTCCTCTCTTTGATATACTCTTTTGTGATTGTAGTTTTTATTCCTTCTTTTTTTTTTCCATAAATTCTTCTTCGCATGTTCATTATTTCTAATAACATCCACCCTCATTCTTATATTTTTACGATTTTTAATCACCTGTTTATTTCATCAATGTCACAATATCCAATCTATTAAACCCCAAAATGAGACATGAACACAATTTATTTCATATATTAATATCCTGCAATTACTATCGTACACGTACACATTCTCTATTTAGACAAACAGACACCCATGCAATATTTCTTAACCGCTCTTGACTATTCCCTCGTGTATTTTGTTTCTTGTTTTATAGTATATTTATTGTTCTCCTTGCAACTTCTGATTTTGAGTCTCTCTCTCTCTCCCTCTCTCCCTCTCTCTCTCTCTCTCTCTCTCTCTCTCTCTCTCTCTCTCTCTCTCTCTCTCTCTCTCTCTCTCTCTCTCTCTGACACACACACAGCTTCACACTCATTTCACTCTAATAAATATATTTTCTCCCATCACAGGGATTTAATAATGAGATTTTATTCAACCATCAATCCCTAGTTATCATTGTCTGAGTTGTTTATTCGCGGGTGTTGTTGTTGTTATTGTTAATATTGCTGCTGGTTTGTTTCAGGTTGCAAAGAATCACAAACATTAAAATATTCGTTTTATAATCATCATATTTCATTCATGTTGTTCTCCCTCTTTGTGGTTAATTATTTCTTAGATATCCTCTGGTCTATTATTTCCTCTTCCAATACAGATTTAAACATTGTCTCGTTTCTCTCTGACACATAATTATATACTCAGCTCATTTTTAAATGAACATACTCGACCAATCTGATAACACCTCACAAATCTTCAGCTTTCGTTAATTACAGTCTATCAATATCCCCCTATATGTGAACCACACCGAAGGTAGTCATTAAATTCCTTGTCTTTCTATCCAGTTCAATTTACTCATTTACATTTCATTTATTAATACCCGCACTGTACGTAACAACAGACACAGCTCGTGAATTTATTGCGCTTATGACTTTTCCTACTATTAACATGTGTGTGTGTTTTTTTTCTTACTTCTTCTGATATATTCATATCTTATTTCCATGTTATTGTCCTTGGTGTTATCTACCCAGATGAATATAGCATTCTTAGGTTTCAATCACCTTTAACATCGCACCCGTTGTTATCTGGATTTCTATGCATCTATTCAATTTACCTCTCCACAGCACTAGGCTTTCATACGTATTAATAATAAATTCCGTATAAATATCATTGGTGAAATTACGAAACAGTATTAACAAGTACATCTAAGTAATTCTCGTTCTTCGCCAAACTGTTGATCATCCAAAAAGAGGAGATCGTTGATAGTAAGCTCTCCTCTACCCACTTCGTATCCAGCCTACACCATTCGCAATACGAGGGACAGGGGTATGAGTGTAAGGAAAAATAATAAAAAGCACGGACATCTCCTAGAAACTTACCTCTCTTGATTTTTCACTCACCAGAGGATTCTTCCTCGGTGTTATCTAAATCTCCTAGTTCTTCAAGCTCTTACTTAATAGCAATCTGATGTTGTCTGCCACCTTGCAGAATATCTAAGTACTTGGTTATCCAAGAAAAAACAACGAAATCGAATAACTTCTTGTAATCTATTCATCCTAAGGCAAGACCAGAATGCCTAATCTTGCAGTTCAGGATTCGCTCTATCGGTAGAGACTCAGACACCATGCTTTGCAGCATAGAGTTATGTCCATTTACGTTTGAGTTCAAATCATGCCGAGCTTAACTTTGCCTTCCATCTTTAGGGGTCGATAAAATAAAGCACCAGTAATGCACTGGTGTAATTGCTGGCCTTGAGCCAAAAGTAGAAACAATTATTATGATCTTCTAAATAAGGAGTTTATCTTTTGTGCCGCGGGACATTTTCGGCATTCTTTCTGTTCCTCCAGCAATAACTTGTTTATATTGAGGTGATGGTAGATTTCCTCAGAAATACTACTTGTTACCAATTTTCACATTAAGGACAGACATATATATATGTGTGTGTGTGTGTGTGTGCTTACTTACATATTGCGTCTATGTACCATAATCTGGTGCAAAGAAATTAGATCGATAATATAAATAATAGATTGCGACATATGTAAAGGAATGTATATATATATATATACATCTATATATATATATATATATATGAATATACACATACACACTCGCACACACACATATACATATATATATATATAGAGAGAGAGAGATTTATATATGTATATATATATATATATATATATATATATATATATATATATATATATATATATATATATGTTGGTGTGTGTGGGTGTATGCATATACATATATATACATACATATATATATCAACTAGAGATAGATTGACATATATATATATATATAAAATAAACATATGAAACAATCACAGGGAATAATTTGTAAAGAATGTAAGCACACATTGTTAGGTAGGTAACTAATTACAGTTTAACTAAAACTTCAAATATAGATACCTTTTTAAATGATTAATCTCCTTTGTATATATTTCTTTAAGTAAGAAATATATTTCACCTATTAATCCGTAAATCACAGCAGTTAAATTCTTGGATGTTCACCAAAGGAGAAGAAGCATTCCCTTACATATGTCGCAATCTATTATTTATATATATCGATCTAATTTCTTTGAAGCACCAGGTTACAGTACATATTCGGAATATGAACATAAGCAGAAGCATAGGTACACGCGTCGAAAGAAATATACCTGCAAAAGACACGCACATCGTTGCCCTAGTTTCTATTTTTGTTGACGTCATTTTCTACCAATATATAAGGCGCATGAAGTATTTTCCGTAACTCTTCTCTTCCCTCTATAAGGAATCACTACTGTATCTTTTTTCTAAATCCAGATAATCTTGCGAGTGTACTGCGTAATTGTTAAAAAATCCGAAAAGACAGCCACTCACTGATAAATATTGTATTAGAGACGTTGGCAATATCTCATAAATATACTGACTCTTGATTATGTTCTTCGTTTTTAAATATGTATATAAATGCATTAATATACATGACGTATTTAATGGATGTATAAGAAAAGGGAATTTTGTAACAGTTCACCATGAATATCTATATAGTATAAAAGCAAAACAGATTTCACCACGAAGGCTTTGATGTCATTTATCTATTGTTATAGACACACCAGCTAAACCCGAAACGTAGAGGATGTTGCGGTATTGGAGGAAAATTCATCGATAATAGACAGTTTATCTGTATGTGACTGCGATCTAATAAGTCCAGTGACCTTTCTCTTCTTTTTTAAATTGTATCGATGTGTAATAGTAGTAGCATCATTCCAGACACAATAGCATGAACCAATCCTAACATTGTGAGTTACTTACTTTTAAAGGAACTTACATTAAAGTTCGTCAAATAGACCGTACTTGTATTTAAATAGGCCGTACTGAATATCCCTTAATTTTACGTTAAATTTACGCCTGTCTTTAGAAAACTTAGGCACACATTCGTCAATTTATCGTGTAGCCAATTACATTGGCTGAACAACTGAAACAATAGGCGATGAATTCAAAGTAGATATTGATATCAGTAAAGAATTAATAACCATACTTGTATATTAATTGTAACAACAATTCAATCATTTTATTTTTTTGACAACGAAAATAAAAAAATAAATGAAGTTGATTCTTGATTGGTGTTGACATTGAACAAAATATTGAACGGAATATTGACGGCAGCATGAGTAAGAGACAGAGAAAGAAATATAAAAAGGAAGTGAGAGAGTGAATGAGAGGAAGGGGGAGGATTGTGCCGTCAGAACAATAGCTATTTTAGCAAAGTCGAAAAAATGAACAATGATTAGATTCAGTAGGTGCTCAACTGTTTTAATTTTCCTATAACAACGTGTTATCACATTGAAGCTGTCAGCTATTAATCTTGTCTTAACGTATTCATCCCTTCATTGTATCTATGAATCTCAGTGTATGATTTAAAACACTCATGATAAACTAGATTCTGGTCAAGATACAGTACTGTTATTCATAAGAACTAAATATTTACATGTACATATACACGACCTGTGATTTAAATTAAACGATGGCGGTTGGAATTGCAAATAGAAAAGAATTAGTAACTTGCGCTGTATATTTTCCTCCACAAAATATAGTCTAATAATGGTTCCTGATTTAGACACAACACAAACAATTTTGGAGCCGGAGAAAGTCTATTAAATATACCATGGTGTGTTGTTAGTACTTTATTTTTTCGTGCACGGCCCTAAAATATTCTAATAATAACTGGGCGTTGGTAACATCGGCTAGCACACTTATGACGAAAAGAATACTGTATCCACGCATGCTGATTCCTCTATTTCCCGTATGGGAGGATTCCACGCCCTTTTATAGTTATACTAATTTCTGTTGTAAAATATACGGCGCAAGCTACTGGTTCCAATAAGGAAAATGCGAAGTTTAGTGAATATATTTAACAATCCTTTAGTAACAAAGCTGTGATACAGATTTCAATGGCGATACTGGTTACACTCAACAAATCACGATCTCATCACAGAATATCTTGTGTAATGAGGTTACATTTCTGATGAGGCAATCAAATTTAAAGTATAGGGAAAAGGCAAGACTGTGTTCATAGTCGAAGTTCGTACACTTATTAACTGTAGTCCCAATCCATAGATTTGCACAGGCGTGGAGGTGGAGGACTGACTGACCATCCGTCTATCACCATTTCCCTATAGTAGTAAGAGCTTCAGAGACAAGCTTATCTCTACTACAGTCGGTGAGCTATTACGGTCACAGAGTCCAGCTCAGCCTAAGATATTTTCAATTTATGCAGGCTCTCCTCCAGTAGACGCCAGTAGCAGTATATCAAAAGTCCTGCTGTGGTAGACATGTATCTCCCCACATAATAGCACTATTTTATGGAGGGACAACGCTTTGACCGTAAAAGCTCATGTTTTTTTGTTTATCTTTTACCAAACAAGAGATATTTATTCCCGAAGCAGGCTTTAAAATCCTTGAGGATTACATATCTAGGAAAAAGGAAGTTAAAAGCAAAATTCAGTATTGAGAAAAAGAGGAGAGGGAAAGTAGGGCAGATCTAGATGTATGGTAATGTAGAGGAAAGGACTATACATGTCAGGAAAGGAGATAAAATGCAAAGATTCTAGGGCCACAGAAGAAAAGGAGAGAAAGTGGAGAGGATGAATGGCTCTGGGCCTAGGGATCGGACAAAACTAGATAGGCATTTCCAAGGAGAATGGACAGCGATATCCACTGAAACGGTCACCCAACCATGCGGGGCTTCTTCCTCAAATGGATTGCTTAGGATCTGATCTTGTGGGAGAGCTGGCCAATAACGGGTTCGAGGACACAGCCAGATAATACCCGGTATTATTTTGTCGTAGAATAATATAGGGCCTAGAAATTAGAATTCCCCAATGAAAATTAAAAAATTAAACTTCAGAATTACTAACTAAAAATAAATATGCAAATAAAATACTTGGGAAGTTGTATAAATTAGAAATTAGGGTTTAACATTGAACATTAAATATTCGAAACTAACGATTATCATTTAAATTTCCCTGCTTATTCCGTCACTGGTTTCCAGTGTTTTCCTATCTGAGCTTATTAGTTTCTCTACCCATCTCTCGTGTAGGAAACTATTTAATTTCATAACTCGTAGATTTCAGTTGTTAATCATTTATACTGCTTCTGAAAATGAACAATATTTAATAATGTTTCGTTATACAAAATATTTTTAATTCTTAACTTCATTGGAATAACATGAGCAATAAGTAAGGAATCACTTGAAAAGCTATTATATGGTTTAAAGAAATCTCCCATCGTTATATATGCTCTGTGCCGAAATATGTCCCCAAATTCGTTTATTCTTTTAAGAACATCGCTTCTGAATTTCGGTTTCTGTTTTATAACAAACACATTCAGCTTGAAAATATGATTACTTGGATGTATTAGATTTCTTCAAATGAACTCCATATATATATCGAAGACCGCCTTCGGTCACGAATGACCATGCGATTTGCACCCAGAAAGTCTCCCTCCGAGGCACCACGCCTCATTTATTCACTTAAACAATTGAAACTTGCGTATGCGTGTGTGTTATATATATATATATATATTGCTTATTTTGCCTCCCTTTAGCCTTCTCTATTTGATTTATTTAATTTAATTTAAATTTTTCTGAAATTCATCTTTATTTTTATATTCACTTATCTGTGTGTGTGTATACATATATATATATATATATATATATATATATATATATATATATATATATATATATATATATATATATATATATATATGTATATACACTCACACACACCCATATATAAATATATATATAGAGAGAGAGAGAAAGAGAGACACAGAGAGAGAAAATGTGTAACGGAGCGGGTGCTGTAAAGCAACTAGTAGATTTTGATGTTGAATCTTTTCGTAACACCCATGGACACAAAGATATATAATCGGTAGATGTTTTACAATATAATGTGAAATACCTACTGTTCTTCGTACTTGTTTAATGATCAGTCCTTCTTTCAGTCTGAAAGTTTTACATTGGAACTAAGAGTGCCAAATGTTTCTGGGAAATCACACAAGGTCATATAGGTGATCCTTTAAGACGAGTTTGTGATAAAATGTAATTCAATTGTATATATCCAGTTTGAAGACAGTATATACTTTTTTGTCTGATATTTTTTAACAGTTGTCAGATATTGTTAAGAAAGTGGATAGCTTATCTCTAAATTCTTCCCACACTCGACTAATTATGTTTTTGCGAAATGATTTCACTTGCTATAGATTTGGGATGTACTCTCTATATATTATTTCCTTTTGTACCCCCCCCCCCCCCTTCGTACTAATTCATCTGCTTTCTAATTTCCTCTAATATCTGTATGGCTGGGTATCTAAATCAATGTTATTTGTGTGTCATTCCCTGATAGGTAGTTATCTATTC